>JAXIVH010000009.1:13468197-13675697 GCA_036785325.1 Urophycis tenuis | reverse complement strand
CAAAAACGCTTGGTCGCTCGTCAGTGTGAGCGCAGGGTAAAGAATGGGCTCGGCCCTCCCTCCCCCCGCATAGAGCGCGCATTTACCAAATAGTGAGTGATGGGGGGTTGTTGGGGGCTGTTGAGAAAATCGATTTAATTCGTAGATCAGATTTTTTGTGAAAAAATCGGGGATTTTTTTTTTAGGCCATATCGCCCAGCCCTAACACAGAGTTCACCAGCATGTGTCACGCGGAGGGACAGCTCTGATAGAGAACACTGTTTTTCAGTGTTAAAGGAAACATTTGTAAAAATTGAGACAGTTGACAATTGAGCTGGACATGTTTTTTTAATGTCATTTACACTTAATTTCTTAAAATAATAACCCAAAGTTTACCTTATAATATATTATTTTGAATATATTATCACATAATAATAATAATGATATATTGTTATTATTTACTATATTATGTGGAATTATTCACTTACATATTACAATAACTGATTACTCAATTGTGATGATTGATTTGATGGTGTGTTCAACGAAACCTTTTGTAATTGTGTAGAGTTGATGTGTTCTCTTCTGGCTATGGAGCTTAGCCAGTCTCACATGTGTAAGAGTTGACCTAGGGCCAGTCTGCCTTTGCTCATCTGTGGAGATTTTCCAGATTCTGTGTGTGTGTATGTGGGCATACCTTATGTGTACACCTCTGTGTCCCTGTGTGTGTGTGTGTGTGTGTGTGCCTTTTGTTTGCTTGTGTGCATCCCTTAGTTAGTGTATGTGCACAGCTTTAAATTCCTTGTGGCAAGATGTCACTTCTTGTTGGACACGGCATCTGTGACCGTGGTACTGGGTCTCTGCGGCAACATCCCTCACTGTGGTGTCAGTTGTTCCTGAGAAGATTTAGGCCACAGCTCCTTGGGTGGGGCGGTGAACACTGGTTGGTTTGAATCCTGGCCCTCATTACTCCTGCACCAGTCCATAGTCCTCCCTCTCTCGCTTTCATTGTCCCACTGTCTGTCGCTGTCTTCTCTGTCTCTCTATCTCTCTCTCTCTCTCTCTCTATCTCTCTCTCTCTCTCTCTCTCTCTCTCTCTCTATCTCTCTCTCTCTCTCTTTCTCTCTCTCTCTCTCTCTCTCTCTCTCTCTCTCTCTCTCTCTCTCTCTCTCTCTCTCTCTCTCTCTCTCTCTCTCTCTCTCTATGTTTCTGGGTGGATGGACAGTGTTGTCCATGTCTGTCTAAAGTTCACCTGTTTAAAATGTGCATTGGGGGTAATTGTTTAGTGCAGTCTACAACATATTCCAACAACAGCATACAACCCTGTGCCACAATGTGATGGTAATGATTTTGTTTGCAGCATTGCAACCTGTGACAGGTGCATGCGACCCTCCACACTTAGGTTAGTTTTACACGACAACGATCTGAACACAAACCCCAAAAGTGGCGTTGGGTTCCCACTTTTTATTTCCCGTTTAGACGAGCGTCTTTGGGTGGAAATTTGCCGGCACACGATGATGCAAAAGTGTGTGAACTGTGATGTAGTGTGCATGCCAGGTGGCTAGGTGGTACTGTGACGCACTGCAACACCACCAAGAGTGCATGCGCTGAAACTTCCTTCTACTTAGCGCAAAATAGCCCATAGTAATTCATTGCCCTGCACCTTCTCTGTTCTGTTATCTGTGATTACTCGGCTTAATTGCTGAAATGACTCCTGGATAGATATCAGAGCAGCTAAGGCAACTTGAATGTCCAACTGATGGAAATAATCTGACATGTTTGCTGTTGACGTCAAGTCGTACGCAAGGATAGCCAGCGTGAGCAGCTCAGAGCACACTTTTGCATTTTCAACCCTTTAGACGAGAACGTGACGGTGGAGTGTTTTTAAGATTTCCACTCTGGAGGGTGGGTTCATTTTTTTGTGTTTTTTAGCCCCAAAAACGCCGTCGCTGTCTAAACGAAAGGCACATCTGATCAAATATTTTGTCAATTTCAGCCGGGAGCGTTGTCGTGTAAAGCCACCCTTACACTCACAATATGCCCAACCTGATTTTGTTTTGGAATTAGGCACCGAGTAAATTAAGAAAATTAAGAAATACACATGGTATATCAATGCCAGAATTATATACGAGGCTTGTGAAAAACAGTAAGAGCAGTAATGACAAATATACAGTACATATAACACAACATTGCAGACAGAGCTACGTATAGAAATACATTGCAAACCAGACATACGGCAAGCAGCTATGCATGGTTGTTGTCTGGTGCTGTTGTGTGTGTGCTGTATTTCTTTAGCTATGAATGTGCGCTATGAATGTGTGTGTAGCAGCAGGTCAAAGTTTGCTCTTACAGTAGGCCAGTTATGTGTGTGTGTGTTTGTGCGTAAGTGTGGGTCTGTTTGAATGCACCATTCCTCTGGGAGTCCATGATAGAAGCTGGTGGAGCAACAAACTACAATGCACACACACACACACACACACACACACACACACAACTGCCTGCTTCCACCTTTCCCTCTCTCATGAGGCTGGGTTGTACTGCTGCTGCTGACAACTTTATGTATGTATATATATATATATATATATATATATATATATATATATATATATATATATATATATGTCTATGTTCTATTCTAAAAAAAAAAAAAAAGTTGCAATTTCCCAGCTTGGCATTAATAAAGTATTTTCTATTCTATGTCTGTGTCACTCACCATGCCTATTCTCAAACTTTTTTCAGATCCTTGCTCCTTCAGAACTCAGGTCAGCCATTCTGTTATATGCATGTGTGTGTGTTTGTGTTTGCAGCCAATACATGCTGTCTGTGTGTGTGAGGCCGATGTGTTTGCTGCTTTTCCTGAGGACTGTTTAACTCCAGTAGGTGTTGGAGTGGGTCTTAGTCTTAGTCTTAGTAGTGTCTAGCTGGTTAGTTAGTCTAGCACAGCCAAGTGGGCTGGTTGAGCAAATCAAGCTGGTTACAGTGTGACTTGGAATATTGTTGTCTAACTAGCATGTTCAAAGTTAACTCAGATAAAAATGGATTGCTCTATCATTTATTTTGTATGAGGTGGGATTCATGTGTAAGATGTAATGTGGTTTGTAATGGAGGTTTTGTCAGTCGATAATCGGTGCCAACTAAGTGGTTATTAGAACAAAACTGTTGCAATGAAATCCTATTATTGAAAGCAATTTAGATTATTTCAATTGAATGGTTTAAGTAACATTATAATGTTTATGTTTGCAGCTAAGGTATAAGTATAACTGTAGGAGAGGTGGTGTGAACTTCATCTACAGTACATAACTTTGATTGCAATTACTGTCAACAGCCAAATATTAAAATCAAAAAAATATTCTGAGTTTAAGAGTTATTTGTTTGCATACACAAAATAGAATGTATGTATTAATGTGTGCCCCTGCACATGCATGTGCAGGGGCACACATTAATACATACATTCTATTTTGTGTTTGTGTCTATTAACGTGAATTTTTTCCGGAATGGCTGTGTATCAGTAGTACTTTCAGTCCCTATGTGCGTGTATGCATGTATGTGTGTGTTTTGATATCTGTCAACATTCTTCTTTTTTGTGTCTCTGTTTAGGTTAAAACGTGGAGTTGCACAGAACGAGATCCTGGTGAGTCACATATCTCTCTCTCTCTCTCTCTCTCTCTCTCTCTCTCTCTCTCTAATCCCTCTTTAACCTCTATTATCTGTGTTGCACTGCAGAAAGCCATTGACCACATTAACCCAAGGACACATTCCAAATCACTAAGTCATTCTAAATCAGTGAATCGCCTGATGCTCACCTTTAGTCATCTGTCCTAGGGGTGTTTGTTTTGGATGTTACTTTTTATTATATTTAGTTTTCAAAGGGATGCCATCGTCTCACTCTTGTTTGGTTGGGAGTTAATTTCATTCCCACCTGGATAACCACCCAACCAACCCCTCCCTTCATTTGGCTTCCTGATTGGTTGAATGACTTTTAAAACAAGGAAGATGTATCTCGGCAGGCTGACTTATCTGGTCACCTGATCCCTTCTGGTAGTTATTGTTCATAGGAACGCACAATCTAGATATAACTATTATTATTGTGCATAGGAACGCACAATCTAGATATCGCGTTTCCTCATATTCTTCTTCTTCACACCACATTTCTGCAATTAATGGAGGCTAAAGGATTGACCCTCAATATTTTGTTCAAAACTCCCATAGAGATAACATTGAGCCAAGCTTGATACGTTTGACTCAGCTATTTGCTTTCCTCCTGTCAACCAGGCGGCAGAGCTCAGTGGGTAGAGCATTTCTCATTTGGAGGGTTGGTGGTTCGATCCTCCCTAGATTTATCTCAATGATTACGGGCATTCTTATGTACAAGTAAGTCCTCACATAGAATTACATTTTCTAGTTGCGAGTTGAAATCTTAAGTATTAGTATTCCAGTCTTCAGCAGTATGGTAACATAATGTAGGGGGAAGTAGTGTTGTTGCCAGAACTCACTCAACATGTCTATAGATAGTGTTGTTCTGTGCATCTCAATAGTGATAGACAGAATCACTTTTCCTAAATGTATTGATATTCTCTGTGCACATCCACTGGACATCAATAAAAATGACTTTTATTTGGTGCTGACTGTGTGTTTGAGTCTCCATAGATGCCTTGCCTGATGGTGCTTGAATATACATTTTGTATAGGGGTGTTGGTATTGTAAGTTACCTCGTGCACATCCATTCTTGTCACTTAATAATTTTTTTTGGTATTTGACTCCCCAGTCAATGGAAGGATGATGATAATAACGTCCGTCAGTGTACACTATGGGAGACAAAAGCAACAACAACAACATGCATGGGCAAAAAATATCATACCTTATCAGCCTTTTTATCACAATTTTCTAGGTCACAGATAAGGACATGCTCCAGAATGCAATGTTGCTTAACTGTAATATGATAAGAAATTGTGGCGTCCAAATGATTGCATTTGGCAATGTTGAGGGGTGTGTGAGTGTGTTGAAGAGACACACAGACAAAATTGAGACATGCCTACTCCCTATTATAAACTATTGGGAGCCATGAATAGATAAGCTGGCTCACATGGTGATCGAATCTCAGTGACAATCTGTGCAGACAACTTCAACTACATTACTTAAACCTGGAGGCAAGGTCTTTGATATCCCATCACAAAGGTTGCATCAAAAATGTCAAATGTAAGAGAGCCATGACACTTGAGAGTCATGGCTCTCTTGAGAGTTGGAGATTGTTCAACATTCAACATGTACTAAGCCTGTCTCTCTCTCTCTCTCTCTCTCTCTCTCTCTCTCTCTCTCTCTCTCTCTCTCTGTCTCTCTCCCTCCCTCTCTCCCTCTCCCTTGCTATCTATGGCTCAACACATAGGTCTGCCCAAAATGCTAGTCACCAGGAACTATTTTGGTATGCCTAGTCCCACATCTGGACCTCCTCTCACCATTCAGACGGGCGACATCATTGAACTCCTTGACGCAGACCTTCATAGCCCCTGGTGGCAGGTATGTTCTCTCTCTCTCTCTCTCTCTCTCTCTCTCTCTCTCTCTCTCTCTCTCTCTCTCTCTCTCTCTCTGGCTCTGGTTCTCACTCTTGTAATCGCTCTTGCTCTCTTTCTCTGTGTCTTTCTGGCTCTCTTTATTTGTTTTGTTCTGTACACTGCCCAGTCTCTGTATACCACTTACAGTTAACCAACATTCTTAAGTACCCACCTAAATATGTGAATACATTATTTACATGTGTGTGTGTGTTTGTGTGTGTGTGGGTGTGCCTTCGTGCATGTGATGTGAGTGAGTGATGCACAAGAGATTAACACATGTCTACTTATCTTAACTAATGGACATTACTAGATAAGTGGAACAAATTATTTTTTATAATGTGTGCACATGTTTGAGTATCTTCTTATTCTTGAAAGCCCATGTGTCTGCATTAAAAGCCCAGCTGGCAGTTTGTCCAAACGCGGGGAAATGAGCTAGGATGCCTTCTTCCTCAGCTGTATTGACTCAACTCTCTACAGGCATTAAATTCTTCAGCCTCCCCCTACGTCCCCTCGTCTTGTAGCACATGTACTCTGTGGATCGCATCAAGGCCTGCCAACCACAATATCACACTCTCAGGATTACTCTCTGTGCATTCATTTTAACATGTTAATGAAGAGTTGCTCAATGTCAATATCAAATTTGCCCACTTAGTCATACATATCACACACATCTGGACTACATGCATCCATATAGTATATGTAGCATAACTGACGTGTACACACACATAGATTATCTCCTTTTAATAAACACAAACACACATGCTGGTATGTGTGTCATATGCACACATACATTAGGCTGCAGCTACTCACATATGCACACCACACATATTAAGAGTTTTGCAGGGGTTGTTAATCATTGAGTTTCCATGTAACATTATGGGGCTCTGTTAACAATAAATGTGCATTTATTGATTCTCTCTCTCTCTCTCTCTCTCTCTCTGCCTCTCTCTGTGATTCCAGGGTAAAATCCTGACGACAAAGGAGGTTGGCTTCTTTCCAAGTGATGCTGTCAAGCCATGCCCGTGTGTAAGCAGCCGTTCCCGCCACACTCCTTCGGCTCCCTCAAAAGCCGATGCCTTGATACAAAAGAGGAAATAATTTCTGTCACTCTTTTTCTGTCATTTCTGTCAAAAATTACTCGATAGCACAAAGAAAAAAGACGGTTGATTATGGTAGCATGTTCTTGAGTAGTTTCCTCTGGCATCAAAGGAAATAGCCCTGCAGTAAGCTTTCTGTTTCTGTATGTCTAAGCAAAAGGAACTTGGCATGCACAGGTGATAAGTAACTCCTGTTTGGAATTGGATTCGGCTGAATACAGAGAAATTATCAATACAATTAATTGTGTTCAATTAGAGTTACTATTGTTTTATTGTCTGCACAGTCAGAGTTGCAAACAGAAGAATTACTCATTTACTCAAAGACTGTGTTAACTGAAAAATACTAGAATACCCTGGAACTTAGCTACGCCTGGCCTGTAATGCATGAATGGATGATGGATATTATGGGATAATTTAAACAGTATATTTTTGATGTGAAGACCCTTATGTAGTTTTACCTCTGCTTCAGGTTCCAAAGCCAGTTGATTACTCCGCACAGCCTTGGTATGTTGAAAACTGAAATCTATATATTTTTTTCTTCTCTGCATTTTCCATTTGGATGTTTTTACATTTTCACAGCAAATACAAAAAGCTGATTAAGTTATTTTCCTCCAGATTGTTGAACATGACCACAGAAAATGGGGGGGATGATATCACAATTCATTGTGAATAATTCATTCAACATTGTGTGGAATTGGAAGTCACTCTATCATATCTGATCTCTTCCTTATTCAGTGACCTTGAGCAAAATTCTAAAAAAAGTAATTGGAACAAAACTGTTTGAATTAACACTTATTTCACCCAAAAAGGTCATGGCTGCTTTTGTATAACTTCTTATGGCTAAGTTACTTTCGTTAACGTACATTTGTATAATGTACTTTTTTTTTATTTTTTAGATGAATCCCCATACATTATTAAAATATGTTTTTTTTAATGATTTATTGTCACCATGTGTTTGTGACTGTTACTGACAGGTTCGCAGGACCAATGGAGCGGCTCCAAGCAGAAGCGGAGTTGATCAGCAGGGTGAACAGCACCTACTTGGTCCGCCATCGGAGTCGCGAGTGCACCGAGTATGCCATCAGCATCAAGTCAGTGTCCTGCTCATGCACATTACTCTACTTCAGATCCACTCAGATATTCATTCTAACTTTGTTTTTTGGCATATATTTGCATCTCCAGCTATAAGAATGTATTTGTTTCAAATCAAATCTGTAGAATTAATCCACGTCCCTACTTGATCCTGCCCTCATTTAGCCCAACCATAATATCCTATTTCACCATCCACAATGTTCTACTTCCTGATTCTACCTCAAACATCCTATACAGTTCTAAGCAGGGGCTTGGCTAGTTCCACATCAGGAAACGATAATATACGATAAATTTGCTACTCCTTTCTGATAAATCTAGGTTTAAATAGCCTCAAGATTATCTTTCAAGTCAATCTTTCAAAATAATTATAAACATAATTTAGTACTCATGCTAAATTATATATTTGCAATGCTTTGCTCAATTTGTGGAACAAACTGTATCTGGCAGTCAATCACTGCCAGTCACTAGTCACTCTCATCATGGATGTTTGAAGAAAAGGCCCTGAATGTTTGTATTCTCTGCTGTGGTGCTGGAGAATCCCCGCCAGATTCCCATGGAGGAAGCAGCCAGCTGTGACTGAAGCCTTCCTTTAAACTCTTATTTTTTCATCCCTTTTGACTTTCCTTTTTCCTTTTCCTGTTGTATTTTCTTATGTGTACCTGAAGAGCATTTTTGATGATTCTGATGAAAGCCCTGGCCTTTTAATTGAACAAACATTATTCAGTTTGGGCTGTATGCTAGAAATTGCTAGCATACAATACCAAATGAACACGTTTGCCCTCGAACACCATCATCAGGGCAAAGCAGTGTTGATGGAGAACACAATGACTTGTGGAAATGAGCTCTGAAGCTTTGTTAGTGGTGAACTCCGTCCACACCAAACAACAAACAATACATGACATGAGGTATTTTAGCAAATGCTTATAACCATAAATATAGATGCCATTCATAGTGGAACCCAATATGCATTGCAGTAGCAGAAGCATGATTTTTTGCAGTATGAACAATCAGATGGCTCACACTGTACCCCAAGCTGACCCCATGTGAGAACAGATTGAACCGCATGTTTCAATTTCAACCATCACCTCCCCTCGAGACACACACTCACACACACATACATACATACATGTACACTTACACACGTAAACATATACATACACACACTCTACTCATAATTATTTTCCAGAAGCCACAGTCACCATACATTGTAACAAGGGTGGTCTGCCAAGAGTACTAGTCGGCTCTGATCGATGGCTGTGATCAGAGGCAGGAAATTACACTTATAAGTTATTCAATGACCCACAGGTATAACAACGACGTGAAACACATCAAGATCCTGGCCAAGGACGGCTGCTTCTACATCGCAGAAAACAAGAGGTTCAGGAGCATACCAGTGAGTATATACAGAAAACAGGGCATACTAGGAGCAGGAGCATACTTGATAGATAGAACAACGTTATTTATCCCCGAGGGGAAATTAGTCGTAGCAGCAGCCGCAGTACAATACAGTATAAAAACAAAAAAACCTAAAAACAATATATATATATATATAATTAAAATTTATAAAAAATATAAATAAAAATTTAAATGCATTTCCACTGGAGTGAAGTGTTGTACAGTCTGATGGCACCAGGAATAAATTATTTCCTGTGCTGTTCCTTGAGGCAGCAGGGTTGAATTAGTCTGTTGCTGAAACTGCTGTTATGCTTGTCCAGAGTTTTGTGGAGGGGATGAGAGACATTGCCCATGATCACCAGCAGTTTTGCCAGCATCCTGTCCTCCGCCACCTCCTCCAGGGTGACAAGCTTCGAGCCAACAACAGACCCTGCCTTTTAAATGAGTTTATTAAGTCTGTTTGCATCCTTTGCTTTGATGCCTGCACCCAAGGACACCACAGCAAAGAAGATGGTGCTCGCTACAACAGACTCATAAAACAGTTACAACATCCAGTTGCAGACGTTGAAGGACCTGAGTCTCCTCAGGAAGTAAAGCCGGCTCAGGCCCCTCTTGTAGACTGCATCAGTGTTTGAAGTCCACTCCAGTTTGTTGTCCAGGACCACCCCCAGGTATTTGTAGGACTCCACGATGTCAAAGTCAACCCCACCAATGCAGACTGGAGAGGGCAGAGCCTTGTTCCTCCTGAAGTCCACCACCATCTCTTTTGTCTTTCGTTCAGCTGCAGGTGGTTCTCCCCACACCACTTAACAAATTTACCGACCAGGTCCCTGTACTCATCCTCCCCCCCACCCTCTACACGCCCCACAATGGCCGTGTCATCAGAGTATTTCCGCAGATGACACAACTCACTGAGGTACTTAAACTCCGCAGTATAGGTGGTTCAAGGTTCAAGGTTCAAAGTGTTTATTGTCATATACAGCAAGGAAAACCAGTTTCTCTGTGCAATAAAATTATTTGATTGCTGTCCACACTGATGCCAGGTTATATATAAAAGAGACAAATACATACAATACATACATACAGTATATACAGTACAATAAAAACAGTGGCAAGTGTATCAAAGTATCAAGTATCTAAAATGTACAAAAAAGTGTCGGATGTGCATGTGCAATGAATGCAATAAATGTTGTGCAAAATGTGGCTGGTTGTAAAGGTACAGAAGGTACAGTGTCAGGGTCGTCCATGGGTTCCTGTCAACTGTTCAGGAATCTGATCGCAGAGGGGAAGAAGGAGTTTTTTATGCGTGATGTTCTGCATTTCACACTTCTGTACCTCCGGCCTGAGGGTATGAGTGTGAACAGTCCGTGTTGTGGGTGGGTGGGGTCTTTGAGCATGGAGGCAGCTCTCCTGTAGACACTGCGATGGTAGACGCTCTGCAGAGAGGGAAGTGGAGTCTTAGTAATCCTTTCAGCAGTCTTAACCACTCTCTGCAGACGACTACGTAGAAGTTGCTAAGGATCTTGGGTGACATGCCAAACTTCCTCAGCCTCCTCAGGAAATACAGCCGTTGTTGGTCCTTCTTAACCAGCTGTGAGGTGTTCAGTGTCCAGGTGAGATGATGTGTAATCCTAAGTATTTGAAACTGCTTACCCTCTCCACTTCAAGCTCCCGGATAAATAGTGGTTGGTGAAGTTTCCTCTCCTTCCTCATGTCCACTATCATCTCCTTTGTCTTGTCTGTATTGAGGGAGAGGTTGATGTCCTCACACCAAGCCACTAGACCGGCCACCTCCCTCCTGTAGGCCGCTTTCTCACCCCCGATGATGCCTCCGATCACTGCAGTGTCGTCCGCGAACTTCAGGATGATGTTGTCCTTGTGGGAGGCGACACAGTCGTGGGTAAACAGGGTGTAGAGGATGGGGCTGAGGACACACCCCTGTGGGGTGCCAGTGTTGGTGATGATGCTGGCTGAGGTCTTATTGCCAATCCTGACAGACTGAGGCCTGCCAGTCAAAAAGTCTAGGAGCCATTCACAGAGGGTGGGGTGCAGGCCAAGTGTGAGCAGTTTGTGGGGGGATGACCGTATTAAAGGCCGAGCGGTAGTCAACAAAGAAGACGAAGAAGAAGAATTACTCTTTTGATCCCGTGAGGGAAATTTGGTCTCTGCATTTAACCCAATCGTGAATTAGTGGAATACACTCAGCACACAGTGATGGTGAGGCGCACAGTGAGGTGAAACACACTTATCCAGAGGCAGTGAGCTGCCAACAGTGGCGCTCGTGGAGCAGTGAGGGGTTAGGTGCCTTGCTCAAGGGCACTTCAGCCGTTCATACTGGTCGTGGTTCGAACCGGTGACCCTCTGGTTTCAAATCCGAAGCCCTAACCAGTAGTCCGCAGCTGCCCCAAAGAGTATCCTGACGTAGGAGTCTTTGTTTTCCAGGTGGGAGAGGGAATAGTGGAGTGCAGCAGTGATGGCGTCTGAGGTGGATCTGTTGGGCCAGTATGCGTATTGCAGGGGGTCCAGTGTGTCTGGTATGTTGCTCTGAATGTGGGCCATCACCACTCTCTCAAAACACTTTGTGATGATTGGAGTGAGTGTTATTGGCCTGTAATCATTCAGACAGGTGGGTGGGCTTTTCTTGGGAAGAGGAATAATGGTTGTGGTCTTGAAGCAGGTGGGAACAGTGCTCTGGCTGAGGGAGAGGTTGAATAGGGAGGTGAGGACGTCAGCCAGCTCGTTGGCACATTCTCTGAGGGCCCACCCCAGGATGTTGTCCGGTCCTACTGCCTTGTGAGGTTGATATTCCTCAGTGCTCTGTGCACCTGGCCTGTTGTAACTGTTGGGGGAGGGGAGGGATGTTGAGTGGTCTGGGGTGCCTGGTGTGCAGGCCTCCTCTCTGAGCTGGGGCTGGAGGTCTCAAACCGGGTGTAAAAAGTGTTGGGATCATCCAGCAGGCTGCCTGTGGAGCTGATAGTGCTGGTGGTGGGCCTGTAGTCGGTGATGTGCTGCAGGCCTTGCCACATCCACCCTGGGTCCGCAGTAGTGTAGAAGCTGTCCAGTTTCTCCCTGTACTGCCTCTTGGCCGTTGTGATGGCTTTCCTTAGTCCCTACTTTGCAGCTTTGTACTCTGTCTCATTGCCTGATTTAAAAGCAAGAGAGTGAGTACGCAGCATCTGTCATACCTGACTGTTGATCCAGGGCTTCTGGTTGGGGAACTTCCTCACTGGTGTGATGGGCACGATGTTCTCAACACAGGTGCTAATGTACCCAGTTACATACTCAGCATAATCCTGTATGCTGACAGAGGAGTCCTCCAGAGTGGCTGCAGCTTTGAAAACATCCCAGTCTGTCTGAGCAAAACAGTCCTGCAGGATGCCCTCAGACACTGGGGTTTGACCTGTTTGGTGACAGGGTTAGTTTGTTTTAAGCCGGGTACATGAAGAGGGATATGTGGTCTGAATGGGGGCGGGGTGCAACCTTGTATGCACCAAATATGTTGCTGTAAACATGATCCAGTGTGTTCTTGTCTTGGGTTGGAGTGTCCACCTGTTGATAGTATTTGGGGAGTACACTCCGTAGATTGCACTGGTTAAAGTCACTGGTGACAGTAAAAACAGCATCAGGATGAGCAGTCTCTAGTGGGCTGATGACGGCATGGATGGAATGGGATGTAAACAGCGGCCAAAAACACAGCAGTAAATTTCCTTGGTAGATAGTAGGGCATTTCAGTAGTAAAAACTCCACATCTGGCGAACAATGCACATAAACAGTCTGTACATCTCCACACCACGAGTTGTTGATAAACATGCATACACCTCTCCACCTCCCCCTGCTTTGCCCTTACCGGAGGCTGCAGTACGGTCCCCTCAATGTATGGAGTAAGTTCCGGGACTTTGCTTGAATTATAGCACAGCACTCTCTCATTTCCTGCTGTGTTGTCATCCTGGCTTGTAGCTCATCCAGTTTGTTTTCGAGCGTCCGCACATTGGCTAGCAAGAGGCTAGGCAGCGGTGATCTGCTAGCACAGGCTTTTAGCCTAGCATGTAGCCCTCCCCTCCTGCCTCGTTTACGTCACCGTCTCCGGAGCGCTCTCCTGGGGTCAGCTACTTCACTCAAGCTAGGTGCTTCGGGGCCTTCATGGGAGTGGTGGTGGTGGCTGCTGCGACGGGCTATGGATTGTAGCTCCAGTGGTATAAATCCAGTAAATTCAGCTCATTTGTGAGAGTTGCCGATATCCAGAAGTGTCTGTCTGTTGTAAATAACAGTGCACATCATCTCTCAACTGCAGAGAAACCGGAAAACACACAAATCACACAAAAAATAAAAGCCGGCATTCTAGCGAGGAGTGAGCAAACACGTCTGCCACGGGGGGCGCCATGATGAAAATTTGGTGAAAAGGTGGTGAAGAGGAGAATGGAGTTCCTGCGTGTCTGACCGTGTGTCTGACCATCTGATCGGCAACATTGGCACTCCACAGTTCCCTGTAGAGCAGTTCCCTGTGGAGCACCATTGTTGCCAATCAGATAGTCAGACACACAGTTCTTTAATCTCAAAAACTGCGGGCTGGCCGTCAGATAGTAATTGACCCATGTGATCAGAGGAGAATCCATGTGCATGTTCTCCAGTTTTGCCTTCAGCAGCTTCGGCTGGATGGTGTTGAAGGCGCTGGAGAAGTCAAAGAACATGATGCAGTCCGAGATGTTGGGTCTGTCCAGGGCAGAGTAGGTCTCCTGCAACAGGTAGATGATTGTCCTGTGATGGGCACATAAGGGGTCTGAAGTATGCAAGAACAAGCCTCTCCATGACCTTCATAATGTGAGAGATCAGTGCCTGTAGTCATCCAGTGCCACAGGATGTCCTTTTTTGAGCACTGGAACAAGGCATTATGTTTTCCAAAGCACTGGCACTCTCGGAAGGTGGAGGCTCAGGTTAAAGAGGTGCTGGAGAACTCCACAGAGCTGGCCGGCACACGCCTTCAGCACGCGAGGGCTGATGTGATCCGGTCCAGCAGCTTTTCTTTGATTGAGCTTCTCCAGCTCTCTCCTCACCTGGCTGGCTGTGATGTTGAGTCCAGTCTGCGGGGCAGGGGAAGGTGCAAAGTGGTGACTGCTGAAGGGGTTTGTAGACAGCAGTGGGGGAAATGCAAGTGTCCTGTGGGAGGGGTGTGTGAGAAGGTCAGTGGTAGGGGCCAGAAGGGGGGTGGGGGGAGGGGGTGAAGGAGGTGGTGAATGTTGGTGGTTGCTGTGGGGGTTGGTGTGGGGCTGATGGGCCGGTGTGGGGCTGTGGGAGGGTTGTGTCCAGAGGAGGTTGCTCAGGGGAGCAGCAGGGAGGCAGCTGGGGGAGCAGGAGTCAAAGCTGTTGAAAAACAGGTTGAACCTGTTTGCACGTTGTACATTCCCCTCAGCTGTACCTCCACCCCTCTTCTGGAAGCCAATGATCTTTCTCATGCCCCTCCATGCATCCCTGGTGTTATTTTTCTCGAGGTTGAGTTCCATTTTTTTCCTGTAGTTGTCCTTACTCTCTGTGACACTGAGTTTGAGTTTTCTCTGAACACGCATGAGTTCTGCTCGGTCCCCTGACCTGAAGGCCCTCTTTTTCTCGTTGAGTAAGGTCTTCCAGGTTGCTGGTAACCCAGGGTTTGTTGTTTGGGAAACAGCGGACCTCTTTAGTGGGGATGATGTCCCTGCAGAACCCAATGTATTCCGTTAGTAATTCCATCAATGTCCTCACTGTGTGGTTTGTAGAATACATCCCAGTCAGTGGCTTCCAGGGCACCCTGCAGTGATTCCATGGCCTCGGGAGACCATTTCCTCACAGTCCTCACTGTCGCTGGAAGCTGCTGAACCACAGGCTTGTATGATGGGGAGAGCAGGACGAGGTTGTGGTCAGACCTTCCCAGGGGAGGGAGGGCAGTAGAGCTGTATGCATCTTTGACATTTGCATACAGGAGATCTATAGTTTTATTTTCTCTTGTTATACATTTGATGAACTGGTGGAACGTTGGAAGAGTGGATGAGAGAGAGACGTGGTTGAAGTCACCTGTGATGATGATGAAGGCTCTGGGATGTTTCGTCTGCAGAGCCGTGGTTGCACCGTGGATGACTTCACACGCAGCGTCGGCGTTCCCAGATAGCGGAATGTAGGCGATTACAGTTGTAAACTTCCGTGATAATATGGACGAAGTCCGATATCCGGGCTGTAGAAGCGCTCTTTCACAGAGATGTGCCCGGGGTGACACCACCTGTTGTTAACGAGCACGGTGAGCCCTCCACCTTTCTTCTTGCCGCTCGCGGGGGTGTCTCTGTCGGCACAGACGTGTGGAAGCCGGAGATGGTGGCGTTGGAGTCTGGTATCTGCTCATGTAGCCAGGTTTTCGTGAAACACATGAGACTGGACTCTCTGTACTACCTCTGCGTCCTGATGAGCGCTTCCAGTTTGTCCATCTTGCCAGGGACCTGGTATTTCCAGTAATGACTGCAGGGATACAGGGTTTAAACATCTTACTCTTCCTTCTACGTTTAACCCCGGCTCTGCAGCCACGCCATCTCCTTCTTAGCTCCTCCGCTACTGTCGTCCCTCCCAGGCTAAGCGAACCTGGAGCTTCAGGGCGATCAGCTGGTCGCGCCTGTAAACAACCCCGGCTGAATGGCTGGCGTGGCTTGCAGTCACCAGGAGAGACCAAGGCTGCATCCGAATACACATACTTGACTGCTATATAGTATGTATTTTGTATTACGTGACAAATATAGTACGTCCGAATGCTTAGTAACCATTGTGTAGTAGGGAAAAAGTTTCAGAATGTGTACTACCGCCACAGTGTACAACGGTAGGACACTACGCTATCCTACAACGCAGCGGGAGTCTGGTAACCGAAGAACGCCGCAGAGAAAATAAAAAAAAATAACAGCAGCGATTTCAAGAGCCATTCGCACAGAAAGAAACATTTTAATTCACTAGCAATGACGAAAAGATGGAAAACTATGAGGTAAATTATCGGAGGGGACTTTTTAATTTTGCTGGCATCTGATCTGCGCACAGAGGGGAAATACGTCATCTCCAAACATCCGGTGGCGTTTTCGGTGGTGTTCGGAAGCGTCCGGAGGCGGATGTAGCACGTTCTACATTAACAGTCAAGTAGTAGACACTGAACAGAACTAGTATATACTGAGTATTCAGATGCAGCCCAAAGCACGGAAAAAGCAACAACAAGATATCCAAAGCGAAGGAGAGGCATCTTGAAGTTTGGATAGTGTTTAAATCCCCCAAAACCATGTGTTGTATCCATACAAAACAAGAGGTTCAGGAGCTTACTTGTGAGTATGTATAAAACACAAGAAGTTCATGAGCCTGCTAGTGAGTTTATAGAGAATACAAGAGGTTCAGGAGGAGCATACTAGTGAGTATATACAGAAAACAAGGTTTTGGAGCATACTAGCGAGTATACACAGAAAACAATAGGTTCAGGAGCATACCAGTGAATACATACAAAATACAAGAGCTTACCAGTGAGTACATACAAAATACAAGAGCAAACTAGTGAGTATACTGTATAAAGAAAAGAAGAGGTTCAGGAGCATACTAATGAGTATATAAAGAAAACAAGGTTCAGGATACTAGTGACTATATACAGAAAATGACAAGTTCAGGAGCATACCAGTGAGTATATACAGAAAATGCTGCCAACCCCAGAACACTGTTTTCCATGTTTTCCTCTCTTCTCAACCCTCCCGCCACCCCCCACCTCCTTCCTCACTCACTGCTGATGATTCTTCCAACTACTTCACTAACAAGGTGGTGGACATCAGCATCTCCTTTACCCCAGCTGCTACCCTCCCTAGCCCCACCCCTACAGCTATCCTCCCTCCCCCCACTCCCACGAAGAAGAAGAGGTCCAGAGACTGGAGACATGCAACCATCTGTCCCCTTGACCCTATCCCCACCTCCTTTCTCCAGGCCATCTCTACCATTCATCACCACCCTCATTAACGCCTCCCTCACCTTAGGTCTCATCCCATCCCCCTTCAAAACTGCCATAGTCAAACCACTCAAGAAACTTTCCCTCGACACTGCTTACATCCAGAACTACAGACCGGTATCTTTGCTATCATTCCTTTCTAAAAGCCTGGAACGTGCAGTCTCTAACCAACTGTCCTCCTACCTCTCAGAAAATGACTTGCTTGATCCCCATCAGTCAGGCTTCAAGACTGCACACTCAATAGAGACGGCCCTCCTGAAGGTGATCGAGTCCTTTCATGCCGCCAAGGCCTTTTCCCTTTCTTCGGCGCTTTTCTCCTCGACCAGTCTACAGCATTCCACACCGTGAACCACCTGACCCTCCTCATCACTCTCACTGATCTCGGCATTACTGACACTGCACTAGCCTGGTTCACATCTTACCTTATGAATCGCACTGATCAGGTCACATGGAATGGCTCCCTGTCCAAACCCCGCTCGCTAAACATCACACGGTTTTTCCTTTCATTTACATTTACATTGACATTTAGGGCATTTAGCAGACGCTTTTATCCAAAGCGACTTACAAAGAGTACATTTTTCATAAGAAAGTGAAACATTTTATTGCTGCTAATACAGTGAGAAATTCATCAGAATAAGTTTAAAGCATTTCAGTTGCTAGATTAACCATTGCTAGTATGCAACATCTCTGACTAAGTGCCGGTTCCAAAGAGTGATCAAAGTGCCGAATTACAAAGCGATTAAAGTCAAGTCAAGTCAAGTCAAGTAAACTTTATTGTCAGTTTTCATGAATGTACAGGACATACACAAAAACCGAAATGCCATTTCCCTCGATCCCCGGTGCTAGACACGCATGCAAAGATAAATATAAATACATAAAAATATGAGTACAAAAAATCTAAATATAAGGGCGTCCCGAATATGTACAATTGATGTTAACAGTGTAAACAGTAAGAGGTGCAGTATGGGGGGTAATAAACAGTAATAAATAAACGGTATGGACATAGTATAAATAAACAGTGTATAAAAGTATAAACAGTATGAACAGTTATGTAACAGATTTATAAACAGATTTATAAACAGTGTGGACATTGCTAAAGTGTAAAGTGGCTGTGCATGGTGGTGGGGGGTGGTGGGGCTGTGCATGGTGGTGAGCAGGTGACTGGTGGTGGGTGGGTGGGGGTTAAAGTCCAGGGGGAGAGGGGTTGTGTGTGGGTGTTCGGGGTTGAATGGGTGGGGGGGTGGGTGGGGGTTGATGGGTGGGGCTGGTAATGGTGGGGGGGTGGATGGGGCTGGGAATGGGTGGGGGTTGGTGTCAATGTCCAATGTTTGTGCGGGCAGAGGGCAGAGAAAGAATTGGGGTCAGTGCTGAGTGGGAGTTCAGCATCCTGACTGCCTGGTGGATGAAGCTGTCCTTCAGTCTGCTGGTCCTTGCCTTGAGACTCCTCATCCTCCTCCCAGAGGGCAGGAGGTTGAAGAGGCAGTGGGAGTGCTTTGCGGGACAGGCGTGTGTTGTATATGTCCTGGAGGGAGGGAAGGGGGGCACCGATGATCTTCTCAGCTGCTCTCACTATGCGCTGCAGGGTCTTCCTACAGGATGCAGTGCAGCCGCCGTACCACACAGTGATGCAGCTGTCAGGATGCTCTCGGTGGTTCCCCGATAGAAAGAGCACATGAAGGGGGCAGGTGCTCTCGCTCTCCGAAGTTTGCGGAGAAAGTAGAGGCGCTGCTGAGCTTTGCCGGCAAGTGATGCGGTGTTGCAGTTCCAGGAGAGGTCCACAGTTAATTGCCAAGACATACAACAAATAAGAACATGAAGGTAGGGTTATGAAGGGTTCAGATGAACTCTGAACAAGTGGGTCTTGAGTCTCTTCCGGAAGAAAAGGAATGACTATGCAGTCATAACATTGGCAGGGAGTTCGTTGCACCACTGTGGTGTCAAAACGGAGAAGAGATGAGATTTCGCCATCCAACCTTTTCCTCCTTTCAGTGATGGTGGTACCAGTCGACCAGCTGAGGTAGTTGAATGTGCTCGAGCCGGGGCATTGTGTTTCACTAATGTTTGGAGGTAGGTAGGGGCAGTTCCATTGACGGCTTAGCATCGTCTTGAATTTGATGTGAGCCACTACAGGAAGCCATTGGAGGTCTTGGGAGAGGGGGGTCATGTGGGAGAATTTGTTTTGGTTGAACATGAGGCGTGCTGCAACGTTCTGAAACCGCTGCAACGGTTTAATCGCAGTTGGAGGGAGTCCAGCTAAAAGCGAGTTGCAGTAGTTGAAGTGGGAGATGATACGTGCTTGGGTCAGGAGCTGTGTCGCTTCCCTTGTGAGGAAAGGCCGGATCCTGCGGATGTTGTAGAGAGCAAATCTACAGGAGCTGGTCACTGCTGTGATGTTTGCAGTGCAGGACAGTTGGTTGTCAACTATTATGCCCAGGTTCCTTCGGTCGGTGTGGCAGATACTGGGATGCCCTCGACCAAGACCAGCAGGTCCCTGTGAGGGTAGTCTTTCCCTGGTATGAAGAGAAGCTTAGTCTTTGCGAGATTGAGCTTGAGTTGATGCACAGTTATCCAAGAGCTGATGTCTGCCAAGCATTCTGAGATGCTTGTTGCAATCAGAGAGTCTGAGGGGGGGGAAGGAGAGGAACAGTTGAGTGTCATGATGTGTTGATGAACGGTAGAATGTCGGTCGAGATGGCCTGAGGAAGGGAGGAGGGGATGGGGTCAAGAGGACAGGTGTTCACATGGTTGGATGCGACCAGTTTCAGGACCTCTTCAGAAGAGAGAGGGGTGAAACAGTTAAGTTTAGCAGAGGCGGGAGCTGGGGGAGGGATAATAGCTGTGGAGGTGGGGTTAGGGAAGGTAGCAGCAGGGGTAAGGGAGATGCTGATGTCCGTCACCTTCTTGGTAAAGTAGTTGGCAAAATCGTCAGCAGTGACTGAAGAAATGGGGAGGGGAGGGAGGGTTGAGGAGAGAGAAGAACATGAAAAACAGTTTTCTGGGGTTGGAGGCAGAGGAGTTGATCTTGTTCCGGTAGAATGTAGATTTGGGTGCTGACAGTGCAGGTAGTGGGAGAGATAATCTGCACAGCCTGATTCCTTCCATTTCCTCTCAGCTGTCCGTAGCTCTGGTCTATGAGCCCGCAGAGATTTAGACAGCCAAGGAGGAGGAGGAGAAGATCTCACAGGTCTGGATAAGAGGGGACAGAGGGAGTCCAAAGAGGATGAGAGGGAAGACAGCAGGGTAGAGGAGGCTTCCTCGGCAGAGAGCAGTGAGAATTGCTCTGGAGCGGGTAATGATGAGAGAACAGCAGAGAGAACAGGAGAGAGTATAGGGGGAGAGGGTTTTCAGGTTCCTGCGGGTGGTGACAGTGTGGGTGGTAGGAGGAACAGAGGAGGGGGACTTCAAGGGGAGAGAGAAAGCAACAAAGTGATGGTCAGACACAGGGAGCGGGGTAACTGCGAGTGCACGGGTACTGCAGGTCCTTGTGAAGACAAGGTCAAGCGTGGAGTTCAAATGCTGATCTGGCCAGCTTTTCCAGGGGAAGCACCCGGTAGGACCACTTGGGTGAGATGAGGAGTCCATTCCCCCCTCCTCGCCCTGAGGGTCTTGGGGTGTGTGAGAAGGATTAGGCGGTAGAGAGGGCAGGCGGAGTGGCCGTGTTGTCTGGAGTGATCCAGGTTTCAGTTAGGGCCAGGAAGTGGAGGGTCTGGAGGCAGGCATAGGCTGAGATGGAGTCTGCCTTCTTGACCGCCGATTGGCAGTGCCAGAGGCCGCCCATCACTTCAAGTTCAGTGCAAACGGGCAGAGGCGATTGGAAGGGGTGCAGCATTGAGTATGGGATCATGGACGGCGTCTGTGTCGGGTAGATGTCCTGACTGGAATAGGGATTACACACATGGCTACAATACACAATGCAATACACAAGGGTTAGGGTTAGCAGAGGGCTAGAGGGCTTCCTTCAGGGACTCCCTTTGTCTTTGTTTGACCGGTCTTAGTTTGACGGTCAACGCTCAAGCTGACGCCAACAACACAAGCAATTTATCTGTTCAGATGCTAATGGTGTAGTCATAGCTCTGCCCACCTATCAAGGCTATTGTCTACAGCTGAGAGGCCGAAACTTACTTGATCAAAGCTTGAGTGGGCTCTTCCAGTCCTATTGAACAACAACAACAATGACATCAATACCGATAGCAATAACAGCAGAAAGTGACTACTAAATATATGAGTTAGCTCTACCAACAGAAAAGCTACAACACAAGTTCTAATTCCTTACGTACTCACCAACAGCAACAATCCTGTAACTCCTTTAAGAGACAAAATGTATTATCACTGTTATGCAGACGACACTTAACTGTTCCTCTCCTTCCCCGTCTCAGACTGTTGCAACATGGCTCTCAGAATTTTTGGCATACATAAGCACTTGCACAACTACGCATCACCTCAAGCTCAATCTCGCAAAGACTGAGCTTCTCTTCATACCGGGGAAAGACAGCCCTCACAGGGACCTACTGGTCTCTGTCGAGGCCATTACCCTACGCTCAAACTGGCGTTTTTTAGACAGAGGCTTGGCGACACGATACCATTCATTTCCAATGACAGTGAGTGACGGGCGGCAAGGCGAAGCGTGTGGGCTGCAAAACGCGAGGAAGGCGGGGCAAAAAATACAAATGAGTCTTATTTTATGCAAATGTTGAGCGAAAAAATGCGGCGATTTTTTGCAAAAGCCAATCCGAGCGAAGGAGGCGTGGCGGCCGCGCAACTAGAAAATAATCCAACATGGTGGACCACGTCGGTGAGAGAGAGGATTATGGATATATATAACGAATGTGACTTTACCCTGGTATGTGCTTCGAAATCTATCGAGAAATAAATGTTGTTAAACCAGAAAACGTCATGGGTATGGCTGGATATTTTTCTTGATAGTTGCACTTACTAAAGTAAACTAACAAGCACAGACACTCCCCGGAACGCCCACCAGGCGAATATCGCCGAGCACAAATACGCTTGGTCACCCGTCAGTGTGAGCGTAGGGTTACAGTATGTTCCTCACCGACTGGGAGGAACCTTGGCATAATACTTGAAAACCAACATCATCTGCATGACACGGCCATTCCTCACGAAGTGACAATGCTCGTGACCCAAGCACTTGTCATCTCCCGCCTCGACTACTGCAACTCGCTGTTACAACTCGGCTCGTGAAAGGAAAAGGAGATGTAAGACGTTTTTGTGGAACTTAAAAATTGTAATTAATTTACCACTGTTTGTGTCAATAAATAAATAATTAAATAAGAAAACGGTGACCCACAGGTTAACAGCCAACAAAAAATACCCCTACTCACAGTGACTGGGCACAAATAATCTCCTTTAACGTATGAACAACTAAAAATCACCACAACGGGGAATACAAATAATACAGAACAATAACCCAAAAAGAGCCACGCAGGACCAAACTAATCAAATGAAATAGATCGAAAACCAAAACGATGCCCACAAGTTCGGTACAGTACAAACACGATACTGACTTTAAATGCTCTCTAAACAGGGTACCGATAGTTGGAGCAAAGTGAGATACGCGAGACACCTGCACATCCACTCCGATTTGTGTGCCTGGGGAGAGCCGTTTAACCTCCTTTAAATAGTATGCGGCTGAGGTGTTGAACAGGGATTGGCCAGCGGCGCAGCCAACCATCTCCAACTTAGACAAGGGAGCCCATTCAGATCCTGCAGGGGGGGGCAGAGTCACCGTGGCCCAGCAGGAAGTAGAGATGGGCTGTAGCAGGAGGAGGCGGCGAGGTCTTTACACAGCGGCATCCGTAACACTCACTCTTAGCTGGACTCCTTGCAACCACAATAAAACCTTTGCAGTGGATCCAGAATGCTGCAGCACGCCTCGTGTTCAACTGACACAAATTCTCCCATGTGACCCCCCTCTTCCATGAACTCCACTGGCTCCATGTAGTGGCTCCCATGTAATTCAATGGCCTATGCAAAGCTGTTAATGGAACACGCCCCTACTCGAGCACTCCACTCAACTACCTCAGCTGGTCGACCTCAGCTGGTACCTCCATCACTAAAAGGAGGAAAAGGTTGGACGGCGCAATCACAACTGTTCTCCGTTTTGGCACTGCAGTTTTGGAACAAGCTCCCTGCCAATGTCAGGACTGCACAACCACTCCCCATCTTCTGGAAGAGACTCAAGACTCACTTGTACAGAGTTCAGCTGAACCCTGCATAACATCCATTGTCCATTGTCTACCTACCCCCCCCCCCCAAAAAAAAAAAAAAAGGAGAGGTCCCACTACCCTCATGCTCTTGTATGTTGTACATCTTGGCCCTTTAGAATTGGTCTTTGTAACTTGGCACTTAGCCAGATACTGTATTAACAGCAAATGTAAATGTAAATGGTAGCAAATGTAATTAATTTCCTCTTTGTTGTCATTAACACAATGTGCAGGCACATGTGTAAATGGACAGAGTGCTATGGCCTCACCAGGCAGTTTGTAATAGAGCTTTGCAAATAGAATTCTTAACATGGCATTAGTGCAAAAGAGAGCTGTAATAGAGCTAGAGTGTCATGGTCTGTGTCTGTGTTGTCGTTTTCATTGGTTTGCTCTGTGTTTCCCCTTGTCATGGTCTGTGTCTGTGTTGTCTGGTTTTCATTGGTTTGCTCTGTGTTTCCCCTGTGTCCTGTTTCCCTTGGTGATTGCCCCATCGTGTTCACCTGTGTCTTGTTCCCTCACCTGTCTTTGGTTTGTAATTAGTCTGTGTATTTAAGTCCTGTCTTCTGTTCAGTCTTTGTCCGAGTCTTGTCGTCATTTGTCGCCGTTCACGTGAGTTGTCGTCTGTCTGTATCTGTGCTTTGGTTACAATTAAAAGAGTCAAAAGTACTCTCGCCTGCCTCGCCTCTCTGCATTTGGGTCCAACCCCTCCGCAACTCCGTGACATAGAGGTGCATAGTAAACATGGCGGTAATACAAAAGAGAGTGATCAGTAGTTCAGCGAGTAGCCAGGTTCAGATGGGTAACAGCCTGGGGGAAAAAAACTGTTTCTAAGCTTGGCTGTATGGGCTCTGATGCCCCTGTAGTACTTCCTAAAGAGCAGGGGGGAGAACAGTCTACGGTTTTGGTTGGTGGCTGGTTGGTTGGTTGGTTGGCTGATCCTGAGACCTCTGCGTAGGCAGTGTTTGTAGTCAATTTGTTTTATTGCTTATAGGCTTATAGTAACCATAAATAATGATAAACATAACATAAATGAGCAGCCCAGAACCAAACTGTTATAACTGCTGGATATATTGCATTTTGAATATATATTGAATTTATATTATTTCTGAGTTGTGCTTTTTTTGTTTCTCTAGGAATTGCTTTGCAATACTGCCGGGTTGAGAGTCACTCATGTGTCACATATTTATTTGCATTCATTTTAAGCTCAAATGTTCAAATGTTCTCCTTCAATCTTCAATATATACCAAAAAAATTCTTCAAACTATGCTTATCTTCTTCAACAATAATTCCCTTATTTCTCATTTTCGGCCCTGTGTAAGCCAGGTAATGATATCAGCGCACTGCCCCAAATGTTATGATGATGATGATGGTAATAATAACAGCTCAACTGACCCACACACCCTGTGTGTGTGTGTGTACGTAGGAGCTGATTGAGTACTATAAGCACCACTCTCTGAGGGAGGGCTTCCGGAGCCTCGACACCACGCTGCAGTTCCCCCACCAGGAGACTGAGAACACTGCCGTGCTGCGCACCACCTGCCAAGGAGGGAATGGTAAGCTAGTCTCTCAGGCTGCCCAAGTAGTAGTCAAAGTTAGATTACATTTGTACAATGTGATATTAGTTCTAGTCAGTTTAAATTTGGAACAATTATTATGTATAATTATTGTTATTTGTATTTTATTATTAGGTATTGTTTACTGTGTCTTTGTACTGTCTTTAAAGTTTGACACCTCATAGCGTATATCAATCTGTCTGTCTGTCAGAATACCTGACAGACCTGACAATTATCATGACCTCATTATACATTATTGTGTTTAATGTGGTCTGAAAATGATTCAAACACCTAAATTACATTTTTGAGGAGGATTGGATTGCATAATTTACTTTCAGGCAGTACTTTATTTTCTCCATATGTTGTATACGGTTAATTATTATTATAAAAAAGATGAAAATAAACATTTTGACTCGTGAAAAGTAAATAGTGAACTTCCTGGGGAATTTGCGATGCCATACTGGGGCCCACCTCAGTGGTACATTTACATTTAAGGCATTTGGCAGACGCTTTTATCCGATGCGACTCACAAAGAGTACATTTGTCATAAGAAGGTGGAACATTTCCTTGCTGCTAGTACAGTAAGAAAGTCCCCAGAACAAGTTTCAAGCATTTAAATTGCTAGATTAACCATTGCTAGTATACAACATCTCTGACTAAGTGCCAAGTTACAATGAGCGATCAAATTGCCAAATTACAAAGGGCGATTAAAGTGCCAAGACATACAACAAATAAGAGCATGACGGTAGGGTTATGCAGGGTTTAGATGAACTCTGAACAAATGGGTCTTGAGTCTCTTCCGGAAGATGGGGAGTGACTCTGCTGACATTGGCAGGGAGCTCGTTCCACCACTGCGGTGACAAAACGGAGAAGAGTTGAGATTTCGCCATCCAACCTTTTCCTCCTTTTAGTGAGGGAGGTACCAGTTGACCAGCTGAGGTAGTTGAACGGAGTGCTTGAGCAGGGGCGTGGTCTTTCACTAATGTTTGGAGGTAGGTAGGGGCAGTTCCACTGACGGCTTTGTAGGCCAGTAGTATCGTCTTGAATTTGATGCGAGCCACTAAAGGAAGCAAGTGGAGGTCTTGGAAGAGGGGGGTGGGACATGGGAGAATTTGTTACAGTTGAACACAAGGCGTGCTGCAGCGTTCTGGATCCACTGCAATGGTTTAAATCGCGGTTGCAGGGAGTCCAGCTAAGAGTGAGTTGCAGTAGTCGAGGTGGGACATGACAAGTGCTTGGGTCAGGAGCTATGTCGCTTCCCTCGTGAGGAAAGGCCGGATCCTGCGGATGTTGTAGAGAGCAAATCTACAGGAGCGGGTCACTGCAGTGATGTTTGCAGTGCAGGACAGTTGGTTGTCGACTATTACGTCCAGGTTCCTTGCGGTCGGTGAGGCAGATACTGTGATGCCCTCGACCGAGACCAGGAGGTTTCTGTGAGGGCAGTCTTTCCCCGGTATGAAGAGAAGCTCAGTCTTTGTGAGATTGAACTTGAGTTGATGCGCAGTTGTGAGTGTCTGAGGGGGGGAAGGAGAGGAACAGTTGAGTGTCGTCCACATAACAGTGATAGGAGAAGCCGTGTGATGCGATTACAGAGCCTAAAGATTTGGTATATAGGGAGAACAGACGCGGTCCTAGTACTGAGCCTTGAGGGACCCCAGTGTTTTGCAAGCGGGGTTTGGACAGGGAGCCGTTACATGTGACCTGATAAGTGCGATCCATAAGTAAGGTAAGATGTGAGCAAGGCTAGTGCAGTGTCAGTGATGCTGAGTTCAGCGAGGGTGGCGAGTAGGGTCTGGTGGTTCACGTTGTCGAACGGCGCAGAGAGATCGAGGAGAGCAAGCACCGACGAGAGGGAAGAGGCTTTGGCGGCACGAAGGGATTCGGTCACCGTCAGGAGGAGCATCTCTGTAGAGTGCAGTCTTGAAGCCAGACTGATGGGGATCAACGGTAGGATGTCCGTCGAGATGGCCTGAAGAAGGGAGGAGGGGATGGGGTCAAGAGGACTGGTGGTCGCATGGTTGGATGCGACCAGTTTCAGGACGTCTTCGGAGAAGAGAGGGGTAAAGAGAATACCTGCAGAGGTGGGGTTTGGGAAGGTAGCAGCAGGGGTAAGGGACATGCTGATGTCCGTCACTTTCTTGGTAAAGTAGTCGGCAAAATCGTCAGCAGTGAGTGAGGAAGGGGGGGGGAGGAAGGGTTGAAGAGAGAGGAGAACATGGAAAACAGTTTCCTGGGATTGGAGGCAGAGGAGTTGATCTTGTTCCGGTAGAATGTTGATTTGGCTGCTGAAACTGTGGAGGTGAAGTCTGAGAGGAGGTGCTGGTAGTGGGAGATATCATCAGCACAGCCTGATTTCTTCCATTTCCTCTCAGCTGTCAGTAGCTCCATTCTATGAGCCCGCAGAGATTCTGACAGCCAAGGAGGAGGAGAAGATTGCACAGGTCTGGATGAGAGGGGACAGAGGGAGTCCAAAGAGGATTAGAGGGAAGACAGCAGGGTAGAGGAGGCTTCCTCAGCAGAGAGCAGTGAGAATTGCTCTGGAGGGGTAGTGTTGAGAGAGAACAGCAGAGGACAGAGTAGAGGGGGAGAGGGTTTTAGGTTCCTGCGGGTGGTGACAGTGTGGGTGGTAGGAGGAACAGAGGAGGGGGACTTCAAGGGAAGAGAGAAAGCAACAAAGTGATGGTCAGACACAGGGAGCGGAGTAACTGAGAGTGCACGGGTACTGCAGGACCTTGTGAAAACAAGGTCCTGCAGTACCCGTGCACTCTCAGTTACTCCGCTCCGCGGTTGGTTCCCGGCTCTGTGGGTAGGAGGAGAAGGAGAGAGTGTTAGGTCAAATGAGGTAAAAAAAAAATTGTAAAGTCAGATGATTGTAACTTCTCTGGTTGGAAGTTGAAGTCACCCAGGACAACCAGTGGCGCACCATCTTCAGGAAAGCAGCAGAGGAGGGCATCCATCTCGTCGAAGGAGTCATGGAGGGGACCCGGAGGACGGTAGATGACAGCAATGTAGAGCTTGATGGGAAGGGTGATCCTTTTGAACGGTGATCCATTTGAACTCCACGTAATAGCGTGGAGTTCAAATGCTGATCTGCTCAGGTGTTCCAGGGAAAGCACCCGGTAGGACCACTTGGGTAAGATGAGGAGTCCAGTTCCCCCACCTCGCCCTGAGGGTCTCGGGGTGTGTGAGAAGGAGTAGGCAGTAGAGAGGGCAGCCGGAGTGGCCGTGTTGTCTGGAGTCATCCAGGTTTCGGTTAGGGCCAGGAAGTGGAGGGTCTGGAGGTAGGCATAGGTTGAGATGGAGTCTACCTTCTTGATCGCCGATTGGCAGTTCCAGAGGCCGCCCATCACTTCAAGGTCAGTGCAAGCGGGGAGAGATGGGTAAAGCAGATTGGAAGGGATGCAGTCTGTGTCGGGTAGATGTCCTGAATGGAATAAGGGTTACACACATGGCTACAATACACACAAGGCAATACAATACAATACAATAAAATACAAGGGTTAGGGTTAGCAGAGGGCTAGAGGGCTTCCTCGGGGGAGACAAAGACTTTGTCTTTGTTCGACCGGTCTTAGTTTGACGGTCCACACTAAAGCGTTGGTTATGGTTCCGCGTAGTGATCACGCAATGGCCACGCAGTTGCTTGGACGCAGTCATGAGACCGTGATGGTTCTGCGTGGGGTTTACGTGTCGAAATGCAAATCAATGCCACACCGGTAGAGGGCGACCAGAATTGCCATTTTGGTCATTACATACGGATTACTAGCGAGTAAAAAAAAAAAAAGTTTACAGACATGAACAAAAGTTATATATACTTTTATCACACCGCGGCAGTGTTTATGAGTGGAAAGCGGCAAAGCGATCTTCAGCGTATGTAGTTAGCGGACCTGTCTTGCAGACCCCCCTTGCGGTGGATGCAACGGGGGTCCGCAGGGACGTAATGGGTCCGTAAGCCCCCTAGAGTTGCGTCAACGCAGAAGCATACCTTAAGCATAACTCAGCCTTGAAGCTGACGCTAACAACACCAGCAATTTAACTGTTCAGATGCTAATTGTGAAGTCATAGCTCCGCCCACCTATCAAGGCTATTGCTTACACCTGAGAGGCCAAAACATAGTTGGTCAAAGCTTGAGTGGGCTCTTGCAGTCCTATTCAACAACAATAACGACACCAATACCGATAGCAACAACAGCAGAGAGTGACTACTAACTGTTGGCTCTACCAACAGAAAAGCTACAACCCAAGTTATAATTCCTTACCTAGGCCTACTCACCAACAGCAACAATCCTGCAACTCCTTTTTAAAGACAAAATGTATTAGTACACTACCATTGATCCATTTACTCATGTGGGTTTGTTCTTCAGTGAAGCTTCTGCAAGTAATATGAAATTCTTTTGAAAGACACAGTCAAATAAAATGCTATGGTATGTACAGTATTCAATACTTTGATTAAAATAAATCATAGCATGGAACTTACAGTATATTAAAATAATTCCTCAATTTGAAATAAAAAATGTTGGCTGATAAATGACTTGCGCTGTTTGACAAATTAACAGATTCCCGAGGTGAAGTTTGAGATGCTGACACTTTTATTTTGTTTGTATTTTCTGCTGGAGTTGTCAGTATCCTCTTGGCAAAGCAGCTGTTGACACCTTCCTCCTAACGAGCAGAATCATCATTAAAACAGTGCAGCACTAGGACAAGGACTTGGACCATGATGATTATTATTTACATTTAATTCCCTCCTTCATCTTGTACATCTTGGGCAAACACAGTTATAGTTTGTATATGTTTACTTTGCTAATCCTTTGTGAACTCTGCATGCCTCTCTATAAGCTGCAGTGTAAGAGACAATATAGTCTATGTTGCTTGTCTTCACTATGTTGATCAAGTCATACACAGAGGAGGCTTCCAATCGTTTTCCTGCTTGCTTTAAGCACAATCCTTCTCGCATCATTGAGTCTCTGCAACAGACAATGGTCTCATATTTTTGAATAATATTGTTGTACGTTGTGTTTCCAAAACAGGTAGGAGGTATTGTATTTCCTGTGGCAAAGTTGAAGGATCAAAAATTCTGAACGAATCTCAAGACTCATCAATCTCACAAGTGATTCATATCATACTTATACATTGGATATTGTTGATCTAAAATGGAGAGTTTTGGGGCAGAATAGATTAAAAAACCAGGCTACTTTAGTCTTAAATTATATTTTTGATCTAGGGTTAGGGTTAAATCCGGACAGTCAGGTCCTAAGTCCTTCACCTTTTTCTTGTCCACAAGATGGGGTTTGACATCATGAAACAATGGAGTTTTCCTTGACCACAGTTGCCATGATCCAGCCATCTTCTCTTCTCTGTAACTAGTTACAGTTGTGGCGTGAATGCTGGCTGATGGACATATTTGACTGATTCGATGAATTTGGAACCTTTGGAATCTTTTAATCTACTAAATCCCAAAGTTGTTCAGTAGGATTCAAATCCTTAGCCAGTCCATCAGTTCCAGTGCTCCAGATTCCTTTTTCTTGGTCAAATAGTCTCTGCACATTTTAGGATCTAAGTATGCTTAGGGTCATTGTCTTGTTAACCAATCAGCTTCAGTCCACGATGCACTAAGATGTTGTGGTAGATGTTCTTGTTCATGATACCATCGATTTTCACTAATTTACCCACAGCGTTTCCACAAGTGGAACCCCATACCATAGGCAGCAGTGGGTGGAGCGGGTAGACAGAGCGGGTTGTCCACTAACTGTAGGGTTGGCGGTTCGATGCCCTTGATCCCCTTCCTCCAACTGTCCACATGTCAAACCCCACAAAAGTACTGATTGTAAGTCACTTTGGACAAAAGTGTCTGCTAAACGCCCCCTTTACCCTGGAATCTGCACCGTACTTCACTTTGCGTGCAATGCATCTGGTATCAAAACATTCTTCAGCTTTTCTGTGGACATAAACACAACGATGCAGACCGAAGAGTTCAAACTTGGACTTGTCCGTCCAGAGTACCTTCTTCCAGTCATCAACAGTCCAGTGTTTGTACTCCATGGTAAATCAGAGGCATTTCTGGATGTTTGCAGGCCTCAATAATGGCTTCTTAGCAGCTATTCTTCACTTTAAGCCTTGCTCCGTCAGTCGTCTGCTTATGGTCATTCTGGAGACTAAGTGTCTAACATCTGCTTCAGTTAACTTTCGTTTCCTGCCTCTTCCTTTGCGCATTTTGTCAATACCGATCTCTGCAATTGACTCCAATTTTTTTATACCCAAATTTGAGCCATTCACTGGGCTTCTCTGAGAAGTCAGAAATTAATCTATAGTATAACATTCAACAACTAAAAACATTTTTTCAGTTTTTTTGTAAAACAGTAAATTTGCAAATTAATGGATAATAATAATTATATTTAAGCATTAAAAATATGACTGAAAAAAAAGATGATCACTGTGTGTATATACTGTGTATGTATATATACGCACACAGTGCTTAACAAACATCACCCAATGTAAGGTTTATGCCACAGCTGCCCTAAATGAACAGCACTGGTAATTACCAAAAACATTTTTATGTTTCTGTAATGGTTAATACACCAGTATGTAGAAGCTCTACCTCAATCATATTTTTAATGTCTCCTCCATCTCCATCTCCATTTTCTGCCGCTTATCCGGGGTCGGGTCGCGGGGGCAGCAGCCTAAGCAGGGAACCCCAGACTTCCCTCTCCCCAGCTACTTCGTCTAGCTCTTCCTGGGGGATCCCGAGGCGTTCCCAGGCCAGCTGAGAGACATAGGCCCAATCTCAATAGACCTTTTACACACTTCCGCATTTCCCGACCGGAAACACGTCACTGAAGCGTAACAGAACTTCCTGTTATCGTAGAGGTCTAGCGGCAGATACGAAAATGGCACAGTCGACGAGTCGTAATTTCTGTTGCGTTCCAGGCTGTTCGTCTTCCACCCAAAAACAGCCCTACCTCTCATTCCATTCGTTTCCCGTGGATCCAAACCTGAAACCCAAATGGATACAGGCGATCCGAAGAGACGAAGGGAACCAGTTTGCGATAAAAAGAGGTAGCACTTATGTCTGCAGCCGGCACTTCGCTGAGAAAGATTACATCGGTGGCTGCGTTGTTCGTCGCCTGAAGAGTGAGGTTGTGCCAAGCTTATTCCCTTGGAATAATTTTACTGCTCCTTTGAGAAGGGAGTCAGTACATGAGAGGACTGTCAAACGACAGTCCGTCCCACAACCCTGTGAAGGGTCGTGAATACCTGACTGATCATCGGACTGATCATCAATACCTCGATGATCACTACCTCCATCTGCACTGTTTGTCACTTTATTAACTACCGATAATTACCGTCACTTTAATAACCACTGTCACTTCAATTTTGCACCTTACTCTGCATTCCTGCATTTAAACCTGTACCTTTATCGCACATTTGCACTTCTGGTTAGAACGCCAACTGCATTTCGTTGTCCCTGTACTTGTACTCTGCACAATGACAATAAAGTTGAATCTAATCTAATCTGAAAATGGTGACATCGTCGCTAAGGCAGTACGAATGGATCATGACTACGTGACACACCCACCTGCAGGTAAGATATCATAAGGCTAATCAACTATGTGTACCGTTAATGGATAAATGCAATTCTAACTGAACAACTTCATATGTCTATATCATGAAATTCAATTAAACATTAAGCTCCGAGAGGCCGTACTTTTCACTAATTAACAACTAAGGGCCGTTGTTGGGCACGCGCAAGCCTGTTAACGTTAGCCTACGACTGTAACTCTGTAACATAGCCTGTTGACGAATCTCAAATGTAACGTTAGTTATTGTAGCAAGAAGCTCGTGCGACATTTCAATTTTACATGACACATGATTACTGTTCTGTGTTGTGTTGAAAGGTAGCAGCACAAATATGTTAAGACTGATTTTTAATTTAATTTAATTTTTTAATTTCCGCTATTTTTCTATCAACAAAGCCACAACGGAACTAAGCTTACGCTATAGTGACGTATTTCCGATTCTTGCGTAAAAGGCCTATTCTCTATCTTACCCCTTCCCCTTACCCCTCCCCCTTGGTTTTGCGCGTTCACGTGAGACCAAGGGCTATCTCAATTCTCATTTCGACCGAGGGGTAGGGCCAAGGGGAAGGGGTATACACCCCTTGAAACCAAGTAAGATCGGGAGCTTACTTGAAACCAAGGGGTACCCATTACAATGCGCAACCGGCAACAATCGCGGCCAGATCTCAACGAGAGTCACATAAATGTAAGTAAGTAAGTAATAAGTATTTTCGGCTGAAATAATTGATTTAAAATTTACGACAGTATTGTTTTGTGCTCTAAACAGTCCTGTACCTATATATTTGTAACCATATTCTTAATCGAAACTTTTTTGAAAATCGATATGCGAATGTTACATTGCTGAGTGCACAACTACATATTTCTCTGACTAGCAATGAACTCCATGCATGTCTAGTTTACTAAACACAATTAGCAGCAAATTCCGTTTGATATCAGTGTAGACAACTAGAGACAAATCGATACGTGCTTTACATATATCGTCCTTTTTCACATAGGAACGCCGGAGGAAACCCGGCAGCTGATACGTTTTCGGCACGAAAACGAGCAGAAATTTCTGAAATCAAAATACGCTAAATCAAAATATGCTTCAAAGCAAATGTGGGAGTGAGTCATGCGGTCAATGTTGTAGCCATTCATAATTGTAAAGACATGTTAGTTAACAAAGACATTGTTTCTGAACATCAATGAAATTCAAAACCGTATTAACTGAAAAAGATCAACACCCAAAAAGATCAAACACCATGCAGTGTGTATAACAAATTGTCAATATTTTGTCGTCAATGTATGATGACGTAACGAGTGTTGTCTCAATTTTTTGGGGGCATGTAGCCCTTACCCCTCTGTTTCAAGGCCCAAGACGTAGGGGAAGGGGAAGGGCCAAGGGGAAGGGGAAGGGGTAAGATAGAGAATTGAGATTGGGCCATAGTCCCTCCAGCGTGTCCTGGGTCTTCCCTGGGGTCTCCTACCAGTGGGACGTGCCCTGAACACCTCACCAGGGAGGCGTCCGGGAGGCATCCTAACTAGATGCCCGAGCCACCTCATCTGGCTCCTCTCAACGCGGAGGAGCAGCGGGTCTACTCCGAGCTCCTCCTGGATGGCTGAGCTTCTCACCCTATCTCTAAGGGAGAGCCCAGCCACCCTGCGGAGGAAGCTCATTTCAGCCACTTGTGCCCACGATCTTGTTCTTTCGGTCATTACCCAAAGTTCATGACCATAGTTGAGGGCAGGAACGTAGATCGACTGGTAAATCGAGAGCTTTGCCTTTCGGCTCAGCTCCCTCTTTATCATGACGGATCCGTGGAGGAACTCCTCCACTTAGGGCAGGATCTCATCCCCGACCCGGAGAGTGCACTCCACCCTCTATGTAGGAGACTGGTTCCAGAGCCCTTGCTATGCGTTGAGGTGAGGCCGACTATATCTAGCCGGAACTTCTCAACCTCGCGCACCAGCTCAGGCTCCTTCCCCACCAGAGAAATTACGTTCCACGTCCCTAGAGCTAGCTTCTGCAGCCGAGGATCGGACCGCCAAGGTCCCCGCCTTCGGCTGCTGCCCAGCTCGCACTGCACCCGACCCCTTTGGCCCCTCCTGCTGGTGGTAAGCCGGCGGGAAGGGGGTCCCATGTCATTTTTTCGGGCTGTGCCCGGCCGGGCCCCAATATTTAACAAAGCTTTTTGACACAAGCAAGTTTATAACTTCAGAGTCTCACTTCCAAATGCAGCTCACTTTTCAAACCAAAATATGTCACCAATCTTGGTTGGTAATATAACTCTGAAATGCATCAACCTATCTGATATCACTTTTCAAACCAAAATATGTCACCAATCTTGGTTGGTAATATAACTCTGAAATGCATCAACCTATCTGATAAAGTGACCAATATTCTTGGCTAACTCAAACTGCACCTAAGTCTGAAATGCATACGAGTGCATAGACAACTACATAAACAACTGCAGCCAATAAAGAAAACCACATAGTTAATTTCAAAAGAACATGAAACATCTGGTATATGAATATCAACTTAAATGGTGCAGTATATCACTATATTCACTACGTTTTATCTCTGTGCTAACTGAGGTGCACATTATGTGGCGACAAGCCATCAACCCCATACAGCACTACACAACAAAAATAAACATTATTTTTGGTACCATGCACACACATCAAATGTTCTCCATCATCAATGATAACAAAATATTTGTCTGTAAAATGAACTGACAATGCTTTCAGGAAGTATTAGCCTGGCTGTCTTCTCATGAATTACTCAGCGGCATTGCACATGTACAGAACATCTGTTAACATCAGGCACATCTGTTAACATCTGTTAACATCTGTTAAAATTGGCAAACATTGCATTGGATACTTATATACAACCTACAATATTTGTGTACAAAACAAACAATCTTCGTACAGAAATAACATTTTAAGCATATTTAGCATATTTGCCCAATTGGAAAATGGCAAACATCCAACAGACAAAATAGGTGAGTCACTCGCATAGGTAAAGCTCTTCACTTCCTGTTCGGTCTGCAATTTTTGCTTTCTTCTGCGTGATATCCTTTGAAACACCTCTCCGTCTGGGGCACAGTGCCATCCAGTGGCTTTAGTATGAACATTGAATTTTCCACTTGGTTACACATAGAACATGCACAAGGGGACCTCCAATCACAGACATGAAATGTAGCGTGGGGGTACAATTCCATTGTACATGCAAACGGAGTAATCAGCTATATCTGTGTAAATAGAAACCAAATTTGTCTTCCATTCTGAAACAGCACACCCCTCTATTCTGCTGAATAGGATATTATTGAACAATATCCTCTTCTTGGGAACACATGATACATATTTCACTTTATGGAAGGCCATCAGAAAAAAACTATGCTTGATGTTGCTCTTCATTCAGTGTTTTGCCAGCTTGCAAGGGGTGCATTTGTATGCTACTCACTCTTTTCGTGCTTTTCAAATGCCAAATGGCTGAAATTTGCTGAAATTGTCCCCATGTAAAAAACACTAGTGTTATCTGCAAGTCGGGGATGTTCACTGCACATTTTACACCAGATCTTACTGCACTCATCATCGGATTAAAGCCACAGTACTTAATTGAGCTGCTCTTTAGAGATTTTTTTTTTTGCCTTTATTTAAAAAAAAAACAGTTATGCCTGTGTAGTCCTGATTTTGGTCCCACACCTGCATACCAGTTCTGTGCACCCCTGAATAAACTCTAATGTATACAACTTAAACTTAATATATGAAATAGGTGTGTTATAGATTCATTCCATACATTATTGGATTTTCTGTGGTTATTTTTGTTTTATTTTTTTTTGTTTTTGTGCATGGATATGGTCAATTGTTTTTCAGACAAGTACACAGGTACACAGAAGCACAATCATAATTAATACAAATATGTAGAGATTGATCAAAATGAGAATCCCGACAGCTGATACCAAAAAAATTGTTAATTTCTTCTGGCATTGTCCTCCCTTATATGAGGTGACCTCCCAGCACCTGACGAAGTAAACAACCATCTGTTCCCTACCTTTAATTCACTCCTTTAATTTCACTGTATTTACGACTCACTGTCAACATGGTGGAAATTGCTAAGTAGTGCTTGTGTTTTGTGTTTATTTTTATTGTGCATAGGAATGCACAATCTAGATATCGCTTTTTGTCATATTCTTCACACCGAAAATGCCTCGCATGGAATTATATTTTCTAGTTTTTATTGTCATTCTAGTGTTGTAATACTAATAACCTATCCCAACAGCCATGTTGAGGACATGCTTGTTGACAGACATTACCAACCGTATCAGTAACAGCCAAATAAAACTCATTTCACAATAATGACAACCATCATATGTTAGTCTTTTTGGTATTGTGTGTCTATTGTGTCTTTTGGGTGTGTGTGAGGGTTTAGTTTAGTTTAGTTTAGTTTATTGTTTTTTGTTAACAGGGACCATGTATAGAGCAGGTTCTATACCAGGGTTAGCTAAACAGCTCATTTGCACCTGTGGTCCCTGGGCAGGAAGTTCAAGCACAATAAAAAAACACACTAGACATTACAGACAAAAACAGATAACAACTGCACATTAAGGTAAAAAACATACAAAATACATTTGGGGTTATAAGTACAAAGATCAATGATCGCAAGATTGATCTCTTTCAGCCATTTCTTCAGATACTTTTTAAAGCTATTAAGACTTGTACGGTCTCTAATATGGAGTGGGATTGAGTTCCATTTGCCAGTTGCTTGGTATGAGAATGCTGATTGCCCCAAATTTTAGTTGAACGATCACGTCTCATTGCAGCCCTAGTTACCCTTACATTGTCCCTGCAGAATGATACACATTGCTTGAGTGGTGGTGGTGCAAGGTCATGGGTCAATTTGTACATCAGGCACATGTCAGAGAACCAACGAAAACTGTCAAATGTTAACAGGTTATGTTTTTTTATAATGGTACAGTGGTGGTAATTTCTTGGTTTTTTATCAAAAACTTTCACAGTTTGTAAAGAGTATACAAGGGTTTCAGAGTACCCCGGTAGTCACGCCTGCCTGAGACCAACTTGTAGCACAGTAGGACAAATGTGAAAAGATCATTGAATGCATAAACAATTTAGCAGCATGTATTGGTAATTGGTGTCTAATATGTCTAAAATTACTCAAACTAACTCTGACATTTCTGGATATCTTTTTAATATGCTTTTTAAAATTTAGGTTAGAATCAATGATTATGCCCAGATATTTAAAATTGTCAACAATTGTGATCACCTCTCCTTTGACAAAGATGTCAGGTTTTTGTTGGAGAAATACATACCGACAGTTTTGCTGACATTGAGAGTCAGACAGCTACTAGTAAGCCAATCTGAGACTTTGTTTAGCACTGCAGTGAGTTTTGATACAGCCTGTTCTCTATTTTTGGCATGTGTATAGATGACTGTATCGTCTGCATACATTTGGATATGGACGTCTGGGCAAATCAGAGGCAGGTCGTTAATATATAAACTAAATAAAATTGGTCCTAAAATTGATCCCTGTGGGACTCCAATGGTACTATTCGCAAAGGAAGAGCATGCACCATCAATTCTGGTGCACTGCTTTCTTGAATTTAAATAAGACTCCATCCAAGTCAGAGTCTTATTTACCATCCATGCAGGGTATGTCAGCTATTAAGTTTACATCTGCTTGTGCTGATTGATACTTGTGTCAAACAACTGCCCCTCCAGAGGCCCCTGATCTCCTCACACCACATCAACATCCTGAACCTCACAACCTCATCTCTCACAAAACACAGACACACACACACACACACACACCCTTCCCAATAACCTCCTTACCATCTCTACCAAGTCTCCTCCCTGTATATAAGAACATGTGCATTTGTGTGTGTGTGTGTGTGTGTGTGTGTGTGTGTGTGTGTGTGTGTGTGTGCATATGGAGGATCATATTATGTTGTTGCAGGAAGGAGGAGGAGAAGCAGGAAGGGGTATGTAATAGACCCTCCTCAGCCCCAGTGTTATTCGTCAACACTATGCTGCTAGTCTGCAGTTGGGAAGGTGGGGGTGGGGCGAAATATTTTTGAGATGTTTCTCAGGGGGACTGGGAGGCTACAAGAGAGAGAGAACACTGCTGGAATACTAGAGCAGGGAAGGGATGGGTGGGTCTTACTTCCTGTTTTCATCATTTATCTTTCTTTATATTTTGAATTTCTAAGTCCTTTATAAAATGTTTCCTGCTTTATTTTTCTCTGCTTTTACCATCCATGCACTCCCCTCTCCCTGTTTCTCTCTGTCTCTCTGTCTATTTCTCTCTTCCTGTGTCTCTAAACCCCCCCCCCCCCCCATCATAGCTGCATTGCTCTGTGGCCTCTCTCTTGTAATGCCTGCCAGCTACAGCTTTGTTCCTCCCTCCTCCGTCCCCTTCTGGTCAGGTACAGGTACAAATTTTCCCCTCTCTCTCTCTCTCTCTCTCTCTCTCTCTCTCTCTCTCTCTCTCTCTCTCTCTCTCTCTCTCTCTCTCTCTCTCTCTCTCTCTCTCTCTCTATATATATATATATATATATATATATATATATATATATATATATATATATATATATCTCAGTGTTTCCCCTAAAAAAAAAACACTTTTTTTTTTGGATATGTATACTGTCTAGTTTCACCCCCATGCTGTTTACTTCATGTCGTTAGTGAACTAGTCCACTGTGCATGGAGTAACGTCACATTCATTACCATTGGTTCCCAAACGGTGTGCCGCGAGGCAAGTCCAGGTGTGCCGTGGGATTTTGTGACAACCATTCATTATTATTGCAATATACAACTACACAAAATAAACATTTTTTAATTTAGTTTATCAGTACTTTGTATGGACTCATCGTCTCAATTTTCATCGTCATCGCGACGTGAGCGTTCATGATAAACACATCGCAAAAGCTGGTCTGTAATGCGATAAGTTCGCCACGCACACTCGGGCCATCCTTATCCTTAAATCATCCTTAAATATTGTGGTTTGCAGTAACCCGACCCACCCTGTCAATTTAGGACCGACCCAAATATTTATTTTTCCCTTTTAGTCCGACCGACTTGCCGGTTGTATACTTGCGTTAAGACCGACCGTTGTTTTTTTAAACTCTTCAAATAACTAATGCAACTACAATAAAACCCTATTAATTATATTTTAGGAAGTATCGCAAATATAAATTGCCTACATACACACGTAGGCTACGTTCTTTCTTTTATATTCGCTTCATTTCATCAATGGTTCGCGCTTGTCTGTTATGATGGCTGCGGCTGCAGTAAAGAAAATGTTTGCAGTCACCGTTCAAAGTTATAGAAGGCTAAATTATTACTTTGGGTTCATGCACGGTAGCAATAGGTCCTACATGAAAAAATGCATTGATATATCTCAACACCGCTATAAAGTGACGTGTCGACTGATGTCAAGGAGACCACTAAACTTTTACGGGATGGAGATGCCGTCAGTGACGTCACGATATGCAAATTTGTTTAAATTCATATCGACGTATTCACCATGACCAAAATTTTACTCTTTTCTTATTTATTATCGCAAGTCATCGTCATCGCAATATTGAACAGTGTGATCGCACATTTTCACAATGATCTGGTCTCAGCAGATACCTTGACTCTGTTGGTTGTTATGTCATATTTGGAAGCTCAATCTGTAACTTTTTTTCATAAAAATCTCACCAGAAGTAACCATTTAAAGGGTTATTTTTCAAAATTTTCTTCCGGGGGGGCATGCCCCCGGACCCCGCTAGTGTTGCTATGTTACCAACACACAGCACCACTGCTACAAAAAAATCTAGGGGAAACACTGTATATATATATATATATATATATATATATATATATATATATATATATATATATATATAGTATAGTATAGTAATATATATATACAGTTATCTCTGTTTTGTCTGCTTCTTCTCATGCTCGCCCATTAATTACAGCCTTGCTGCTATCACAACATATAGCTTTCCATCTCCATTGCTCACCTCACTAATTTCTCTCTGTGACATTTATGCATATCTTATGGACATGTAGATGTCCTGTTTACACATTGTGTGTGTATGTTTGTGTAGCCCTGCATGTGTGAAGAGGAGTATATTTCGACTGTTATTGTGTTTTGTGACAAGCTTGTGTTGTGTTGAAAATAAGGGTGTTGAGGGTGTTTGTGTGTTTCTTCTGTCTATTGGATATTCTGTCCACGCAGCCCAATGCTGCAGAGCTCTGAGGTGTTGTTCCCCTCCACCCAGTCTGGTCCCTCCCTGCTCAGGGAGGGACCACTGGATACAGGTGGAACAGCCCCCAAATTCTGCAAGAGCATACGCATTGACTGGTAGCATATTATTTCATTTTGTTTTCATATTTTTTTTTATGTAAACATGCATGTATGCACATAATCACACACTCTGAACTTAACACAAAGCATAGGCACACATTTTTTACTGATGGTTATGCAGAAATCTGAGTGTGATTCATCAGTGTGATTCATTTGGGGCAGCCGCGGCCTACTGGTTAGGGCTTCGGATTTGTAACCGGAGGGTGGCCGGTTCGAACCCCGACCAGTGCGAACGGCTGAAGTGCCCTTGAGCAAGGCACCTAACCACTCACTGCTCCCCGAGCGCCGCTGTTGCAGGCAGCTCACTGCATCGGGTTTAAGTGTGTGCTTCACCTCACTGTGTGCTTCACCATCACTGTGTTCTGAGTGTGTCACTAATTCACGATTGGGTTAAATGCAGAAGACCAAATTTCCCTCACGGGATCAAATGAGTAATTCTTCTTCTTCTTCTTCTCAAATAAGCATTTTGTCCATTGCAGTATTTCAGTACTACTGTGACTACAACAATTGTTATTTCAAGGACTATGGTCCAGGTTTTGTCATGCACTGCCTGCTAGACAGGTCCATCATGCGGTCCTTGCTAAGTAAGTGAGTAGAGCTGTACTGCTCACCTCCAACCCCCCTGTGGAGAGGTTATCCCAGGGTGAACAAGAGGCTACTGGCTAGCAACCATCTCGTTTTATAGCCTCAACGGGGACGGTTGTGTTTCTGTCTGTGTGGTGTTCATTTTTGTTCCCCATAGACATGTTCCTAACTACTCTTAATCTATTTCCTCTCCCTCTGTTGCTCTATGTCTCTCTATCTCCTCAGTGCTGGCTCCCAAGGTCATGGGCGTGGCAGTGGCACGCTATGACTTTAGCTCCCGGGACATGCGGGAGCTGTCGTTACAGGAGGGAGACTTGGTCAAGATCTACACCAAGTCAGGGGCCAATGGGTGGTGGAGGGGAGAGGTCAACGGCAGGGTAAGTCACACACACACACACACACACACACAATTCCATCCCTAGCCACAACCAATAAAATCCGAATATCCCAATAAAATATCCATAAAAGGAAAGTGAAAGTGAAAAACATTAGAAATAGAAAGGGGGAGAAACAAGAGGAGAATTAGATGTTTGGAGAAACAAGCTAGATTTTGAAAATATCCAACTGAAAAGATTGTAGCGCTCCCTTCAGGCCAAGCCATTCCCCAAAAACACATGGATAGCTAGCTTCAGCAATAGGTCTGCCTAGCCTTGTGGAAGACTCTGAAGACAATGAAGGTACGGGCAGTGGTGCGCAGATAGACAGGTAGGTAGGTAGACCATCGAAGACATCCAATCATTATGTTCAGGCCAAATTAAATGATATAGCCTTTGGGTCTGGATTTGATTTATTGTACAAATGTTACATTTTACATGTTGTATGTTTACATATTTTCAGGATGTAAACATAATTTCTACAAATTTTACTTGAAAATGCTAAATTGTATACCCTGGCTTTAAATGCAGTTTTAAAAAGGGCTGTTTTGAATGATGTTTTGAAAGAGAAGAGAGGTGGAGATGTGTGATGCCACATTCATTAGTGTTTTCTGAAAGAAACATTTGTAATTGATCACTGAGTAGAATAATTTAGTGTAATAATATGGTGAATAACAAAAGCACCTCATCTAGTTTTGGAGCAAGTATCACTATAAATGTTCACTTTCCAGTGTTTGGACCAGGTCAATGAAACTATGTGGGCAAGAACTATTGCTTGTAAGAATGATTATTACATTATTTTACAAGGCTGCCATATGTAACACTGTTGACTAACAACACTCTACTCTGTGTTAATATTACTCATATTAATATAAAACCTCCAAACTATCCCACAGACACTTTGGCAATTAAATGTACCCAAAACAAACTGCTATTATGAAAACAAAGCACTGACACTGTGCTAGAAAAAAGCTTTTGTGTTTTAATGACAAAATACCACAAACAAGATATGTTCCTGGAGCTGATGTGTGAAGTCATTGCTTGGTAAGTCAAATCACAAAGAGATGTAACATCCCTACAGAGATAAGAATATTGTTACATGATGGAAAACATCTAACCAGGCTTCTCTCATTTCCATGAAACAATGCCTTCCTCCTGCTCCTGTTCAACACTCTGTAAAGCAACACTGCAAAGCTTTAAACACACACACACACACACACACACACACACACACACACACACACACACACACACACACACACACACTGCCTCTTAATCACATTATAATAACCAATTTCCTTTCTTGACCAACCTCAGGTTGGCTGGTTTCCATCGTCGTACGTGGACGAAGGGGAGGATTGAGGAAGGAAGTTGCTCCCTGGAAGTTGAAAAAGGAAGAAAGTGCACCAGCCAAGAGAGGAAGATGGAGAGGAAGAAGTAGAGCAACAGTGGCATACAGCAGTAAGCATGAGCTTGGCCATGAAGGTAGAAGATTAAAAGCAGGCAAAAGGATGGCATGTAGCAAAACACATTTCCCCAACAAAGAAGAGACAAACTGTAATGCCCCTGAACACTTGAAGGAGACTTCAGGAGAGAAGAGGGAATACACAGCGCACCTCCAAAGCCGGATGACTGCAGCATTCTGTTTTGCTGAAGCCCTTGGTCAAGCTTGTTTCAACAGATTTGCATGCTGTCTACTGACAACGTGGACCCATCTGTGCATCATTCATTCATTCATTCATCCATCCATCTATCTACATCCATCCATCCATCTAGAGTGGATAATTTGAAATAATAATAATAATTTGAGGTTGGCCAAACAAAACCTACAAGGCCAAAACCTTTCTTTCTTTCCATGTGTCAGCTTGACAAATGTTACTACTTTTGCTGACTTGGTGGGCAGGATTATGGGGTACTTCGCCCATGTATTTATTTATGATCACACACACACACACACACACACATGTACAACCTATTAACTATGTAACTACCTTTCAATTTGAATTCAACCATAGTTTACCTCATCAATAACTAAAGAAATAATTATAATTATAAATAGAAATATGTGAATATGTCCCTTTACTTCAATTACTAAATTGATTGCAAAAGTGAACAAAAATGGCACATTATACCAGGATGGTTTAAAGACATCTCTCAGAGCTAATGCCAAACTAATGGTTGGCTCACATCCATGTTTCCCCACCTCAAATATTCATAGCCACATAATCATAACTTTCCCCTTGATATGCTGGAGAGATGGCCATCTGTGCTGTTCTTTTATTTTTTAAGCTTTCAGCTATGAGCATTTAATTTTCTACTTATGAACACCTTGTACAAGCTATTTCCCCCCGTACGCTATATTTATAACATCCTAAAACAAATGTGCTGTGAAAACGAGCTATTTTGTATTCAGGATGGAGCCGTCATGCCAAAAAAAGAATGCGAGTGAAATAGCTAAGCCTTTTGATATTCTTAAACATAGCTTTCATATCATTTTGTAGCCAGAGAGTGTGAGTATGTTTTTATGTGTGTGAAATTTACTTTTTATTGAAATTGAATTGAAGAAAAGTAAAAGCATTTTTTTGTTGCTTGGTAGTACTGTTATCCAGCCACTAGATAGTAGCATCTCCAATGCTTCCTATAGAATCAGGTACCCAAACCCTACCATTGCACATTGTATTGTCATGTCACAAATGGCCTCTATATTTTAGATGTATTTATTGGGCTGAGCTGCAATGTGTTTTTTGTGGAAAATTGGATACGTTACGAACTAGACAATGAGCAATGTTGTATAATGTTCTAAGTCTTTAATCTCACAGCCCATTGTTTCCAAGTAAGCCTACGCCAGTGCAGTGTTACTCACCGTCTTAATGCAGCTTCTCAGGTCTGAAGCATATTCATACAGAATATTTTAAGATTCTACTTTCCTTCAATGTGAAGCTTCACAGTTCATGGCTAAAACGTTTTTTTTAATTTTCTTTATTTGTTTGTGGGGAGGAGAAAGGGATACGCCCGGGGCTCAAGGATATCTGTGATCTAATCACAACACCGTAGCCTCACCCTGGCAGACCCAGCCTGCATCCATCTCTCCTGTCTGTTCCCCCCTCCTCTCACTAGCCTCTAGCCCCCAGCCGTCCCCCACCCCCCTCCTCTCAGTAGCCTCTAGCCCCCAGCCGTCCCCCACCACCCTCCTCTCACTAGCCTCTAGCCCCCAGCCGTCCCCCACCCCCCTCCTCTCACTAGCCTCTAGCCCCCAGCCGTCCCCCACCCCCCTCCTCTCACTAGCCTCTAGCCCCCAGCCGTCCCCCACCCCCCTCCTCTCACTAGCCTCTAGCCCCCAGCCGTCCCCCACCCCCCTCCTCTCACTAGCCTCTAGCCCCCAGCCGTCCCCCACCCCCCTCCTCTCACTAGCCTCTAGCCCCCAGCCGCCCCCCACCCCCCTCCTCTCACTGGAGGCTAGTGTCGGAGTGTGGATGAGGTAGTGGGGTGAGTTTTATTGGTGGTGGGGTGAGGTTTTGGTGGTGGTGGTCAGGGGTTCAGGGGCTTCTAAAGCTATAGCTCTACACCAGCCAGTGGCATGAGAGCCTCAAATGAAGCCCCAACTCATCAGACTTGGCCTCGCAAGGTTAGGAGCTCCATCTCTTCTGGTTCTGGGTAGAGCTATGGTGTCCCTCTTACCTCTACTGTACACCACCCTGGGTCATGTGAAGGCCACACACTGTGGGAATATGCACACAACCATCCAATTAAACACACACATGCACAGTTGTTGTTTTTTTACTTGCTTTTCAGTGTGTTCCCACACACACACACACACACTCACACACTAGTTAAGCATTAGTAGGCCCAAAAAAGAATGAGAAAAGTCCCTACGGACATCTACATTTTTTAATGAGTTCCTTAAGGTTTCTCCGCACTTCCAGTGCTTCATTGGGAATTTAGTGTTCAAATCAACCATCACATCATCCTCATCATCATCTTCACAGACACATCATCAGCGTTACCATGTTGAAAGCTGTCTCTCTGGTCCCCGTGTGCCCTGCAGTGTTTTCATATGAAACCAAAGATAACGTACACTGCGCTTCAGACGTTGTTGTTTATGTTGTTCTTCTCTACCACAATACCATAACCACGGTGGCCTAACTCTATAACTGTGCAATCATGACTGTAGCGTTAACCTGTGTTGTTGCTGTACTATACTGTATATATAGATAGATAATGTATAACTGTATATAGCACAAATATATCTGTACACTGCTTCTTCTAATGTGTGGCTGTTTTGTTTATGTTGCAGGACACACAGACACACATGTACACAGCGATGCTCAAACCAAACAGGCATCTGCAACATCAATGCGACATAGCAACATGGTTTCAGAGCCCTGACGCGTGCATGTCGATCCACAGATGTTGCAGATCACTGATTGGTGAATTGACAAGCAGGGTGTACAGTATGCAGCATCTCAATTCAGGCTACAGCCTACCTTTGATTCTAATAAACATTGTTGTTGTGTAATTGGTCTACTTTTGATATGTTTAAAACACTCCAATAGTATACAAGACAATGGGTGTTCACCAGTTACTATTTAAAAATTTGACATTTTATTCAGGGATGTTTTGTCCATTGTGCCCACGTACATTCAGAAGTATGTTGTCTATTTGTATGATTAATGTATGTTTGTGACTGATGATTTATGATTCATCATGATTTTTAATTTTTTTATTATTATTTTCTTTATATAAAAAAGGTGGTCCAATTCATGTGCATTATTATGCTTAATGGCCTGAATTTGGGGTAAGGGATTTACTCTGAAGATTGTGGCTTGATAGTTTGTTGACTTCACTGAGTTAATATTCTAGGCATCGCTTCTCACACCAATACAACCGTCTTTTTCTAGCCAAAGGGGAAGCTATTTCTTTTTTCTTTCTTTTAAGAGTGACCTCTTAGGATGCAGTACTTTCAAAAACATCCACTAGGCGTCACATCACTCACAAGTTGTATACTTTTCAATATCAATGCAAACTATTTCCCAAAAAGTAGTTCCAATATGCAGTCACCGCCCATCTCCCCACTGTACGTGCATTGAGAATCTAGAAGGCAATGTTATTTTCACATACCAAACACACAGTGTAGAGCGCATAGTGTGTGTGTGTGTGTGTGGGCGGGGGTTCTGGCTTCACAGTGTAATATTGGTTGGTGTGAATGATCACGCCACAGTTGAGTTCTTTATGCTGAAATGGCGTAATAACAAGAGAACCAGAGCAAAATTATCATGTAAATATAGTTCATGATGTCATGGATTATATTTAGACCATAATTTTGTTGTGTGTCCTCTGCTCTATACATGTGGGGGATGGGCTACTCTCCACTGTAAAATATTCTCTATACCATCCCAGCTGTGGAAGGTCCAGCAGACACCACAGATGGCAGCTAGGAGGGGTGGGGGGATAAAATTAGAAAATCTAAACACTTATCAGTTGGTTGCCATGCACCATCTCAAACGTGCTGTATATGTAGAACTGCAGTAGCTTTATTATGCAGTGACATTAATTGTTTCTAATTAGGCAGTGTAAAATTGCATGTACAGCATGTGCGTACAATTTTAGCCTCCCCCCATTGCTTTTCAGATTTGTCATTACTAATTTGTATTTAGTTTGTTGTTTGTTAACTTGTGTTTCAATTTAAGTCTAATCCAGTGTGTTGCCTTTTTACTTGTCTAAATATTGTGCAGCAAAAAACACACACTACAACGGAAAACTCTTTTCCTACTGTGTCCTGTTCTTTAGACTATCACAGTTCCAACCCTGGGCTTCCCCTTTGTCTGATGGAGCTGGCATGTGGACCCCCCATGTATGTTTTAATGCATTGAAAATACTGTATTTCCCATTAACCCTCATAGACCACTGTTCTTTCCTCACTCGATCATACTCACAGTCTCTTTGGCTTCATAGCTCGTCTTATGCGATCATCATTGCAAGGTGCCACAACTGCTGTGTGTGTGTTTGTGAGTGTGTGTGTGTGTGTACGTATGTACGTGTACGTGTGTGTATAAGCAGCAGTTCCCTCCTCTGTGTCACGGTCTGTCTGCCACGCCCCCTCCACTACTCATTCATTGACCCTCGCAGCTAGGCTGCATGAGGTGATAGGTGGAGGCTACAAATTAGCCCTTCACTTTTCACCTGGTGCCAGATTGTTCTTCGCTGTTAATTCATGCAAGTCTCTCCAGCAATTCTCCTGCCTACGATCCCGGTTTCCCGATCCTGCCTGTCCCTGATTACGATCCCCGCGTCGTCCTTCTGGATCACCGTTCTCCTGTCCCCTGTCCCTCTTTCCCGATCCCGCCTGTCCCCTGTGACTATTGATAACCGTGCTTGGTTTTGTGCTGCAATTGGGTCCTACCCCAACCCGTTACACTACAATCTGGCCAATCATGGATCCAGTGCACTCAACCCCCCCCCCCCCCCCCCTCAAAACCGGCTGGAGAACATTGAGCAGGCTCTCCAGCAACAAGATGCCCGATTCACCGGCCTAGAGGAGGTGGTGAGACAGGTATTGGCCCAGCTGGGAAACCTAACCGTGGCTCACACCCAAGCCGCTGCCGCGGCGCCCTCTCCGGCTGTGACACCCCCAGCTCCTGCTTCCCCACCTCTCAGGCAACTGAGAGAGCCCCGGGTGGGAATCCAGGAGCAATACGAGGGAGACCCGGAAAGGTGCAGCCCGGACATCACTAACTGCTCCATTCTGTTCGCGCTGCAGCCCCACACTTTGGCTACGGAGGAAGCCAGGGTGGCTTACGCCGTCACTCACCTGACGGGCAGAGCCCGTCTCTGGGGAACGGCAGAATGGGAACGCCGCACTCCCGCCTGTTCGTCCTTTCAGGCCTTCACCTCAGAGTTCCAGAGAGTGTTCAGCGTGCCCTCGCTGGGACCCAACCACCATGACAGTCTATTTGGGCTGAGGCAGGGGGGACCAACCGTCACCGACTACTCCACTGATTTCCGCACAAGGATCCACCGCAGTGGGTGGAATACGGTGGCGCAGTGCGACGCCTTCCTGGAGGGTCTGGAGGAGTACAGACCCTTTCCGAAAAATTTGAATATCATGGAAAAGTTGTTTAATTTCCATAATTCCATTCAAAAAGTTAAACTTTCTTAGATTATAGATTCAGGGCCCACAATTGAAACGATGTCAAGTATTTATTTGTTTATTTTTACATAATTTGGGTTTTCAGCTCATTAAACCCACGAAAACAGGAATTCAAAAAATTAGAATGCTGTGAAGAAATCAAAATTTACTTCTTAGTTTTTGCAGAATAAAAAGAAAAAAAATTAGGATCACATCAAATCAATCAAAATATGGTACTTTCAAAACGATATGTCAAACTTCAATACTTGGTTGGGATTCCCTTTGCCTTAAAGTGATGGTTCGGAGTAAAATTCACCTAAGTTAATTACCACCAATAATCCAGCCAAATACCCCCTCAGATGCATTTTTAGCGACGGTCAATATTGGTCAAGTTTAGTGGTATAAAGATAGTTATAGGTATATAGATAGTTAAGATGGCGGCGCGCATGGACGCAGCGGCTTCTAGCTCCCTGTTTCAGTGCATTCTACTGTGTTTCGTGTGTATGTTTCTGTGTGAATGTGTGTACGCGGATGGTATTAAACGATCCTACACCCAATCGGAACTACGGACTTTAGGAATTACGTGCCGATCGGAACTCACGACTGAGTTTCATCGGACCCACAATATCCCCGAAGATATCGCCAGAGCTCCGGGATCCCCCTGGATTGTTGTCGCCCCCAAACGACGCCGCAGGCGGAGACACCGCAAGCAAAAACGAGGATGTAGAGCGGGCCTACTAGCGAGGCTAGCACAACATCCACACACACCACCGGTCCCAAGCATCTTCCTGACCAACGCCAGATCCATCGTACATAAGACAGACGAACTGGAACTACTGCTGAATTATAATAATATGATTCGGGACTGTTGCATCATTATCATAACGGAATCCTGGCTTCACCCGCTCATCCCCGACGCGGCCGTCCAGCTAACAACCCGCAGCCTGCACCGCTACGACCGCAACACAGACTCCGGTAAAAGCAGAGGTGGGGGTCTGTGTGTCTATACACACAATAAATGGTGCTCAAACAGCAGAATCAGTTTCACCCACTGCTGCCCGAACATTGAAGCCATCTCCATCGTGTGTAGACCATTTTATCTGCCCAGAGAAATCACTGTGGTGGTGATTACAGCAGTATACATTCCACCAGATGCTAACGTTAGCGTAGCCCTGTCGCTGCTGTATGACACCATCAACAAACAGATGATAGCCCACCCAGAAGGTCTTTTTATTGTAGCTGGGGATTTCAACAAAGCATGCCTCAAATCTGTCCTTCCCAGATCTGTGCAATATGTACAATGTCCTACAAGGGGGGACAATACTTTGGACCATGTCTACTCCAACCTGAAGCAGGCATACAAGGCTGTCCCCTTCCCCCACCTGGACACCTCAGATCACCTCTCTTTGTTCCTTGCTCCGTCTTTCACTACACTCAGGAGGAAAAACAAGCCTGAGACAAAGAGAATCACAACATGGCCAGAGGGCGCACTCATCCAGCTGCAAGACTGTTTCCAGAGCACAGATTGGTCAATATTCGATCACCTGGATATACACGAACGCACTGATGCGGTGCTGTCCTACATCAAACACTGCACAGACACTGTTACTGTGGTGAGGCGAATCCGGGTGTTTCCTAATAAAAAACCCTGGATGAACGCAGTTGTAACGTCACTCCTGAGGGCTCGCAACTCCGCCTTCCACTCAGGTAACAGTACTCTGTACAGTACAGCCAGATCGGACCTCAGGCGCGGTATCAAAGCCGCAAAAACGGAGTACAGAAGGAGAGTGGAGTCGTACCTGGAGGACAACGACTCCCGGAGGGTCTGGCAAGGCATCCAGCACATCACCAACTACAAGGGGAAGGTGTCTGCTGCCATTAACACCGAGGCCTCACTGGTGGAGGAGTTGAACCACTTCTTCGCCCGCTTTGAGGCTACCAGACCAACCACATCCACATCCCCGGTGCCCTACCAATCACACAGCCCTGCAACTCTCACTCTCCAAGAGCATCAGGTGAGGCGGGCACTCAAATCCATAAACCCCAGGAAAGCTGCTGGTCCGGATGGTGTCCTGGGTAAAGTGCTCCGGGCCTGTGCTGACCAACTGGCTGGTGTCCTGACTGGGATATTCAACTCATCCCTACGTCAGGCAGTAGTCCCGTCCTGCCTGAAAGCAGCCACCATCATCCCGGTGGCGAAGAAAACAGCCATCACAGACCTCAATGACTACAGACCAGTTGCACTGACTTCTGTAGTCATGAAGTGCTTTGAAAGGCTTGTTCTCCACCACCTGAAAGCCCACCTCCCCCATAACATCGACCCTCATCAGTTTGCTTATAAAAAGAACTGGTCCACGGAGGATGCCATTGCCACCGCCCTCCATACAGCTCTCCAACACCTGGACGTGCCTGGAACATATGTCAGGATGCTGTTCGTCGACTACAGTTCGGCGTTCAACACCATCAGCCCTGACATCCTGGCCACGAAACTGGCAGCCCTGGATTTTCCGCCTTCCATGTGCTCATGGATCAAGGACTTCCTCACCAACCGGCCACAGGTTGTGAAGCTGGGTTCGCTCTGCTCCTCCGCCCTGTCTCTCAGCACCGGTTCCCCTCAGGGATGTGTACTGAGCCCCCTCCTGTATACTCTCTACACGTACGACTGTTCCCCCACTCACCCCTCGAACTCCATCATCAAGTTCGCCGACGACACCACGTTGGTGGGCCTGATCACGGGGGGCGATGAAACAGCCTACAGAGAGGAAGTACAGGAGCTGGCAGAGTGGTGCGACAGGAACAACCTGTTGCTGAACACCGACAAGACCAAAGAGCTGGTAATTGACTTCAGGAGGCAGAGAGGGGACCACGCACCGCTGCTAATCAACGGTGTAGGCGTGGAGATAGTGGCCTCCTTCAAATTCCTGGGGACCTACATCACAGAGGACCTGACCTGGTCGGTCAATACGACGGCCGCCATCAAGAAGGCCCAGCAGAGACTCCACTTCCTCCGGGTGCTGCGGAGGAACCAACTAGAAGAGAAACTGCTGGTGTCCTTCTATCGGGCCATCGAGCCGGTGCTGCTGTACTGCACGACCATCTGGTTCACTGCCTGCTCTGCTGCAGACAGGAAAGCGTTGCAGAGGGTCACCAGGTCAGCAGAAAAAATCATCGGCTGTCCTCTCCCCACCCTGGAGAACATTACCAGCTCCCGCGGCATCAGCAGAGCCGCTAAAATAATAAAGGACCCCTCACACCCCGGACATCATCTGTTCAATCTGTTGCCATCAGGGCAGAGACTCAGGTCCCTCAGGTCCAGAACAAACAGACTGAAGAATAGCTTCTATCCCTGGGCCACGAGGTTACTGAACTCTGCACCTCACCTTCATACCTCCACCTCAAAATAGCAAGCACTGTCACTTTTCATTGTCATTTCATTGTCATTTTATCACTTTATATTTCATCACTTTATATTCATCACTTTATACACTTTATATTTATCCTCAGGTCCCTTTTGTTTTTGTTTTTCTATTTTTATCTTTTATCTATTTATTCTTACCTCATATTCACTCCAACAACCTCATTGTCATTTCATTCCGTTCATTATCATTATCACCGTCATTCCGTATGTGTGTACATTGTTTTCAGTATGTGTGGGCCATATAACTATTTTTATGGCCTCTTAAGTTAACTTCTCCTTTCTACCCATCTCCATTTTTTTGTTTTGTTTTAAAAACAAAAATTTGAATGCACTATTATGGTGGTAGCTGCTGTAATTTCGTCATGTCTTACGATGTGATGACAATAAACCTTCTTGTATCTTGTATCTATCTTGTATAAGCCTAAGCATCCGAACGGCTTAGTACTGGAGTGAATGGTACAGTGTGTATACCTCGTAAATTACCACACTAATAATGCATGTATTGTTACCCAACTTCTGTAGTAGTACATATAGGGTCTGTACTCACAAAACGAGGCATTTGAAAAGAGCACTTTCCTGATAGCTTCAACTCTCTGCTGCTAACGCTACCGCTGCACCGACGTCACTTCCGTCTTTCCGGAAAAGTTAGTAAGTAGGCTTAAACCCCTAAAATTGACCAATATTGACCGTCGCTAAAAATGCATCTGAGGGGGTATTTGGCTGGATTATTGGTGGAAATTAACTTAGGGTGAATTTTACTCCGAACCATCACTTTAATCACTGCCTCGATGTGACCTAAGGAGGCTGGCTGTTCACAGAGTGCTGTGTCCAAGCATACCAATGGAAAGTCTAGTGGTAGGGCAAAATTTGGCAGGAGAAGATGCACCAGCAAAAGAGATGACCGTGGGCTTCAGCGGATTATCAAGCAGAGAATATTCAAGAATGTGGAGATCCAGAAAGAGTGGAATGAGGTGGGAGTCACAGCTTCAATACCACCACATTCAGACACATCCGGGAGATGGGCTACAACTGTCGGGTTCCTCGGGTCAAGCCTCTTCTGAACCTGAGGCAACGTAGAAAGCGTCTCAATTGGGCCAAGGAGAAGAAGGACTGGACTGTTGGCCAGTGGTCCAAGGTCCTCTTTTCCAATGAAAGTAAAGGGGGCCTTTCATTCAGGAATCAAGGTCCAAGGGGTTGGAGGAAGACGGGTGAGGAACAGAACCCAAGCTGCTTGAGGTCCAGTGTGAAATATTCACAGTCAGTCATGATTTGGGGTGCAATGTCCAGTGCAGGTGTTGGTAAACTCTACTTTCTTAAATCCAAGGTCACCGCAACAGTCTACTAGAATGTTTTAGAGGACTTCATGATTCCTTCTGCTGAGGATCTGTATGGAGATGCAGATTTCATCTTCCAGCAGGATCTGGCCCCTGCCCATACCGCCAGAAACACCAAAACCTGGTTTGATGCCCATGCCATCACAGTGCTTGACTGGCCAGCCAACTCGCCGGACCTAAACGCCTTTGAGAATCCATGGGGTATTCTCAAGAGGAAAATGAGGGGCTCCAGATCCAACAACAAAGAAGAGCTGACAGAAAGCATCAAGGAAATTTGGGCTTCCATAACTCTCATTAAATGCCACAGGCTGATTGCCTCAATGCCACGTCACATCGAGGCAGTGATTAAGACAAAGGGAATCCCAACCAAGTATTGAAGTTTGACATATCGTTTTGAAAGTACCATATTTTGATTGATTTGATGTGATCCTAATGTTTTTCTTTTTATTCTGCAAAAACTAAGAAGTAAATGGTGATTTCTTCACAGTATTCAACTCACGTCCTTTATGCCAGGCCTGCCTGCTCCTGCCCCAGCCGTATTCCAGGCTCTAGTTAATGATGTCCTGTGGGACATGTTGGACCGATTCGTATTTGTGTATCTGGATGATATTTTAGTTTTTTCAAAGAACAAGGAGGAACACGTCCACCACGTCCAGGCGGTCTTGCAGCGGCTCTTGGAGAACTCACTTTTCGTGAAGGCGGAGAAATGTGAGTTTCATGCTACTTCTGTCTCCTTCCTGGGATATGAAATCGGGAAGGGGAACATCAGCATGGACTCTGCCAAGGTTTCAGCTGTCACTGCCTGGCCCATCCCTGACTCCCGCGAGCAGCTACAACGTTTCCTGGGGTTCGCAAACTTTTAAAGGAGGTTTATTAGGGGTTACAGTACCGTCGCTGCGCCCCTGACAGCCCTCACATCCTCTAAGGTCCGATTCCTGTGGTGGACACCGCCTTCCGGGCCCTCAAGGCCAAGTTCACGTCTGCCCCCATCCTCCAGATGCCCGATCCCAAGAGGCAGTTTGTGGTGTAGGTGGACGCCTCTAACGTGGGAGTAGGAGCGGCCCTTTCCCAATGAGCGGCGGTGGACCAAAAGCTTGACCCCTGTGCCTTTTTTCTCTCGCCGCCTGTCCCCCGCAGAGAGAAATGACGACATCGGGAACAGGGAGCTTCTGGCAGTGAATCTGGCGATAGAGGAGTGGCGCCATTGGTTGGAGGGAACCAAGCAGCCCTTTTTAGTATAGACCGACCATAAGAACCTGGATTACATTCAGTCCGCCAAGCGGCTGAACTCTCGCCAAGCCCATTGGGCCCTGTTTCTCACCAGATTCAACATGTCTCTGTCCTATAGACCCGAAACCCGCAAGGTCAAGCCGGACGCTCTTGCTCGGCAGTTTTCAGAGAAAGAGGAGTCCACGGCAGACATCATCCTCCCGTCCACCTGCTCGGTTTGCCCTCCTCACCTGGGAGGTAGAGGAAAGGGTTAGAACTGCCCTAGGAGGTCACTCGGGACCCAGCGCCTGCCCTCCTGACCGCCCACTGCTCTCCGCTCCGACGTCCTCCAGTGGATGCACAACTTCAACCTCACCTGCCACCCGGGAATTACGCGTACAAAGGACGCAATCCAGCTGCGATTCTGTTGGCCCATGTTGGAGGAGGACACCCGTGAGTTTGTGCGGGCCTGCCCGGTCTGCAGCCAGCACAAGGTCTCCCATCAGGCTCCGGCTGGTCTTCTCCACCCTCTGCCGGTACCCCACCACCCGTGGTCTCACATCTCCCTGGACTTCGTCACCGGTTTGCCACCATCCCACAGCCATACCACCATCTTGACCGTGGTCGATCGGTTCAGTAAGCTGGCTCACTTTGTGCCGCTGCCCAAACTACCCTCTGCCAAGGAAACGGCTGAACTGGTACTCCAGCACGTTTTCCGTGTTCATGGCCTTCCCGTCAACGTGGTGTCTGACAGGGGACCGCAATTCACCTCCATCTTCTGGAGGGAGTTCTGCAGCTTAGTCGGGGCCACAGCCAGTCTATCCTCAGGTTTCCATCCTCAGTCCAATGGCCAGACGGAGAGGAAGAACCAATGGAGACGGCTCTCCGGTGCATGGCCTCGAACAACCCTGCCTCATGGTCCCAACAGCTCCTGTGGGTTGAGTATGCCCACAACACATTAACCAGCTCTGCCACAGGTCTCTCTCCTTTTCAGTGTGCCTACGGGTTCCAGCCTGCTGTTTCCTGCCCAGGAAAAGGAGGCCTCCTGTCCTTCGGCCCAGGCCTTCATCTGTCACTGCCGCAGGACCTGGGACCAAGCAAGGGCCGCCTTGCTGCGCTCGGTTGATCGCTATTCGGCGTCAGCTAACCACCACCGCACCAGGGCCCCTACCTACCAGGTAGGCCAAAGCATGTGGCTGTCTTCTCGGGACCTCCCCCTAAGGGGGGAATCAAAGAAGCTGGCGCCTACGTTTATTGGGCCGTTCAAGATCGAGAAGATTGTCAACCCTGCGGCGGTTCGGCTGACGCTTCCCCGGTCCATGAGGATCCACCCGACGTTCCATATGTCCAGGATCAAACCTGTTCAGGTGAGTCCTCTCGTCCCTGCAGCTCCACCTCCCCCTCTCCCAAGGTTGATCGATGGGGGTCTCGTCTACACGATCCACCGGCTACTTCAGTTTCGCCATCGTGGAAAGGGTCTGCAGTACCTGGTCAACTGGAATGGCTACAGTCCGGAAGAGAGGTCCTGGGTCGCTGCCAGGCACGTCCTTGACAAGGTTCGTACAAATCTCCGTTCGGGATTTTCATCGCCGTCACCCCGACCAGCCGTCCAGAACCACTGCACCGACCAAGGACCCAGATAGGAGGACCCCAGCCCTTTAACCCATCGATCTACCTGGAAGTGACGACGAGGAAAGCGGGACATCCTCGGACGAGGACATGCAGGTAGATGGCAACAACTCGGAGGAATACTAACCCTCCTCCGAGCCCCCCTCCTCCCACCCATCTCGGCGTTGGAGTTTTTGGGACGTCAGGAGCCGTCCCTTGAGGGGGGGTTCTGTCACGGTCTGTCTGCCACGCCCCTGCCACTACGCATTCATTGAACCTTGCAGCTGGTCTGCATCAGGTGATTAGTGGAGGCTACAAATTAGCCCGTCACTTTTCACCTGGTGCCAGATTGTTCTTCACTGTTAATTCATGCAAGTCTCTCCAGCAATTCTCCTGCCTACGATCCCGGTTTCCCGATCCTGCCTGTTCCTGACTACGATTCCCACCTCGTCCTTCTGGATCTCCGTTCACCTGTCTCCTGTCCCTGTTTCCCGATCCCGCCTGTCCCCTGTGACTATTGATAACCTTGAAAATAAAGACACTTTATTTTCATACGTGCTTGGTTTTGTGCTGCAATTGGGTCCTACCCCGACCCGTTACACTCTGTTTTCCATGAGACCTAGTACTGGATGAACACAGGAGTGCCGTTTGTGAAAAGTACACTGGACACTTGGGTATCTCATTTACATGGCCTACTTGACAGGTAGGGTCTCACCTGCATCTCCTTGCAACGTCATTGGGGAAAATAACCCTGGCTGTGAAACATTGTGATTGAAAGGATAATTGCAATTGCACTGCCGTCCTGGAAGACAACACATGTGGGGTATTTTGTGGGCCCCGTGGCGAGTGAAGCAGAAATGCCCTTAAAAAACAGCTCAGTTCTTATCTTGCCGCTAAAACATTTTTTTTTTAGAATTAGAATTCAATGGAAGATGCAATGTTTTCTGCTCTGCTCTCAACTAAATAACTGGAAACTGATGGATGACAAGAGTGCTATGAATCACTTTTCGAAAGGGAAAAAGATGTAGTAATAGCAAGATGGTGCAATGCTAGTGCCTTTCAAAACTCTTTTTCAGTCCTACCTTACCTACCTTACCTTACCTCAACTTCAAGTACATAAGACAAAGGCATTCATTGGTAAATGCAATTTCACCTGGTAGTTATTCACCACTAAAATGCATCACAAAACGCCATGTGTGTGCCATGGCTTTTCAATGGTTTTCTTAAAATCTTTGGGCCATGTATAGCACATCCAAAAAACTGCTGGTCAATTAGTGTTCAATGGACTTACATTCTTCAAATACCTTATGAAATAAGCATTCAAAACTATAATAAAAAAAAACTGTAATAAACACACATTTTCAAGGCTCGCTTATAGGAACATAGTGTTGTGTTGTTTATCTCACAACAACTTTGCAGGGCTAATCGTTAACAAAGGGGCCCATTCTCTACACAGACACAAACTCATCTCACACCTGTCAGTGCACCTCAAACCCTAATAAGAAAGTTCGGTAGTATGTACAGATTGCTTGATCTCAGTTCCACTCCTTTCTGCCAATCCTTACTATTCAATGATTGGATTATGTTTGTGTGTGTGTGTGTGTGTGTGTGTGTGGGGAGGGGGGGGGGGTGTTGTTGTTGCATCAGGACCTTGTACATCTGAAATTGAATTTAATATCAAATTTGTTAAGGTTATTTAATTATCAATTCACTCAACTCCACATGCTGCCATTTGTCTGCTATGACCTCTACATTATTTGTGTGTGTGTGTGTGTGTGTGTGTGTGTGTGTCTGTGTGTGTGTGTGTGTGGAAGGGTGGGGACATTACATATACACCAATGGCTTGGCAGAGTTTGGTTACAGAGTCACTGTGTATGCAAACCGCAGAGTGGAAATGTCATGTTTGTGTGGATCATCACACCACCAAACACACACCACACTCACACACATACACACACGTTTTCCAGTGCAGCTTGTTCAATCTGCAGATAACAGTTTATTTTAGGTGCCGCTTGCAAGCACAACATTAATTATTTATCCGGCCAGCACTACATGATGTGTAGGAAATGCCATACGGTTTGCACCACAAACACGCTCGAGCATTGAAGGCTGGAGCACATGAGGGCTGGCCACTCAGCTATTAGTGCATATGAAAATAAAACAGGGGGAACATATCACAGCCGATTATCTTCAATGCAAGGTCAGCCATGGCAGCCTCAAATGGGTGAAATCAATGAGCATTTTTACTTTATGAATGTCAAATCAAAACAAACTGGTAGGGATTACAGCTACCTACAAGACATGATTTATTGGCAAAGGATTTTTAGCCATATATTAAGCTTTGTGTTGGTTCAAACAGCCACTTGGTCAAGGGCTCTGAGATTTTTGACAACTTTCATGGCATAGTGAAGGGGACTTTATACTACCTACTACTTGTAGTGTCTTTTATTGCCTTTTTAGTGCTTTTTACCTGTTTGAGTGTTGACTGTTGTTGTACCTCCAGATTTTTGTGACATTTTGTCAGCTCTGAAGTCATCTTATATTTTATTGGTCTTTTTTTAAATATTATGTTATGTTAAGATTTTTGCATATAGGACTCATGTTATTTGGTGGAAACCTGAATATATCATCTCATCAACAGATGTTGGTAGTTGGTACTTTAGATGAAAATTGGCTGCTTTTTTTGTAAAGAGTTTCAACAGCTGTGATGACTGTTTTGAAATACACAGATATATGAAGAATTGAGTGGCATCGCACACATGAATATATTAATGTAATTGAGACATTATATATGATCTATTACTTGTTGTGAATTACATTTTGTGGGCATCTCCATTAAAGACCACAGCCCAACTCCCAGGATATTGAAGCTGGCACCAAAGGTGCTGCTGGTACAGTCTGCTGTAACGGTGCATTAACATCCCCACCTCCAGTTAATACATTAGGGGGGTCTTCACCCAACCCCTCACCCAACACGTCAATGTCCCAACACACTCCAGAGGCCACACCCTTGATTTGGTGATCTCAAATTGCTCCTCCATCAGCAATCTCTCGGTGCACGATTTGGGAGTATCCGACCACAAGGCCGTCTCAATGGAGCTACCCACCTTGTCCCCTCTCAATAAGCCGAGCAGACAAATTAAGTTCAGGAACCTTAAAAACATCAACCCAGCCACCCTGACTTCTGATCTCCAACATCTCTCCACTGCCAACCCCTCTTCAGTCACCGAGTCTGTGGATCTCTACAACTCTTCACTCACCACCCTTCTGGACCGCCACGCCCCACTCAAGTCTAGAACTGTAACCTTCGCACGCTCAGCCCCCTGGTACACTGGTGAGCTACGCTTGCTCAAAAGAACGGGCCGTGTCCTTGAACAGCGATTCAAGGACTCTGGGCTTGTGATTCACAAGCTAGCCTACCGGGAACATCAGAGGGCCTACAGCAAGTCCCTCAGCGAAGCACGCTCACGGTTCTACTCCAACTTAATCAACAATAACCCCGGTAACTCCAAGCAGCTTTTCTCAACCATAAATCACCTCCTCAACCCCCGGACCCCCCTACACTCAGTTAATACGCAGGAGCGGTGCAACAGCTTCATCTCCTTTTTTAAAACTAAGGTAGACAACATCCGCTCCACTCTCTCTGCCCCCCCCACCTCCATGCCCCCCCCTCCCTCTGCCCCCCCTCCATCCTCAGTCAATTCGGCAGGCCGTCAGTCCTCTCAGCTGCTCTGCTGTTTCACCAACATCACACAGCATGACACTGAAGACATCCTGAGACAGATGAAGCCCTCCACCTGTGCCCTGGACCCATTTCCCTCTGCCCTCATAAAAAGTCACTCTTTTGCACTAAGTCCCTTGATCACCAAAATCATCAATCAGTCCCTCCAGTCCGGCCATGTCCCCACATCCCTGAAAACTGCTGTCATCAAGCCACTACTCAAAAAGCCCACTCTTGAACCAGAACCACTTGCCAACTACCGCCCCATCTCCAATCTCCCTTTCATTTCAAAAGTGTTGGAAAAGGTGGTCTCTGCCCAACTCCACAACCACCTCACTACAAACAGTCTATATGAGAAGTTTCAGTCTGGTTTCCGCTCTGGTCACAGTACGGAAACTGCTCTGGTCAGGGTCACCAATGACCTACTGCTGGCAGCTGATGCTGGCTCTCCATCACTTCTCATCCTCCTGGACCTCACAGCAGCATTCGACACCGTTGACCACCACATCCTTCTACACCGCCTCCACTCTTCCATCGGACTTTCTGGCTCCACCCTGGCTTGGTTTACATCATACCTCACTGACAGAACAGAATATGTATCCCTGGGAGGTGCAAATTCAGTCACACACTCCGTCACCTGTGGGGTCCCTCAAGGCTCAGTCCTAGGCCCCACCCTCTTCACCCTGTACATGCTCCCCCTTGGTGGTGTCATCAGCCGGCATGGAATGTCTTTCCATTGCTATGCTGATGACACCCAACTATATATTAAAACAAACCCAACACCCTCTGCAGCCCTATCCACAGTTTCCACCTGCCTGGAGGAGATAAAGGCGTGTATGACGGCAAATTTCCTGCAACTGAACAGTTCTAAGACATCTGTCCAAAACTTCCTTTTTCCACCTGAGAAACATCTCTAAACTCCGCCCCTCACTCACTCTCCCCGACGCCGAGAAACTTGTCCACGCCTTCATCTCCTCCAGGCTGGACTACTGCAACGCACTCCTCATCGGGATCCCCAGCAAGAACATCCAGCAGCTCCAGTACATTCAAAACTGGGCTGCCAGGATCCTGATGAGGGTGCGGAAGTACCAGCACATCACACCCATCCTCAAATCCCTCCATTGGCTTCCGGTTCAGTTCAGAATTCAATTCAAGGTTTCCCTTTTATCCCACCAGTGTCTCCATGGCTCTGCACCCCCCTACCTCAAAGAACTCATCCCCCCCCACTCATCTTCACGTCATCTCCGGTCTGAGCATGCAAACCACATCACACAAACCAGGACAAAACTCAGGACTATGGGCGACCGAGCCTTCAGCGCTGCTGCACCCAGTCTGTGGAATGCTCTCCCTGACCATCTAAGGGCACCACAGACTGTGGACTCTTTTTAAAAAGGCCTAAAAACACATCTTTTTAGAAAAGCTTTTAGCTAAAATACTTTCATCTGTTTTTATATGCTGGTTTTAGCTTATTTTTATATGCTAGTTTTAAATTTTTCTATGATGTCACTTTTATCCTTTTTTGTGTGTGTATGTGTGCATTGTAGCACTTTGAGATCATTTATTTGATATGAAGTGCATTATAAATAAAATCTATTATTATTATTATTATTTGTCTTGTGTGACTTCCTCTACCTTTTCCAATTACCCCCCCCCCCCCCCCCCCCCCCCATTTGGAATGCGCCTGTTCCCCAGTGTCTCCCGGAGCACCTCCAGATGTACTACGTACCCATTTGTCATCCTTGTTAAGAGTGTACTGTGGAACCTATGAGACAAACCACGTTAAAACACTTGGCATTGTAGTCACCCGTTTGTCATTGTCTGTATCAGGCTTCAAACAGACAGATGAGAGAGTGCATAAACAACAATAATCTGTGTTTGTGTCCTCATATGCTGTAAAATACAATTTTAGAGTGTCTTCAATTTGACCCCTAGCAATGCAAGGGCACACAGGCTGTGGGGAAGACCCGAAGCCATATTTTAGGTGCCAACTTGGCTATAAGGACAAAGGAAAACATCCAATAATACATTGCAAGGTAAATAGTGGCATTAGCGTGGTTCAAAAACAGTAAGAATGATGAGATCTTCATGGTCCCACCCCAGCTACATGCTGGGGTGGGACTTAAGTTACCCCACTGATTGCATATCAGGCGTGGCCACGTCAGGTGTGTGTGTCTTACAGTGTATCCACGTATACTACCCCCGTGGGCTCAGTTCCCATACATATGGAATATGTAGTGGAGAGTCAGTCTTGAACAAGATAGAGAACAAAAGTTATCTCAAGACACTTTACATTTAGAGCAGATCTAGACCAAAACTCTTCAATGTTATTTACAGAGACCCAACAATTTATGCGACATTGGCAAAAAAAACTGCCCTTTAACGGGCAGTTTTTAAACCTTGGACAGACCAGGCTGTAATGTGCCATCAGGATGGAGGCATCAAATCCCAGAGGCACATGCATGGGCGAGAGAGCACAAGACTCTGGGGATGAAATGTGAGTTAGTGACATAGTAGCGGTTTAGTGTTAACCCGAACAGCCTTAAGTATAAACCTTATCGAAGAGGAAGGCTTCAAGTTTACTCTTAAATGTAGACAGAGTATCTGCTTCCTGAACCCAAACTGGGTCCGGTTCTACAGGAGAGGAGCTTGATAGCTGAAAGCTCTGGCTCCGATTTTGCTTTTACACATTCTAGGAACCACAAGTAACCCTTCATTCAATGAGTGCAGTGGTCTAGTGGGATAGTATGGTACTATTAGCTCTTTAAGATATGATGGTGCTGACCATTACGAGTTTGTAGGTCAGGAGAAAGATTTTCAATTTTATCCTAGATTTTACAGGGAGCCAATGTAGAGCAGCTAGTATCGGAGTAATATGATCTCTTTTCCTGGTTCCTGTCAGAACACGAGCAGCAGCAGCATTCTAGATCAGCTGTAAAGTCTTTCAATACTTATTGAAACAGCCTGATAATAGGGAGTTGCAGTAGTCCAGCCGAGATGTAACAAACACATGGAAAGCATTTTCAGCATCCTTTTGAGACAGGATCTGCCGGATTTTTGCAATGTTACATAGGTGAAAGAAGGCAGTCCCTGATATTTGCATCATATATGAGCTGAAGGACATATCCTCATCAAAGATGAAAATATCATGGATATTAAAAGTAAGCAAATGACCCAAAGGATACAGAAGTGTAGGAGTAAGCTTCCTCTGTGGTAAATATGGGAACCAGCTATAACAAGTAACTGTTACTTTAACGGTATTATTCAAGTTCTTATACTTGCTAGGGTAAGATTTTTGTGTGTAGGTTAATAATCATCTGTAGATGCACCAAGACACATCAGTGATGGAACCTGGGGTCATTGGGTGTTTTGGGTCTTTTAACATCATACACCCTTACCCAGGTGACCCAGCTTGATTGATCTAGATTCCCTATACTGCAGCACCTCTCTTGCACGGGTAACCATGAACTCCTCATTCAGGCTGCTAATGTGAAGCATCAGTTTGTTGTTCTGCCTGTAGAGAGCGATGCTATTCAGGCTTCGTGGACGGCCTAGCCATCTACAGATGGTAACGGCTGATCCTCCTCTCGAAGCCCTCTACTGATGTTATTGGGAACTTGAACACAAGCAGGGCCACAGACTCCTGGGGAGAAAACAGTGCTGGTAAATCCAAACCTTGACCTTACCTGGCAGACCCGACTTGTCCACTGCTGTCAGCCACGCCTCCAGCTCCCAAATTGTGGGCTTGATGGATGCAGCGTCCTTCAGGGTGCAATCTAAACCTGGGTTCCGTCCAGATAGAAGCGCAACTTGTCACTTTCCCGACCTACATTTTGCAGGCTTGAAACACATCTGAGCCCAGGTGGTGATCTTCTGCAAGCTCTGAAGGATCCATCGGCACCCCGGCACTGACATTGTTGTAACTGTCAGGTTTCATAAAGGCTCTGAGGGGGGGCTGGTGGACTCCAGACTTGATGAGTGGACCTCTGCACTCAGCTTCCGCTGACTTGACCAGCATGTTCATGGCCAAGGCAAAGTCAGTCACTGAAATAGTACATCCAGTGATGATCCCCTTCTCCAGCCGATGCCACTCTGATGTGACTGTCCCAGAGGTGACTCTCAGCTTGAAACTCTTGTAATAGTCCACGATGAGGTCCCTGAACTTACCTGGAACATGTTGCCGATCCAGTGCTGTTTCCATCAGCTTATGGGGAATGGATCCATCAGCATTGGTGAGGTCGAGCCACAGCACTGCTAGGTCTCTTATCCCTTCTCTTGCCTCTCTGATCACCTGTATGCTCGAGGCATCCTGGAACCTTTGGGATTCCACCCTTCTGTACAGAGGTGTCAATGTACTTATTCTTCAGAAGGAACTCCGAGGACTGACGGGATGGGATGGCGAAGAATATCTTCCCCTCAACGCTGAGCAGCGAGATGGTTCTGAACTGCTCGACGTTGTTAGCATCCTCCTCCTTTGGAATCCAGACACCGTCTGCAAATCTCCATTGTTGGGCTACCTTTACCCTCCTCCAGATAAGCCTCAGGATCTTTCACAGCCAATGAAGCAGCATGGGACACCTCTTGTATACTTTGTAGGGCACTCCACTTGGTCCAGGGGCTCAACTGGCTCTGATTGTCTTGACGACCTCCTGAACTGGGCTCCTTGCTGTTGAAGTCCGTGGTGGATCTTGGGGGTCTATCAAAGGTCTATATGGACCTAGGTCTTCCTCCCTAACAGCATCACTATAGGTGTTGTGGAGATGATGGTCGATCTCCTCTTAGGGACAAACAAGGTGGCCGCTTTGTGGTGACTCCAAAGGGGTTTACGATGAAGGCAGACCATCTCTTGGCCCTCTCTTTCCCCCACTCTCTGTGCCATTCTGCCCTTCGAAGAGTGGTGAGCTTCTTCCTGAGGTTCTGATAATGCATCCCTTTCCTCTTCTTGCGCTTCCTTGTACTGCCGCTTCAGGACCCGCAGCTCCTACCTTATCTGGCTGATCTTCTCTGCCCTATGGTTGTTCATGTAGGGAGTCTTGGTACCAAACCTCTCCTCTGTACCAAACCAGTTCATGGTTTTAAAATGACACTTTTCTTCTTTATAAAGGAGACTCTGTACTTTGATAGATGCTGATATTGTTAGTGTTTTATACTGTGTATACTGTTATACTCTCCATGCAAATATGTTACTCCCACTAATTGTCACTTAAAATGATTTATCTGAGTGATGTTCACCAACTTTAAGACAGGAACCTTTTGGTGGAACATTTGTTGCTGTTGGATGTTATTGTGGTGGATCGCATGGGCAGAGCCCTGCGTAACACTTGAGGCACGCACAGCCAATGGCTTGGCATAGTCGCACTATAAAACAGGATGCAATGTTTGGTGTGGAAGACGCCTCAATCCTGTTCCTCGTACTTCCGGCTACATCCCGTCGACGCATTTGCGTCGACGCGATTGCAATTTCCCAGCTTGGGATTAATAAAGTATTTCTATTTCTATTTCTATTTCTACGTCCTGTCGACCTGCTTCTTGGTATGATCACTCTTCCCACACTCGTACTCTCGCTTGTTTTTGTAGTCGTAATGTGATCGATCATGCTTGCTATTTATGGCTTTGTAGCACTCTACCTGTCGCTGGCATTACTTGGTGCTGTTCGGTGGTTTGTGCCGGTGTTCCGTATTAACTTGTGACCACGTTAACTGGTGACCATCAGGCAAATGCGTCTGTGGTTGTCGTAGAAACGACAGATGTTGAAAACGGGAAAAAGGGACGTAGCTGTCCTCGCAGATGCCTCTTTGTTCAGTTTCTTACCCGTTATCGTTGCAATGTGTAAAAACAGACTCGTCCTTGCAGTCTTATTTGTGTAAACGCATTAGGTACTCCCTCTGGTTTTAAACGTTGCTTGTGTTTGTAAACAGGAAGAGAGCTAGTTAGCTCTTCCTGCTAAAGTCTCTAATACATCTCTAATAAAAACTCTTGAATACATTTTGTCTATGGAACCTGCTTCAGTAAACATGAATCAGAAGAAATATTCGGCATTTTGAATGGCCTTATAAAAAAATAAACATTTGCACGGGAGTGGAACACGTATCATCGTGACAAAATAAATGAAAGACGAGAGCTATTCCAGCTCACCACGAACGCACTGAGGATTTCTAATAAAATAACATATACAGCAGACAGACAGACTGCCGTCTCTTTTTAACACGGGACAGATAACCACGTTAACTTGTGACCACACCTGGCTCTGTTCCTACTAAAGTCTCGAATAAGTCTCTAATACAAATATACATCTACGGAGCCTGCTTGAGTAAACGTGTGTCACCACACCACGAATAGAAAAAAAAAAACGAAAACTTTGTATGGGATTTGAACTCGTACTTTTGTGACAAAACGTACTAAAGGCAGATGCCTAATGCAGTTCACCAAGAGCACACTGAAGTCTAGTCATAAAATGCCACATGTAGTATACATATTTGGCCGTCTCTTTGTAACATGGAACGAATTTCCAGGTTAACTTGTGACCACACCTGTCTCTGTTACCGTATGAGCCGTGCTTCAACACGACACATGCTTACTCAGTCAGGCTCCAAAGGTGTGTTTGGGAAATGTTTCAGACATTTAATACACATTCACAAGAAGAGCGTTTCCAACACCAACTGTACCATACATCGTTATCAGCAATTTGCACAGATGGCTTATACGGTAACAGAGACACAGGTGTGGTCACAAGTTAACCTGGCCATTCGTTCCATGTTAAAAAGAGACGGCAGTCTGTCTGTCTGCTGTATATGTTATTTTATTAGAAATCCTCAGTGCATTCGTGGTGAGCTGGAATAGCTCTCGTCTTTCATTTATTTTGTCACGGTGATACGTGTTCGACTCCCGTGAAAATGTTTATTAAGGCCATTTAAAATGCCGAATATTTCTTCTGATTCATGTTAACTGAAGCAGGCTCCATAGACAAAATGTATCCATAGTTTTTATTAGAGATGTATTAGAGACTTTAGCAGGAAGAGCTAACTAGCTCTCTTCCTGTTTACAAACACAAGGGACGTTTAAAACCAGACGGAGTACCTGATGCGTTCACACAAATAAGACTGCAAGGACGAGTCTGTTTTTACACATTGCAATGATAACGGGTAAGAAACTGAACAAAGAGGCATCTGCGAGGACAGCTACGTCCCTTTTTCCAGTTTTCAACATCTGTCGTTTCTACGACAACCACAGACGTGTTTGGCTGACGGTCACCAGTTAACGTGGTCACAAGTTAATACGGAACACCGGTTGAACGCTTGCATTCCGTTCTGTCGAGGTGATTTTCCGAACAGAAGAACTAGCTGGAGCCAGCGAGCTTCTAACCTGAGAGGGAAACAGCTGATTGCCTGGTAGGTAGCAACTTTGAGTACTGCTGCGTCACTTTCTGCTTTATGGCTAGTTTTAATTGTTTATTCTATCATGCTTTGTAGATACCGTGGGCTTGGGGCTTGCGACCACTGCTGTTTTGCCACGCTTTATCTTCGCGACGAACACTTCCACTGTGTTTGTGACACGCTGACCGTGAAGACGCCGACAACTCAGTCTTGTGTCTGTGTCTGTTGTGAATGTGTGTGTGAATGCGTGTGAACATTACGGTGTGCATATAGAGTGTTGGTGTGGGTTCATTGTTTTTGTCTGTGTGATTTTCAATTGTGTTGAGTTTGTTTATTTGTTTTTTTTTGGTTTCTGTATTAAACATTGGTGGGAGGCTTTGTACTGCTGTGGATCATCAATGATCCTTGTAGTGTGTCTACTACACATTTTTTTGGGTTTGATTTGTTATTTCTGTTTATTTTGTGTTTAAACATTGATGGGAGGCCTTTTGATATACTGCTGCGGATCACCATTGATCCTTGTGGCTGGCCAACCACACCTTATTACAATTGTGTTTTTGTTGGTTTGTGTGTAGGTGAGTAACTAGTTACTATGCATCCTACAGGTGGAGATGGTACATGGCAATTTGGCGCCGCGCTAGTGGCAGCCTGTTGCAGCAGCTCCAGTTTGTCTTGCGTTTTAAGTTTTAAGTGTTTTAGATTGTTTTGTTTTGTTTCGTGTCAAGCCACATGTTTTAGCCTATGAGTTAGTCGAGATGGACACAAAGTGGATTAGTCAAGTTTTAGTAGTTTATACCGTTTTTATAATGTTTCTCGTGTCGGGACAGTATGCCAACGCTGGCGGTATTGTTTACACGCGCGACGAACTGTTAGCGCTCTCCAAACCACCACCTTTTACGGGAACGAGACACCAAATCCCAGAAGAGCTAAGGAAAAGACGCCGAGGATGTAGAGCCGGATTAATGAGGAAAGCAAGGAGGAGAAGGTTCAAGCCCTGCATCCCCTCGATCATCATGGGGAATGTGAGGTCGCTGGTGAACAAGGTGGACGAACTCGGAGCACTCATATGATCTCAGCGTGAATATCGAGAATGTAGTTTAATTTGTTTCACCGAGACATGGCTGCAAATGAAAATATTCCGGATGCAAACACAACTATGAATGGATTTATGACTGTGCAAGCTGACTGGGATCACAGGCTGAGCGGTAAGAAGAGAGGAGGGGGGCTTGCTCTGCTTGTGAATAACCGATGGTGTCATCCTTCTCACATTACGGTAAAGGAGCGCATCTGCACCCCTAACATCGAACTGTTAGCCGTCAGTCTGCGTCCATACTATCTCCCGAGGGAATTTACCTGTGCTGTTGCCATTGTTGTTTACATACCGCCGTCAGCTGAAGCCGACACAGCATATGACGTCATCAACTCAGTCACCGCCAAAATACTTACACAACATCCAAATGCATTTGTTGCAATCTCTGGGGACTTCAATCATGCCTCTCTCTCTACATCACTCCCCACTTTTCACCAATTTGTCATGTGCCCTACAAGAGACAATAAAACACTGGATTTACTGTATGCAAACACACTGGATGCATACAGATCCACAGCCCTTCCTCCCCTTGGCAGGTCAGACCATAACCTGGTTCTTCTTAGTCCCACCTACACACCCATTGTTCAGCGGCAACCGGTAACCACAAGGACAGTCAGGAGGTGGTCTCAGGAAACCAATTAACTTCTGCAAGGGTGCTTTGAGGCTACGGACTGGGATGTGCTCTGTGAATCACATGGGAACAACATTGACTCCATGACGGACTGTATAACAGACTACATCTCCTTCTGTGTTGATAATGTGGTACCTGCTAAGAAAGTGAAGTGCTTTGCAAATAATAAACCCTGGATCACCAGTGACTTAAAAGGGCTGCTAAACAAGAAGAAGAAGGCATTTAGGGATGGTGACAGAGAGGTGCTGAAGAGCGTACAAAGGGAGTTGAGAGTGAGACTGAGGGAAAACAAAGAGGCATACAGAAGGAAGCTAGAGAGCAAGCTCCAGCTGAATAACATAAGAGATGTTTGGCATGGAATGAAAACCATAACCGGTTTCAAGGTGAAAGGAAATCAGGTAGAAGGCAGTCAGGAAAGGGCAAATGAGCTGAACTTGTTTTTCAATAGCTTCAGCCCGGTCTCTGATGGCCACACATACCCTACATCCTCCCCCCTCACAAAGGCCCCCCCCTCCCCACAAGTTACTGAGACATCACCTACTGCCCCCCCAACATGCTCGGACCCCGACCGAGACCCACCACTACCCCATACTTCTCTGACCTGTCTGTCGGTCTCCAGCAGCCAAGTGAGAAGGCAGCTTGAGAAACTAGCCCAGAACAAGGCAGCAGGTCCAGATGGCATCAGCCCCAGGGTTCTGAAAGCCTGCGCAGGTCAGCTATGTGGCATTTTACAGCATCTCTTCAACCTCAGCCTCAACCAGGGGAGGGTGCCAGTGCTGTGGAAAACATCCTGTCTTGTTCCAGTCCCCAAGAAACCCTCTCCCTCTGCCCTCAATGACTACAGACCTGTTGCCCTAACATCACATATTATGAAGGTACTGGAGAGGCTGGTCTTGGCCCACCTGACACCACAGGTGACCAGCTATCTGGACCCATTACAGTTTGCATACTGCCCAAGGGTGGGGGTTGAAGATGCCATCATCTACCTACTCCACATAGCCCACTCTCACCTAGACAAGTCTGGAAGCACTGTGAGGATCATGTTTTTTGATTTTTCAAATGCGTTTAACACCATACAGCCAGCACTGTTACGTGAGAAGCTGGAGCTGATGCAGGTAGACACCACCACAATATCATGGATTATGGATTACCTGACTGACAGACCCCAGTTTGTGAGGCTGGGGAGGTCTGTTTCTGACCAGGCAGTCAGTGGCACAGGAGCACCGCAGGGGACTGTGCTGTCCCCTTTTCCCTTCACACTCTACACCTCGGACTTCCAGTATAACTCTGAGGCTTGTCATCTACAAAAGTTATCAGACGATACTGCAGTAGTGGGGTGTATTAGTGGTGGAGATGAGACAGAATACAGGCAGCTGGTGGATAACTTTGTTGCATGGAGTGGGGAGAACCACCTTGTTTTAAATGTAACTAAGACCAAGGAAATGGTGGTGGACTTCAGGAGGGCCAGGCCTGAGCTAAGCACCACCTCTATCCTTGGGGATGAAGTGCAGGTGGTAGAGAGCTACAAGTACTTGGGTGTGCACATGAACAATAAGCTGGACTGGAAGCAACACACTGAGGCTGTTTACAAGAAAGGTCAGAGCAGACTCTACTTCTTGAGGAAGCTTAGGTCTTTTAATGTGTGTAGTAAAATGTTATGTATGTTTTATCAGTCTTTTGTGGCAAGTGCCATTTTCTTTGCAGTCATCAGTTGGAGCAGCGGCGTAAGGGTTTGTGACTCTAAAAAGCTTAACAAGCTGATTAGAAGGGCTGGCTCTGTGCTGGGGACTGCTGTAGAGCCCCTGGAGGTGGTGATGAAGAGAAGGATGGTACAGAAATTGTGGAGTATTATGGACAATGACACGCATCCCTTGCACAATCTTGTGTGTAAACAAAATAGTGTTTTTAGTCGGAGGCTACGGCAGCTAAGCTGCAAAAAGGACAGATTCAAGAATACTTTTTTACCTACTGCAATTGCACTTTATAATGACTCCCCTTTTAGTAAGGACAGAAGTATATTTATTTAAAATTTAGCTTAAGCTGCTTTGTGTATGTATATATCTACTGCATTTTTGCACATGCATGTTTGCACACCTGTTTATCTACACACCTGTATTTGCAAACTTGTTGTACTGTAACAGCTACTAATGCACGTGGACCATCCATTCCACTTTCCTATCCTAGGCTATGTATTGTGGGCTCATGTTTTGTATAGGTGGGATATGTATGTGACGGTCTTATCCTCCAGGTGGTGGTGTTTCCCCCTCCCCCCCCCCTTACTGTGTGTTGTGCTCACGTGTGCATCGTGAACTTGTGTTGCCCTTGGCCTTTGTTTTGCTGTGTGTGTGAGCACGTGTGAGTGTACTTCTTGGGATTCCCTCCCCCTTGACTTGTGGTAACCCGTCCCCCTGCCGGTAAGCCTCAGCCCTGCAACTAACTATCTTTCCTTTCCTCCGTATGAGTGAGAAGTGTCTTGTCTATTGTTTGTAAAAGATTTCCCTATTGTTTAATAAAACATAAATTGTTGTTGGAACCACGTCTCCGTTGCGGTTAGTAGCGAGCTTGCGGGCTTTAAGTCTAATTTTGGAGTGATCTAAATATTTCTCTAGGTGCAATTCCTAAAGTGGCGTAGTCTGGCACTATATAGCTACAACTACTATTATGTACAATTATTTATTTATCTAATTAATTGTTTGACATTGAAGTTGTGACGTTTATTCTATTACCTAAAAAAAACATAAGTACTGTTATGGGTGACACGTGTATTTATTGTATCAAATTGGAAATACAGGATTGGTGGTACTCCTGCCGGGCATTTCTGCCTGACGCACCTCCTCCGGCGCCTTTGGAATGTTTGTGTACCCTGAACACTTTGGGCCTAACTGGGTCATCAGCTGGGGACCACCGGTCGTTGATGTTTCGCTCCTTTAACCCCAGGACATCGACCGCTGGCGGAGCGATGGCTGGGATTTCTCCCTGCCAACCCCACTGATGCCCTAGGTGTTACTCGGCCCCCAGCTCCTATCCTTCCTCCGCTGCCACAACCAGAAGCTGCCTTTCTCTGCCTCCTCCGCCAGCTCCTTTGACGCTCTCCGGAGGCCAGCCCCTGTGCACCCGAGATCTCTGAGCAGGCGAGAGGTTGAAGAGCCCACAAAGCCCCTGCACCCCACCTCGACAGGGCATATAGTGGCTTTCCAGCCCGCTTCCCTGCACTCCGCTGCCAGGTCTGAATACTTTTCCCTTTTCCTCTCATGTGCAGCTTCTAGCCCCTCCTCCCATGGGACAGTGAGCTCCACCAAGAGGACTGCCTTGCTGGCCGCAGACCACAGCACCATGTCTGGCCGCAGTGGTGTTTCGGTGATCTCCCTGGGGAACTGCAGCTGCCTTCCGAGGTCGACTCTCATGCTCCACTCGCTGCCAGGTGAGAGGAGCCTTCCCAAGTTTGATGGGCGGGGGGCATTGATGTTCTCGCCAGCCCTTGCAAACTGGATGGTGTGTCTTGCTGGGGTAGCTGGCCGGCTGTTCGCTTCCCGTCTGCATGATTCGGCTACCTCTGCCAGCTTCTTCAGGACAGCATCGTGCCGCCATCTGTAGCGGCCTTGGGACGGTGCCGTCTTGCAGCCCGAGAGGATGTGCCGGAGGCTAGCATTGACGGTGTGACAGAGGGGGCAGACCTCTTCAGCGCCGAACCACAGGTGGAGATTCTGGGGGCAAGGTAGCGTGTTGTAGGTTGCTCGGATCAGGAAGCTGAGCCTGGCTTGAGGGGTCTTCCACAGGTCGGGCCACGTCATAGGCCTGTCTATGACACCTTCCCATGACGTCCAGCCTCCCTGTCTCCTCTGGGCCACCGCTTTGATGGTATAGCGTTCCTGCTCCGACCTTGCCACTTCCGTCACCACCATGGTTTTTCTCTCCCGCTTGGAGGCCTTAGACCAGAAGAGGGGGGTCTCACTCCGGCCAAGACCTGCTCGACCCACTTGGACCCTGCCGACCACCTCACGATGCTTTAGCCTGCCGATTGCCTGGTCGACCTCTTCCTCTGCTCTCCACCTCCTTCCTGTTCGCACTTGGGTTCCCGCTGCCCTGCCAGGTGATCGGAGGATTGTCTCAACTCCAACACCATCCGGGCCTTCTCCTTCTTATACCCCAGGCTGATGGAGTGCAGCGGCAGTTGGAGTGTGCTCCGACCGAAGAGGCCCACATCTGAGAGGCATCTTGGCAGCCCCAGCCACTTCCTAATAAAGGAGTTTGCCAGTTGGTCCAGCTTGCTTGCAAATGACGAAGGAACCTCGCTCACCTTCAGCGGCCACATCACCCGATGGTAGAGTATGTGCTGGTAGCACCATACCTTGTATTTGCCTGGGAGCTGGCTCCGATGGATCCTGGACAGACCATCTGCGAGCTGCTTCCTCACAGCCTCTCCCGCCTGCTTGTCAGAGAGCTCTGCTGTGTAGGAGCACCCCAGGCTACGGATGGGTTGCTTCGATAGCAGCGGGATCTCCTCGCCGCCTGCAGTGAAGATGGTGTGGTCGTTCCTGACCCCTTTCCTGAGGGACAGGCTTCGGGACTTGGATGGCTTGACCTTCATTCTCGCCCAGCCTACAAGCTCGTCAATCCTCTTCAGCAGTCTTGTTGTACATGCTGCTGTCTGGAGGATGGTGGTGACGTCATCCATAAAGCCTCGCAGCGGTGGTAGCCTTTGGCCAGATGGCAGCTTTACTCCTCCGACCATTTGTCCTCGCCCCGATGAGGATGATCTCGAAGGCCGCGATGAACAGGATGGGAGAGATGGAACATCCCATCGCTATGCCCACCTCGAGCTGCTGCCATCCCGTGGTGAAGTCCTGGTGGACACAGGACATCTGCAGGTCTGCAAAGTACTTGGCCACCAGGTCTTTGATGCAGTCAGGCGTGTGGAAGAAGTCCAAGGCGAAGCTTATCAGTTGGTGCGGGACAGACCCGTAAGCATTGGCGAGATCCAACCACACGACATGGAGGTCGTTCTTCTCTCTCCTTGCCCTTTGGATTTGCTCCCAAATGACGGCTGAGTGCTCCACGCACCCTGGGAATCCTGGGACACCGGCCTTCTGACAGCTGGTGTCTATGTAGCTGTTACTCGTGAGGAAGCTGGTCAACCTCTTGGCCATGATGGAAAAGAAGATCTTCCCTTCCACATTTAACAGAGCGATGCTCCTAAATTGGCCAAAATATATAAAGACATAATATAGTATAAAGACAGTTCTGTGTAAAGGGTCTATTTTAATGGATCACTTCTCGTTAATTATTATGGGTAACAATGGTGTCTGCCATGCCCAACAGTCATTACAACTATGTAAGGGATATGGGATAATAAATTTTAGTCTGTTTGGATGGATTTCCAACTGCAGAATCATAGCAATGGTCTGTTATACATAGAAGCAGTTTGTTATCCAGAAAAAAATAGTCCACTGATGCCATACTTGACAGAATCGAGCATTGAACAAAGCCCTGTATAAAATCTAACGAATTAGGATCACTGAAACTTTATGTTTAGCATACTTTCAGATGTTATTTGAGTTCCGAGATACGTGTTCTCCACTGAATAATTTTGACTACTACCCAGGTCAAGCAGATTGAGAGCTCTGACCCTCTATCTGCTGTATATCATATTGTCATCATGTTTGTGCTGTCAGAGGAGGAGAAGACAGAGCGGTTGGAAAGGGGTTGACTTTACTACATAGTGTGTTCGTGTTGGGCCTCAGATGTAGCCAGCTGACCTCGTCAAAACACCATTTTCTGAGAGAAAGTGTTCTCTCGGATATGGTCCCTCGCCCCACACGCTCAAGTTAGCCCGATTTAATGTGAAGGAATGTGTGTGTGTTATTGATTATTCCACTAAACCCATCTACCAAACTCTTGTTCTGATGCAACATGAGACAGACACAACACGGCTGCTCACAGAAACTCTTACACACTCACACACACACACATACACAGCAGTAGCAACTCGCAACAAAACGTACACACCTGGCTGCCAATGCACATGCACAGTCAAGCACGCTGTGTGTGCATGTGGGTTGCAGGAGAGTGCAGTGTTCCCCAGGGTGAGCGGGAGGGGAGAACACATTAGCCTAATAAGGACCATCTGGTGGTCATTCATTACCTTGACCATCCTTGACATCCCAAACCCAAGACCTCATTTCTCACAGCGCTGAGGAGTCCATTTGGTGGTGGCCACCAAAAATAGGGAAGATTTAACATGTGAGGGATTAGAAGCAAGGGGGAAAAACACATCGCACGTGCACACACACAGATGCATGGGAGAGTGAGGGAGCACAACGTCTAAATTGAGGATGGTCAGACTTAAGCAACTGACATACCAGTGAAAACAGAAAGATACACTGACAAGTGTCAAGAAGAAAAGAACAAAAGGGGAGGTTGGGGAATAAGAATTAGCTCATTAGCTGATGGTGTATTCACTGTGGAGCCATCAGACACCAGTGACAGCAGGTAGATAGTAGTAGCAACAACAATAGTTGTGGCAATACTAGTTGTCGTAAAAGTAATAGTAGTAACAGTAGTAGTAGTGGTAAGCATATGAGACAAAATATGTCAGGAGCAGTCAAGAATGTGTGTCTTTTATGCGTATGGGCTACATATGTGTACATTTTCAACAGTAGAGAGAGAGGGATAGGAGGAGAACTGCTTCTCTTACCTTGGCCGACCGCATTCACTGCTGGTGAAATTGCAGACATCTGTCACACATCGGTGGACAGCATGAACATTATGTGACAATGTGTGAGGTGCTCCTGCTGTGGGGCAAGTATTGAGACGTCCATGTATCAATCAGGATAGCTGGTAGCACTACACCTCACTCCCTGTGTCACCATGTCCCTCTCAAAGGTCATATGCAAAATGCCCTTTAAAATGTAGTTAATTAGCGACTGGTTCTGTGTGTGTGTGTGTGTGTGTGTGTGTGTGTGTGTGTGTGGGTGTGTGTGTGTGTTTGTGTGTGTGTGTGTGTGTGTGTTTGTGTGTGTGTGTGTGTGGGGGGGGGGGGGGGGGGGGCATAAGTCATAAATGAGTCATTAGAGAACAGACACCCCCCCCCTGTGTGAATCGATCTGTGTGCCTGTGTAAGTTGATCTGTTTGATTAATGACAGACAGACAGACATACTTTATTGATCCCTGAGACATACTTCATTGATCCCTAATGTTCAGTTTAATAAACTTATAGGGTTATGTATGATTATTTTAAACATCTGCATTTAACAGACAGCGGCAAAACCTAGATAATGATAAGCTCTATACTTGTATTAATGTTGTTTTGAAAATGCCCAACATACCTCATTCACCAGTGTCATGCTGAAATAAGAGAGTTGAGTTGGTTGCCATTGCAAATGAAGGAAAAAGCTAATCGGTGTTAAGGTAGTCATTCCATTTCCTTAGAGACCTAATATATATTTGTATATTTGTTTGTTTGTATATGTTTTTGTGTAATGGGGTATCACATGAACCACTAGTTGTCCACAGAGTAATTCCATTACAGAGGAAACTTCTTATAGTGATCACGTTGGTTTGGGGTCAATATGATCACTATAAGCGGTTGATTACTATAACCACATTTTTATTATTTTACTTAATGTTTTATGCAGAACATCATCTAAATGCCATTTGTGTCGTTTTTCAATGAGAAAATGTCACGAAACGGACAGCTTCAGCATTAACTGAATTTTATTATGATTCCAAACACAGTCGTTTCAAATGCTTCTTTTGAGAAGCACCATGCAAGTTTAATTACTGTACTGCACAGTGCGCAGACATAACTCAAATACTACAGTATGTAACATTCTGTGCGTCGGCTGTATGTGCTGTGCCGCCAATGCATTTTTTCATAAATCCACTTAACCAGGGCGGCTTTAACCATGGGGGCGCCGTCATTTTCTTTCTCCGTCATTAGCAGCCATGACTGTCTCTCGTTTAATTAGACTACACCAGTGGTTCCCAAACTTTTGTGCCCAAGGCACACCAAAAGACAAGTAAAAATCTCAAGGCACACCTATTGTGCAAAATAGCCTTTTTAACACGTGTTATCACTCATATCATGTAAAATATCTGTAAATGTGCATAATTATTTACTAATGCCAAATAAAATGTGACAAGACAAGACTCATATTACTCAGGAAATATTACCAGAATATTTCAAAAATTAATTTGAAACTTCATACAATTAGGCTTAATCAAAGCAGCAACACACCCATTTAAACCAGACAGGTTACAAAATTAAAAATGAGGTAAGAATTAGAGAATTGTTTGCCTGTTTAGAAGATTTTCTGTTCCCTCCTCACCTCACAGACCCAGAGCCACGCCCCTTTCTTTGCCCATTCGTTTTCCCAATCAGTTCAATCAGCTCCAATTAGACCATGTCAATTACTCCATCACTCCCTGCCCTGCCACAGACTATTTAAGCCACACCTGTGACCATACCCACTCCCTTTGTTCAGAGACACTGAAACCTGAGCCCTTTGTTTGGAGAAACCTTTGAGCTCCTTGTGTGCGTAACTGAGAAATGTGAGTTTGATTAATTTGTTGTGGTAAATTACCTTATTATGAAATATTGTGTTGTGGCTGATGTTAGTTAATGTGACCATAGAATGTGATTCTTGGACTTGGTTTCTTTGTTTGAATGCAGCATGGTCGTCATGATCTATGTTGACCTAGTTATGGGCATTAGGTGAACCTTTGTAAAGCTTGTTGGAAGATGTATTATGTTGTTACCTGAATTGTGTCAGTGAATTGTGGAGCTGAGTGTGCACATTTTTGTTTGCTTCCTAGAGACCACACACACATACCTATGCTATACCTATACTATACCTATCCTATTGGAATTTCCCAGCATGGGATTAATAAAGTATTTCTATTCTATACATGCATATCACCCACGAACATACTACTGACACATACACACATCCATACAGCCCTGCTCACACCTATTGGAAACAAAACCTTTGAACTTTGGAACTTTGACAGGACAACCCTGTGTTCTCACCGACACTCCCATTGGTCTCAAGCCAGCACCTAGACATTCTTAAAAACCTCCTCTTCATTGCCTCTGTATTATTAAATGAGTAGTGATATAGTATGAGTGATATAGTAGTAGTATAGTAAGTTGTATATTGCAATAATGATGTATGGTTGTCACAAAATCCCACGGCACACCCGGACTTGCCTCACGGCACACCGTTTGGGAACCAATGGACTACACAAGGTAGCCTGAGGAATCCCAAGCTTCGCTGCAGCATCTCTTTGGCTTGTTTTTAGCAATTTGTCGTAAGCCTCGAGGAGACTACGTTTTTCATTCAGAGAAAATAATTTTCTTTTCCCAGCCATGATTTGTGAATGTCGTGTGCTTGCTGCGCGGTGTCAACTCTTTACGTTAGCTAGAGGCAGAAGCCGTCCAGCAAGGAATCACGGGAGTAAAAAATAAAATAGTTTTAAAATAGTTTTTGCACGTTTTCATTCATAAAATGCCCAAAAATGAACACTATAAGCGGATCTCTTCACTCACTCACTCATCGTCTACCGCTTATCCGGGGTCGGGTCGCGGGGGCAACAGCTCGAGCAAGGGACCCCACACTTCCCTTTCCCGGGCCACATCAGCCAGCTCTGACTGGGGGATCCCGAGGCGTTCCCAGGCCAGTGTGGAGATATAATCTCTCCACCTCGTCCTGGGTCTTCCCCGTGGTCTCCTCCCAGCTGGTTGTGCCCGGAACACCTCCATAGGGAGGCGCCCGGGGGGCATCCTTATCAAATGCCCGAACCACCTCAACTGGCTCCTTTCCACGCAAAGGAGCAGCGGCTCTACTCAGAGTCTCTCCCGGATGACTGAGCTCTTCACCCTATCTCTAAGGGAGACGCCAGCCACCCTCCTGAGAAAACCCATTTCGGCCGCTTGTACCCGCAATCTCGTTCTTTCGGTCATGACCCAACCTTCATGACCATAGGTGAGAGTAGGAACAAAGATAGACCGGAAGATCGAGAGGTTCGCCTTCTGCAAAACCGCCCCCGCTGCTCCGATTCTCCGGCCCATCTCCTGCTCCATCCTCCCCTCACTCGTGAACAAGACCCCGAGGTACTTGAACTCCTTCACTTGGGGTAAGGACTCATTCCCTACCCAGAGTAGGCAATCCACCGGTTTCCTGCTGAGAGCCATGGCCTCAGATTTAGAGGTGCTGATCCTCATTCCAACCGCTTCACACTCGGCTGCGAACCGATCCAGTGAGTGCTGAAGGTCACAGGCCGATGATGCCATCAGGACCACATCATCTGCAAAAAGCAGCGATGAGATCCCTAGCCCACCGACCTGCAACCTCTCCTTCCCCCGACTAAGCCTCGATATCCTGTCCATGAAGACCACAAACAGGATTGGTGATGGATTTCTTGATCACTATAAACAAATTATTTAAACAACATTTGTATAGAAATTATTCTGTCCCAAGCCTTTTGATCCATATAAGCGGTTGATTACTATATCCGTGATCACTATAAGTGGTTTCCACTGTATCATCAAAAAAGCAGGTTGTCAGTCTGTCTGCCATGCCCATTCCACTACCCCAGTCCCGAATTCACAAAGTTAGTTGCACACCAGATAAGATTGTTGCACTGGCTATTGCACTGACCAAATTAGCCTTTTAACAAAGAACACAGTAGGCCTATGGTCCTATAAACTGCACATTGCCACAGTGTTTGCAGGCTCGATACAGAAGAAAAGGAAATAAAATTAGCATGGGAAAAACAGTGGTGCCCCCCTCTAGCGTCGTAGCCATCAATTATGCCACGGCCGAGCGTTCCTTAGAGAAGTCGCAAGAAATGTATTAGAGGACAGTATGGTCACACATCAATATGAACACAGCATTAGATACCCCGCATACGCCCACACAGTGGCGAACCCTGAGCACTACAGCTGGGCCTTCACCTCAGCCATCACCGCCGCGAGAAATAAATCATCACGGAAAAAAGCAACAGTACGATTTGAAAGGGTTTAACAAATGCAATCCGGCTTTAATTAACGATGACAAGGATGTAAAGAAATAGACCATAACATGAATAACATTCTCCGCAACCAGAAACATCTCAACATTAACTTCAGAAAACCAACCAATCAACCAATCATTTAGGCTACATAGTGGAAATTAAATAAACTAAAATTAAATACTCTAAAGACAAAATCTGGAAATATAAAATGAGGTCACCCAGAATGTCACTCCATGACGCTGCTGACCCGGACACCAAGGCTCATTGAATCACTGGACAGCGCTATGAAATCACGGCGCATTAGAAATCATTCACATATTGACAAATAAATTCATGAGCATCATTAAACTACAATACAATTTCTAATGCACAATACGGCAAACTTGTAATATAAAGACAATTTTTTTTAAATTGCAATGCGCAACTTTTCGTGTGCAATTACGCATGGCGCGGTGGAGTGGTGAGAGTGGTTGAGACTCAACCACTCTGTTAGGACTTTGTTTTTTGTCCCGCCCACTTGAAATCAAACCGTGATTGGTCAATGTGCCCCTCACTCTCCAAACCAAAACACAGCTTGGCCTTCTGCGGGACTTGTGAAGTCTTTACCAATTAATGAGCCAGCTAACCGGGCCTTGATAGAGACGGACGATTCTGATTGGATAACATGTTTTCAGGACAGTAACCATTTCATTGCAGATGTGAACTTGATGGTAAACTTAACTTTAGAACATAGATGAGAGAAAATGTATTAAATATACACAATATATTTATTGTCAAAATATAGACAATCCGCTCTGTCCACCCGCTCTACCTACTGAGCTACTGCCGCCCCGAGAGGGAGTGAGAACGGGTGTTGTGGCTTCAATGCATGCCTATATCCCAGTTGGGAAAGAATAGACAATGGACAAGAGGCATTAGAGTCCAGTAACCAGTACTGTTAATAAGCTTGGAGCAGCATAGCATATAGTGCACATTTTGGAGCATGTTTTAGTACAGTCGATAGGTTTTTTGTCCTTTCCCAGCTGGAATGGTTGTATGGGTTTGAACCTGAATAAATGAAATTACATTTTCTCTGTTAAATGAGTTGCATGATAGTTGCTATTGGTGAGTATATAAGGAATTAGAACTTGTGTCATAGCTATTCAGTTAGTAGAGCTAACTCATGCACCTAGTAGAATGCAAATAGCCAATCTCTGCTGTTGCTGCTGTGTGTGTTGTTGTTGCTATTGCCATTACTGCTGTTGTTGCTGTGCTGTAGCTGTGGTAGCAGTTGTAGTGGTAGCATATGTTGTTGCTGGTGTAGTTGTTGTATTTGTAGTGACTAAAGAATAATAGGGTTTGGCGATAACTCAAAGGAATTGGAACTTGTTGTGGGGGGGGGGAAATGAAAAAAAATAACCCAAAAAAGTGGCATTTTCTGCACATTCCACCTGGTATGCATAAGCTATTCGTACTGTTTGCCTATATTCTGTTGAATGAATGCTTTCAAAACCATTTGAGAATCAATAAACACTATTAATAGAAGAACTGTTACACCTCAAATTAACTCTGTATCTTCAAAATAATCCCCCATCCCTCTTTAAAATTAAAAAAGAACACAAAAGGAGTGTTTTTTTGGCTGTTCCGTCCTTTGTATACTCTTACAGTCTGCCAATACTAAAATAATAAACTCATTTGGAAAACTTGATTAGATTTTTATTCCAAATACAAAACAGTAAAATCATTTTTATTCATTCATGTTGACATGGAAAGAACTTAAACTTGTCAGTCTTAAGTAGAACCTCACATTTTTCTTAGCCTTTCAAGACTTTCTTGGAATTTTGCATATTCCAGTGTGGTTCGGTCACTCCTCTTGCCTAAGTACGCCATGAGAGCATCTCCAAACACCTGTGCTGTTTTCATCCTCCTCTTCCCACTGGGCAGTGTCACCTGGATTCTGAAGATAGGATTGACTTTAGGCAGAAGCGTGGTACTTTCTCTGGCAAACTGAACCTCAAGCTTCCTCTGCAGCTTTGCGTTGTTGTTCAGACTTTCATCCACAAGGAACTTCTCAAGTTCCCCACTGTCAGTGAATGGGCCACCTCTAGATTTTTGTGTGTCCAGCATGTCTAGCTCTTCCTCTCCTTTCTTTGAGCCATCTCCTGTTTCTGGTCTGCCCCACTCTTGAATTTCGCCTTCATGAGTTTACTCCAGTTCAACCTCTCTTTTTGCTTGGACTGCTGCCTTGAAACCTCTGAAGGACGGAATCTGTCCATTCCTAAGTTCCTGGCTCTTCTGTAAAATGATTGACCTACTGACTGCGTTCAGTGTGCCTAGTTTCTTCAGTCTGTAGTCCACCTTGCCACATTGTCTCTCCATCCCAATGTTGTGCACAGGGGTGTCATCAATGTTACTAGCCTGTTCACTGACAGGTTAGTCCATTGGGAAGGTCTCCTCATCAATCCCATAGTCCCTCCTCTGCCTGGCCAGGACAGTCTGCAGGTGGGGTTGCATGAGATCTGTCAGCTTCTTCACTTCATCCAAGTGTTCGGCAGCCATGTCTGACACTGAGATCAGGACCTCCTCCGTGTAGGTCTTCTTTACGCTACTGAAAAGCTTGTCAGACACTACAGGATACTCAGGTGTTGTGAACATAGTGTAGTTGTCGCTGATTGGCTGGCCCAAGCCTGTATGCAGTCCCTTGTAGAACTCCCTGAGCTGAGTATGGGTAGCGTCTTTCTCTATGGTTCTGTCATAGAAGGGCTCCACCAAGTGCACACCCAGGCAGGTAAACACCATGAGGACCACCTTGAGGTAGGGAAGCTCCATCACTTCTCTGACAAGGCAGGCCAGGCAGTTGTTTATGTGAGGGTTCTGACTCAGGAACTCTGTCAGATGGCCAAAGTGGTATATTAGGACTGCTGCTGCCCTGGAGAGACACCCAAACCTGCTGTCTTTGTAGGAAAACAGCAAACTGGATACCTGCCTTTGCTCAAGGAAGAGGAGGAATTCCCTGTAGCGGTTCAAGGGTTTGTGGGCATACTCAGGAGCCACCAACTTGAGGCACATGTCCAGTGCCTGTCCAGCCACACTGGCATTCTTGCTGTCTACATCCAGATCCACCATGAAACTCTGTAGCACTTGCTCCATCTTCATATCAGCCTCCAACAACCGCATCACTTTATTCATGGCACTGCTGAAGCCCAGTGTAGTGTGGGTGCCACAAAAGATCTGCCCTGCTGGTGTTTCTAAATTGTACATCTCTGCCAACAGCTTTGAAAACCCTTTGTTGTGCTCTGTGCTGTCAGTCATATGTGCATCTACAAGTTTATACACATCCTTCACACTGACTCCTCTGACCGACGCCAGTATTTCGAACCCCATATCCACTTGCATTGCTATGTCCTCAGTGGTCTCTTGATTGATTGGTAAGATAGGCAGATGAAATGGGCTGTCTTGACCCACATGCAGCCCTTGTACCATGAACTGGCCTACACCTTTCTTTGTAGTGCTGTCTGATACATGTGTGATCATTTTACCCTTCTTCTTCTCCTCAAGCCTTTCCACAACTAGACACAGACTTTGGGCCTCAATTTGCTGCAGAGCTGCCTTTATGCTTCTAGTACTTGGCACTGTATCCTTGTCATAGATCTCATCACATTCCCCAGCTCTTTCCCAGCTTCGTCCAAACATAGTGTTGCCTACTTCAATCACAGCTGAGCTCGCCACACTGATAGACAGTCCCTTTCCTGAGAGATTGGCTATAGTTTTATAGAACTCATCCCAGACTTTTCTCTCAGACAATCGTATGTGTTGAAACTCTTGTGGTAGTAGATCTTCATCCATGTCTAGTTCAGCAACATCTGTGAAGATTTTTTTTCCTTGCTTTGTGTTCTGCTCGCACCTCACTCTCTTCACCCTCCTTTCTAAGCTGTGTGTCAGTCTCAGACATCCATCTCAGTTGCTTTGGGGGTGTGCCCTCTTTCTCTTCATCCCTGCTGCAGCTGGATATCTCAACAGTTTAATTCAAGATATATGTGATATGGTCCAGAGTTTGATATGAGAACTGCTGGTTTCTCTTCCTCTGGTATTCTTCACTCCTCTCCCTCAACCTTTGGGTTCGCATCATGCTATGGTACCAGACAGGGTCCACACCTTTGGAACAGAACATCCTTCGCTCTGCCTTCTGGTCTTCATAGTATTTGTGCTCCATCTCACTCATGCTTACAACCCACTCTTTATCCAGTGATTGCCGCCATATAGGGTCATGGGTAAATAAATCAAAGAACTCAGACTTTGTATGAAATAACTTTGTATTGTTGGACAGCCAGTGAGTCTTCTTTCCCTGTCTGTCCATACCTCTTTCTGCCCTCACTGAACTGTTTCCAGATCCTTTCTACCTTCCTCTGGATGGTGCTCAAGGAAACACAAAACACAGTGTTGTGGTAGTACTTGGCATAGACCTGTTTTGCCACTTTCCGTGCTGCCATGGTTGTAGTCACTCTCCCATTGCCCATCTCCAGGTGGTACCGTATCATGCTTATGACACTCTGCAGTGTGGGGAGTTTTGTGGGTGGTTGGAAGTTCTTGGAGGGAGGAAAGTTGGTATCTGCATTATAAATATGTAGTATAAGTATATCTGTTTTGGACATAAGTCTGGGCTCTGCCATGCTTGATGATGTATGTCATCAGACTGATGTGACTTCTCTGAAAAAGATTAATATTCTAAGTTAGTTACAAGCAGTAAGTCTAGGAGAGTGTAAATTACTTAAGTGCTGTCTAATAATTGAGCTTAATGTAACAGTTAGCTAAGTAATTACTGTATCATAAAGTTAGCTGGCTTATTTGAGCAAAAACATGTCAAATCAACAGTTGCACTAAGCTAGCTAGCTAGTTTGAGCTATGTTCTTAACAGCTAGAAAGCTAAAAGTATGGCTAATATTGGATGGAACCTGACTAATTTTAATGTAATATAATATAATAATTTTGTTAAAAAGGAAAAAACATACCTGCGACAGCTCTGTTTAACTGCTTGTCAGATGGTGTGTTGAATATGATCGTCTGCTTGGGGATTTCAACGGTTTGCTTTCAGTCAACCAGGAGCCATAATGCATTATGTAAATGTACTTTATCACATTAGAACTTTGCAACATCTGACAGAGTGAACCAAAGTGTTCTTTTAAGATTTTATTTTTAATGATAAAAGGGGGGAAAATATATGTCTGATTTAGTTTTTTGGGTGGGGTGGGGGGTTTATTTCATGATAGGTACCAACTCCCAATACAAAATATCTCCCAAATGACCCAATGCACCATCCCTGAAGTGGGCGTAATCATTTTCCATTTTTTTTTATTTTTAGGTCATTTATCCGCCCCCCCCCCCCTATTTAGAGCTATTTAGTTGTTATAGTCAAAGTGTTTTTTTTGGAAAAACTGCCACAACAATAGGAGTGGCCACAAGTGGCCACTCACAGTGTTAATCAGTCAGCTTTGGCCTCTCAGGTGTAGACAATAGCCTTGATGGCTGGGTGGAGCTATGACTGCACAAGCAGCTTCCCTACAGATAAGTACTAGTGTTCCTAGCGTCAGGACCGGCAAACGAAGACCGGTCGAACAAAAACAAAGGAAGTCTCTCTGTGGGAGTCCCTCTAGAGACGACTGCTAATCCTAACCCTAGTGTATTGCATTGTGTATTGTAGCCTTGTGTGCAACCCCTATCCCTGTCAGGACACAGGCACCATCCACGACACTGAACCCTTTCCAATCTGCTGTACCCATCACTCTCTGTGTGCACTGACCTTGAAGTGATGGACGGACTCTGGAACTGCCAATAGGTGGTCAAGAAGGCAGACTCCATCTTGGTCTATGCCTGCCTCCAGACCCACCACTTCCTGGCCCGAACAGAAACCTGGATCACCTCAGAGAACATGGCCACTCCGGCTGCCCTCTCTACCTCTTGCTCCTTCTCACACACCCCAAGACCATAATTTTCAAAGGTGAAAAGGTTGTGTTTTCTTAAAATGCGGCAGTGATGCCATCTCATTGGTTCCTGGTCCATGAGTTTTATTGCTTGCTTGCATATTGAGGTTGTAGGTTTTAATGTGGTTGAAGAAGCTTGTGACCATGATGTGATGCAATATGACAGATGAGAAAAAAGCATTGCATGCATGTACAGTTTTGCAGCTTGATGTGACAGGTTCATTCTAATAAAACAAAAGCAATTAAGGTTTGGCCTAACCTTGTTGCAGACCTACTTAACCTGACTATCTAAATTTGTCCAAGATGATGCCTAAATACTTGACTTCATTCACTTCATCAATGATTTCCTTTTAATCCTGACCTGATCCTGATCCTTTTTTAACATTAAAAGTTAGATGGGGAGAATAAAGGACTTCCGGTGACGTCATGGTAGGAGCAACAGCCTGATTCTCCGGCTGCGGGAAGAAACCCTTAAAAACTAGCCAAATTCATGTTTAATTAAAATTTGTCACTTCGTACTGAGGTCAGAATGTCCACTCTAAGAAATGAGATAGACAAAAAAGGAAAGACGGCTAAAAAAGACGAGAAATGAACAGACACTGAAGCGGGCGATGTGGAAGAAATGGCGGCGGTGCTCGCCGAGCTACGTGACCTGCGGAGGGAACATTCAGAGGCCTCTCAAGATACGAAGGCTACCCTGTCGAGGGTTGATTCCACCCTCGACGATGTGCTGAGTCGTACGACAAGACTGGAACAACAAGTAACGAACGTGGAACAGAGAGTGAGTGACACGGAAGACAAAACGCTCCGACATGAGAGAGCCATTCGCTATTTACTTCAGAGAGAAGTTAAACTATCCGCTAAATGCGAAGATCTCGAGTCCAGGGCGAGACGGAATAATCTGCGCATATACGGGGTAAAAGAGGGAGAGGAAATGAACGATATGATTAAGTTCATATCCAACTTAATGCGCACCTCGCTTAAACTACCGGATGACTTGGACCTGTGCGTGGAGAGAGCCCACCGCTCACTAACCATGAAACCGAAGGAACCCGCTCCGCCTAGATCCATCATAGTCCGGATCTCCGACTACAGAATAAAGGAAAAGATACACCATCAAGCCTGGAAAAAACGGGAAATGACACATCAAGGACAGAGGATCTTTTTCGACCAGGATTACACATTTGAGGTGCAGAAGAAACGCAAACAGGTACGGGAGGTGATAAAACAACTCAAAGAGAAAAAAGTGAAAGCCCAGTCACCGTTCCCTGCCCAGCTGAGAATCCACCTGGAATCTGGCGTGAAGACTTTTGCGACCCTTTCGGAGGCGGCCGTTGGAAGATGGGAATTAACATGAAGGTTGATGGACGGGAGGACCTCCAGAAGGAGCTGCTACACAACCCCCTGGTCACGGCATCGGCATCAAACAGATCGGGACTTTTAACGATGACCAACGCGGACTTGCAGACTTTTGTTCGAGGTGATGAATGAACACTAAACAACTTTGGGAGGTAAATAGACTGATAATAAGTTGCTAAATAGTGTTGCCAAGAGATCAGACTTAAATGTTTCCTTGATCTGTACTTAATCCAATTTGGCTGGTTTATTTAAAAAAAAAAAACAAAAAAAAACACGAAAAATAACAGGGTTTCTCCTTCAGAGGATGAAGGGTTTTAGTTAGGTAATTTTTATTTGTTCATTTTTATTTCTTTGATTGTATTTTATTTCACTTACGGGCGACTCTAGATAGTCGCCATAGCACTAAGTGTCTCCCCCGGAGAGATTTTTGTCACAACTCTCCGTCTTTCCAGAAGCTGGTTAGTAAGATGTTCGGGCAACCAGCTCAGTTTTTGGAAGTTAGTTCTTTGTTCCTATGTAGAAGTTTTTTCTTCTCATCACGTTCAATACTTGTTCATATCATTCTGACAGTTATGCAGTCATGTGTTGTGTCTCAGGTACTTAACAGGTGCATTATATTGAAACAGAGGTCTGGGTTTTAGGACAAGATGAAGCTTTTGCTTTACATGTATGAATAATTTGACCATAATTACGTATAATGTCCATGGACTGAATCATCCCATTAAAAGAAAAAAATATATAGAGTCAATTAAAAATTACTGTTCAATTTCCCTATTACAGGAAACCCATTTACCAGAAGGAGAACATAAAAAACTAAAGAGGGAATGGGTGGGTCAAGTATTCAGTGCATCGTTTGGTAAAAAAAGGGGAGTTGCAATCCTAATTAGCAGGACATTGGCCTTCTCCTCTGAAAAAGTTATTCAGGATAAGCGGGGGAGGTTTATTATGGTCGTTGGTACAATAGGATAAGTGGAAATGTCTATATTGAATTTGTATGCTCCAAACGAAACGGACCAGAATTTCTTTAAGGAAATTGCAAATGTTATTGCTGATAATGCTAAGGGCATCATAATAGTTGGGGGAGATTTCAATGCTGTACAGGATGGAAGGCTAGACAGAATGCCAGCAGAGGGAGGACCCCAAACTATAAAAACCAAAACACTTAACAGTATGATTTCAGAATTAGGACTTGTTGACCCCTGGAGATCTAGAAACCCCTCAGGAAAAGACTTTAGTTTTTTCTCTAATGTACACAACAGCTACTCTAGAATTGACTTCTTTTGTCTATCTCAACAGCATACATACAAAGTAACAGATTGCCATATTGAACCAATAGCTCTGAGTGACCATGCTCCTGTAGTTTTAAATATAGATTTAGGCAAAGGAAATTTCTTCAGATACTGGAGACTGAATGTCTCGTTATTGACCGATACTGCGATTATACAGGATCTAAAGCAAAATTTAAAAGAATATTTTGAGATAAATGATAATGGGGAGGTGACTCCGTCAATCCTATGGGAGGGAGCTAAAGCAGTTTTAAGGGGAAAGATGATTCAAATTGCGTCTAGATTAAAGAAAATACGATTGGAAGAACAAACTAAATTAGAAAATAAGATAAAGCAGTTGGAATCAGAACACAAATCTACAGGAATACATAACACTTTGTTAGAATTAAAAGAAACTAGGAAGGCTTTGGACAAACTCCTTACATATAAAGCAGAAGGAGCATTAAGATTCTCCAAACAACGATATTATGAGATGGGAAACAGAGCAAGTCGCGTGCTAGCTTTTCAACTTCGGAAGGCCCAGGCTAGTCGTGTGGTTTCTAAGGTTGTACACCCCACACTTAAAACAACAGTCTCGTATCCAAAAGAAATAGCAGATGCTTTTGCAACATTCTATGAAAAACTGTATGAGGACAATGGATCAAAAACTAAAAACGGCGATCCTGAGGCCTTCCTCTCCAGCCTGCATCTTCCCTCATTGTCTGAAGATGAAGCATTACAAATGATATCAGATATTACCGAACTTGAAACACGAGAAGCCATAAAAACACTGAAAAACAACAAATCTCCAGGGACAGACAGACTACCTGGAAAGTTTTATAAATGCTTCATAGATGATTTAATACCTGTGCTATCTAAAGTTTTTAACTATGTTCTTACTAAAGGGGACCCACCGAATACATGGTCGGAAGCTATTATATCAGTGATTCATAAAGAGGGTAAGGACCCTTCATTTTGTGAGGGGTATAGACCCATTAGCTTGCTATGTAATGAGCAAAAGCTGCGATATGTCCTGGCAAAGAGAATGCAAAAAATTATAGGGAAATTGATTAATCCAGAGCAGACAGGGTTCATTCCTGGTTGACAAGGAGCTAATAATATAAGAAGAACATTAAACATCATAACATGTGCCAAGAAAAAAAATACACAAAACTCTATGCTTATTAGTTTTGATTCTCGGAAAGCCTTTGACACAGTGAAGTGGCAATTTTTATATAAAACACTGGCTGCTATGGGGTTCCATCCTACATTTGTAGACTGGATAAAGGTTATTTACACAAAACCAAAATCACGTGTCAGAGTGAATGGATGTTGTTCACAATTTTTCTATTTGGAGAGGGGGGTTCGACAAGGTGACTGTCATAGCCCTTTGCTTTTCGCCATAAATATAGAACCTCTAGCTGCATTAATCAGGCAAAATTAAGGCATTAAGGGCATAAAAGATCAAGGCCAAGTAGAACACAAAATTTCTCTTTATGCAGATGACATACTGACATATATTAGTGATCCGGTCTCCTCTGTCCCAGCATTGATGAGCAACTTAAAGGAATATGGAGAATTCTCAGGCTACCAAATTAATCAATCAAAGTCAGAGGCAATGATGCTGGTAGGGCACTGGCCTGTACAACTAACAGGAAGTATTAAATTCCACTGGTCTAATCAAGGGTTCAGATACTTGGGTATCATTATAACGCCTGATACATCACAGCTGTATAAGGCCAACTATGGTAAATTGATGGGCGAAATAAAAAATGACCTCACGAGATGGGAAGTTCTCCCCTTATCCCTAATAGGACGAGTGGAAACAATAAGAATGAATTTATTACCAAGGTTGCTCTTTATGTTCCAATCTCTACCCATAGAGGTCCCCGCTTCCACATTCAAAACAATCGATAATTGGCTATCTAAATTTATTTGGCAAAAGAAAGGGGGGGCCTTGATTTACCTAACTTTAAAAAATATTACTGGGCGGCCCAGCTTAGATCATTGGTTGCATGGACCTCTCAAGACAATGATACTATTTGGGTTAAGATGGAGCAGAATGACTGCCTAAACTTACCCGTAGACACTATCCCATTTATGAGTCACCTGACACCTGGAAAATAAATAAAATTAATAACCAGTGGGTGAAAACCACTTTAAAAATATGGTCCAATGTGAGAAAGAAATTAAGACTCCCGGCATCAATATCCAGAGCAATGAAGATTGCGCATAATATAGACTTTCTTCCATCCGAATTAAGAACAGGGTTCAAGAAATGGGAGCGGAATGGCTTAGTTATGCTGGACCAATTATTTGACGGAGGAGTCCTGATGTCCTATGAGCAGCTTAGACACAAATATAACCTTCCAGCCCATGATTTTTTTAAATACCTTCAACTGAGACACTATTTACAGAAGCACAAAGAATGGGACAAACTATGCACTTTACCCTCTAATCTAGAACACTTCTTTATTTTAATAATTAAAGGGACTATTAAGAAGAAAATTATATCACATTTATATAAGATACTACAAGAAGAACTTACAGATAATTGTTTCGACATTAAAGAAAAATGGGAACTGGAAATGAACACCATTATTCCAGATAATAACTGGGAATTGTCATGCAGAGAGGGACACAAAATTACAAATAGCCCCATCTGGAAGGAATTTGAATGGAAAATTAAGATGAGGTTCTTCAGGACTCTTGTCACATCAAAATGTATGGACACCTCAAATCAGTGCTGGAGGGGCTGTGGCATGGTAGGAGACCACACGCATATATTTTGGGACTGCCCGAAATTGTTAAGATACTGGTTAAACATACAAAATGAAATAAAAAAGTGTTTAAATGTAGATCTTCCATTAGTTCCATCGTGTTTTGTATTAGGAATATTGCCAGAAGATCTAGAAAACAATAATCAGAGAATACTGCTGAGAATTCTTCTTCTAATTGCTAAGAAGATGATTACAATCTCTTGGCTGAGACCACAGCCCCCCACAGTAGCACAATGGAGAGAGAAAGTTAAAGATGTTTACTATATGGAAAATATAACTGCAAGGTTGCACTTGAAAACTGATATATTCCTGACTAAATGGTCCCCAATTATCTCTCATTTTATTAATTGATATGACCTTTAATGTGACTGCTGTGTTCTATATGCATGTGTTTTTGTTTGATTTATTTATTTCCCCCCCACCCCTGCCATTCAAATAGCCCACTTTCAAATACGGACTCTGTCTGGACATTGTTGGGATGCCAAAATCCATGGACTACCTCTACCTGTGATGTACCTCTGAATGTATATGACTGCACCTGATAAAAGGAAATAAAAAGAAGTTCAAAAAAAAAAAGTTAGATGGGATAACTCAAGCCATTCAGAGATGTTCAATAAAGCCTGAGCGAGATGTTCACCTGCCAGGCTGGGTGTTTTAGCGGACAGATGGATGACTGTGTCATCAGCATACATTTAGCAGTGCTCATCTGGACAGCAGCTTGGTAGGTCGTTAATGTACATTGTGAACAACAATGGACCAAGAACAGACCCTTGCGGTACTCCCACGCTGTTTGCTTTCATATGTGACTTCATCCCATTGACCCTGACGCATTGCTGTCTCCCCCCAGGTATGATCTGAACCACTTCAGAGCTGCAGGTGACATTTTGAATTGGTTTAGTTTATTGAGTAAGATACTGTGGTTAATAGTGTCAAATGCTTTTTTTTTTTAGATCCAGGAACACTGTCCCTACAACATTTCCTTCATCCAGAGAGGCTTTGATCTTCTTAAGTAGATAAGAGTTTGCTGTTTTGGACTATTTTTGTCTAAATCTAAACTGCTGTGGATAAAGCAGTTGGTCAGACTGTAAGTGTTCCATTAATTGTTCAGCTACAATCTTCTGCAGAACTTTTGAGACTACAGGTAGGATGGCAATGGGCCTTTAATTACTTGCTAAGTCTTTGTCTCCTGATTTATAAACTGGGGTAATTATTGCAGTTTTCCAGCTCTCTGGGGAGATTTTAGTTGATTATTAGTTAGTTAGTTATTGACAGGTGTTTTTTTTTTTTTTTTTTTTTTTTTTAATAACTTTATTTTAGGCATTTTTAGTTATACAAACATGGGCATACATACATATAAAAACATACAAACGCAAGATATAGTCCATTTTTCCCTCCCGATACCCTCCCATGGCACCAAGAGTACAAAAAACAAAACAACAAAAAACAAACAAACAAACAAACAAAACAGATCCAGTTCTGCAGAGGTATATCAGTGGGCTAGTCAGACAGTTGACTAGAGAGAGAGTGCTTTGATAACATGATCTATTAAAGATTCAATTCCTTCACATATTCAATGAAAGGAGTCCACACCAGTGACGTGCAGTCAGGGTAGGCAGGGTAGGCAGTGCCTACCCTGAGTAAATTTCATTAAAAAAAAAAAAAAATACGATACATATATTTTTAAAATTATTCTTAAAAGCCCACACTCAAGTCACAAACAATGACGTTAAAATGGAATTTCAATTGTATAAAGTTAATCTACGTCTCATTTAAGGTCAAAACCCATAAAACACGGCGCAAACACGGCGATTCACAACGTTGTAAACGTTAACACGGCGATTCACAACGTTGAAGTACGCAAAGCAAACCTGCGGCGGGAACGCGCAAGCAAGCTTTCCCGGCGTAAGCTTGCATGCATTCCAAAGGCAAGGGTAGGCTCTGCCGGCTCTGCTTATTCATTCATTGACTTCAACGCAGTGAATTTAGAAGTTTGCGCATGCGTATCACATAGTTTACGCGAAAGTCTATGGGCGAGCAAAAGCACTGCTTATTGCCAAATATGGCAAATACAGACCCAGAGAGGCTCTGCTTATGGCGGGAATGCGAGCCAATCACAGCTGCTAAGATGGAAAATTGTTACAATATCAGATATAGCGCCTTTGGCGCCTTAAGTCAGCACACTGGAGTATTGTATGCATTTTAGCTGTAAGTCAAAGCCAGATCCTAAGCGTTATAATGTCTACCATTGTGCGTATTAAAAGTTTTAATAAGTTGGATTACCAGCAATAGATGCTTGTCATCAACCAAGGCAGGCCTACACCACCATTCTTGCACTTTTTAAATTGCACTTTTCAAACTGCTAAATTGTTTATCTGCTTGTATTGCACACTTTGCAGCCTGTGACATGTTATGATGAACTGATTAATGATGGTGTGTATATACGTGTGTATATGTTGTTCAACAAATATTCTTGTATTTTGTTCAAATTCCCCTTTTAAAGATGCAGCTGTATTTATCAATATTATCTCAGCTTTTGTACTATAGGCATATTAGCCTATATATTGTTTAAAATGTGATGTACAAGTTCTGCCAGAATGGTTCTGGAGCTCAAAATGAGAACAATTATATTGTGAGAAATGGAGTATTAACATGAAAGTATATTAATAGCGAGTGTATGTTGGAATTTACATTTGTTAATGGTCACTGCCTACCCTGCCACAGACCTCACCGCACGCCACTGGTCCACACTCTATTGAATGTGTCACAGGAACCTTTCAATGAATGTCTGATCGTTTCTAGCTGAACTAAAGATAGCACCTCCTGAGTCCATCTCCTGAAGGGTGGGCATTTATTAGATTTCCAATTTATTAAGATTAACCTACGTGTTATGAGACTACAGAATGCTACTGCTTTCCTTTGTGTACTTGTGGTATGCATTTCCAAGGGTGTGACTCCAAATATAGCAGTGAGTGGATTGGGTTTGAGGGATGTTTTGCATAAAGCTGAAAGGCAGTCAAATATGGAGGACCAGAAAGTGGCTAGGGAGGGACATGACCAGAACATGTGACCCACATTTCCACATCTGGGGCTGATAGGGAAAACGGATGGATATATTTTCGCTAACCTGTCATTCGAGTAATGTACTCTGTGAAATACCTTGAATTGTATCAGTCCATTTCTTATACATATAGAGGAGGCGTGTATGTTGAAGATGCAATTAGCCCAGACATCATCCCGGATTACAATTTGCAGGTCCCTTTCCCAGGCTTCGCGTATTTTAGTGTGTGTTGGAGGATCAATATTATGTATTATATTACACGTCTTAGATATCAGACCCCTATTACATGGATTCAGATTTAACAGATCATATGCTGAGTCTTTATTTGGCAGCTTGGGTTAAGTAGGGAAATGTTTGGAGGCAAAACTACAGGCTTGGAGATATTTGAAAAAGTGTGTTATTGGAATATCATGATCTCTAACTAGGGTTTCAAAGGACAGAAAATAATTCTCATCAAATAGTTCAGCGAAGAAAACCAGTCCATGCCGATGCCAACCAGCGAAATTCTGATCAATCTGTGAGGGTGTGAAAAGATGGTTGAGGAACAGAGGGGAAAAGCCATTCGTCTGGTCAAAATTATAATATTTACGAAATTTTACCTAGATTCTAATGGAATTAGAAACAACGGGGTTAGAAAAAGTCTTCTTACTGGTCTGCGTCGACAAGGGAGCTGTTAGATTCAAGATTCAAGATTCAAGAGTTTTATTTGTCACATACACAATCATACACAGTACAATGTGCAGTGAAATTTTCTTTGTACCTGCTTCCACAAATAACAAGAGTTAAAATAAATATTAGGAAAATAACAATACAAAATAAAAAATAGAAATAAAAATATAGTATAAAAAAAATATATAGTACAGTATAATACAGTATAATACAGTAGAGCACTCAGGTGAAATATCAGTGTATAAAAATAATGTATATATATATATATATATATATATATATATATATATATATATATATATAAGATATATAATATATAATATGTAAGATATGGGTTTTAAAGTGTATGGAGTGTGCCAATATTTATAATAACATTTGCACCTAATAGAAAAATAGGGGATATCAATGCGTGTGATGAAAGTTCCATCATTGCCCAGGCAGGCCCATTTTTGTCAGAAAATGCCGTCACCCAGTATGCCAGTTTAGAAATGTAATAGTGGAGAAAGTTTGGGAGGCCCAGTCCTCCTTCAGATTTAGATCTATCCAGATAGATCTTCTTCATTCGAGGCGTGGAATGATTCCATATAAACACTGAAATATACTTATCTAATTTGATGAAGAAATGTTTTGGGAGCCAGGCAGGAATTGTTACGAACAAATACAGGAATCTAGGTAGAACTGTCATCTTGCTTGCAATGCGGCCCGCCAGCGAAATGGGAAGGCCCGGCCATCTCTCAAGATCCTTTTTTGTGTGTTCTAATAAATTATCAAAGTTAGCCTTCTTAAGTGTTTTAAATGTGCTGGTTACATGTACACCTTGGTATTTAAAGGATTGATATTCAGTTTTAAAGGGGAATGCATCATAGTCTAGTGTTCTGCTAATATAATTTATAGGGAAGAGTAGACTTTTAGATAAGTTTAGTTTGTAGCCAGAGAAACTCCCAAATTCCTGTAGTAGCTGCAGGAGATGAGGTATAGATTGGCTTGGGTTGGCGACAAAAAGGAGTAAGTCATCCGCGTAAAGCGCAGTCTTATAAGTTGTGTTTCCTCTTGTGATGCTCTTGATCCTCTCGTTGTCCCTGATTGCAATGGTAAGAGGTTCTATGGCTAAGTCAAATAGAAATGGTGACAAACCACAGCCCTGACGTGTACGTGACGTTTACCACCCGATCTCTGGAGGAAAACTCACCGAGGATGCAGAGGAGGGAAACAATGTCGGGGGAGAAGGTTGACATGGAACATACGTATGGAAAGGAGAAAATTCAAGCCGTGTCTCCCTTCTATTGTTATGGGCAATGTTCAATCCCTTAATAACAAAATGGACAAACTAACGGCGCTTACGCGGAGCCACTCAGTTTACTGGGAATGTAGTCTGATGTGTTTCACCGAGACATGGCTGCACATGGATATTAAGGACCCGATTTTATCTGTCGATGGCTTCCACACTGTCCGGGCGGACCGGGACTGTACCAAGAGCGGTAAGGGGGGAAGGGGGGAGGGCTCGCCGTTCTAGTTAAAATCAGGTGGTGCAATCCCGGTCACATCTGTATAAATGAACAGATCTGTAGCCCATACCGAAGTGTTGGCCGTTGGATTACGTCCATACCAGCTCCCTAGGGAGAACCTGCACGTCATCATCATCATGGTGTACATCCCTCCCACTGCTAACCCATCAGCTGCCTGCGGCACCATACACTCCACCGTCTCTAACGGTCACCGTCTCTCTCTCTAATCTTCAGACTAAACACCCCAGTGCCCTCATCATCATGTCGGGAGACTTTAACCACGTCACCATGGATAGAGTTCTACCGACCTTTAAGCAATATGTGAGCTGTCCTACCAGAGGGGTGAGGACCCTGGACCTGATGTATGCCAACATTAAGGAGGCATACATCCCATCTTCTCTCCCCCCTCTGGGCAGGTCAGATCACAATCTGGTTTACCTCAAACCCTGCTATGTGCCTCTGGTGAAGAGGAAGCCTGTGACCACAAGGACTGTGAGGAAGTGGTCAGAGGAATCTTACGAGGCACTGCAGTACTGTTTTGAGGTTACTGACTGGAACTGCACTCTGTGAGCCTCACGGGGAGGACATTGATGGGCTCACAGAGTGCATCACGGACTACATTAACTTCTGTGTAGACTGCTATGTCCCTGCGTCAACAGTCACCTGTTACGCAAACAACAAACCTTGGATCACCAAGGACATCAAGGCCATCCTGAACGACAAGAAGAGGGCGTTCAGAGAGGGCAACCAGGCTGAGCTGAGGAGGGTACAGGGGGTACTCAAGATCAAAATTAAGACAGATACAGGTGAAAAAAGACAGATACAGGAGGAAGCTGGAGAATGGTAGTATGGGGCTGGAGGGTGGGGTGGCTCGGGCCAATGAATTTAACCTTTTCTTTAATAGGTTTGATACTACAGCCCTTGCCCCTCCCCCTCATGACCCTGCTGCTACTGCTGCTGGCAGCCCAACAACCATTGCCACTCCGCCTCCCCCTCCTTCTCCCCCTCCTTATAGACCGCCCTCCTGCCTCTCACCAGCTCTATTCACTCCCGGCCACTTCACACCTTCACCCTGCCCCACCCCTCCCCCCTGCTCTGCATACTGTCCTCCACTACCTGAGGACCCTATCCCTCCTCCCCCCACGGACACCTCTACAGTTTCCTTCACGCCTGACCTGGTGAGAAGACAACTGATTAGACTCCACTCTGGCAAAGCGGCGGGCCCTGATGGTGTGTTCCCCAGGGTACTTAAAGCCTGTGCCCCCCAGCTGTGTGGAGTACTTAATCATGTCTTCAACCTGAGCCTGCACCTCCAAAAGGTACCTCTGATGTGGAAGACGTCCTGCCTTGTTCCTGTTCCAAAGACGCTGCGCCCCAGCAGCCCCAAGGACTACAGACCGGTGGCTCTGACGTCACATATCATGAAGTCCCTGGAGAGGCTTGTTCTGGACCAGCTTAGGCCAATGGTCAGACCCTTCTCAGCCCAGCCTGGGAGTCGAGGACTGCATCATCTACCTGCTGAACAAAGTCTACTCTCATCTGGACAAGCCGGCGAGCACTGTGAGAGTCATGTTCTTTGACTTCTCCAGTGCTTTCAACACCGTACGGCCGGGTCTTCTAGGTGAGAAGATGGCGGCGATGCAGGTTGATGCCCCCTTGGTGTCCTGGATTGTTGACTGCCTGACGGGCAGACCACAGTTTGTACGCCTACAGAACTGTGTATCTGACAGGGTGGTTAGCAACACAGGGGCCCCACAAGGGACGGTCCTTTCTCCCTTCCTCTTCACCTTCTACACCTCAGACTTCAGCTACTGCACTGAGTCCTGCCACCTTCAGAAGTTTTCTGATGATTCCGCAATAGTTGGCTGTATTGAGGGAGCTGATGAGGGTGAGTATAGGACTGTTGTAGGCAACTTTGTCTCTTGGTGTGAGCTGAACCATCTACAGCTCAGTGCTACAAAGACAAAGGAGGTCATTGTGGACCAAAGGAGGGTCAAAACACCGGTGTTCCCTGTGTTCATCTAGGGGGTTCCTGTCGACACTGTTGAGGAGTACCTGGGGGTGTACTTCAACAACAAGTTGGACTGGACCGGGAACACAGAGGCCGTCTACAAGAACGGCCAAAGCCGACTCTTTTTTCTGAGGAGGCTAAGGTCCTTCAACATCTGCAGGACAATGCTGAGGATGTTCTATGAGTCTGTTGCCAGTGCGATCTTCTTTGCTGTCACATGCTGGGGCAGTGGGATGAGGGTTGCCGACACCAATAGAATTAATAGACTCATCAAGAGGGCTGGTGATGTAATAATAATAATAATAATACATTTTATTTGGAAGCGCCTTTCACGTCACTCAAGGACACTTTACAGATTAAGATCAAGCAAATAATAAAAAACATTAAAAGTGCAAGTAAAAACAACAAGAAAAATATAGTGAGAAAGCTGACCTGAAAATGTGGGTTTTAAGAGAGGATTTGAACTGAGGGAGGGTTGTAGTTGGGTAGTAGAGATCACTAACAGTGCGATCACCCCGTCCTTGACCAAGTGGCTTCTTCCAAAGCCCGATCCGTTATGAGTCCTATGCACATGCATGATGCTTTCGGATTAGGTCACGAATGCACTGATCTCTGCCGCACTGCTCAGGTGCGTTTCAAGGGCGCAGGGGCCAGCTCCCCCTGTTGTCGACAACCCCCATGCTAGGAAACCTATAAGAAAGCCTCGAAACGGACAGACCACCCAACGCCGACCCCAGCACCGAACCCGACTATGACTTAGCGAAAATAAACTAGAAATCCTTGGGGTGAACATCCGAGGACTACGCACCAATATTGGGGACCTCTCCAACCTCTGCTCAGAGAAGAAGCCCTTGATCGTCATCTTGGTAGAGACTTTCCTGGACTCCACCATTCCAGACGGGGCAGATGAGATACAGATCCCTGGCTACTCACTCAGCTGTCGCAGAGATCGCACTGGAGCGGCCGGTGGCGGTATAGCAGTCTACTGTCTAGAAGGTGTTTCCATCTACCATAATCCAACTACAGATCCTGAAGACTTTGAGCTCATGTGGCTCACTGTCGCTCTGAAGACCAGGACGCTGCTGATAGGTGCTGTTTACCACCCGCCAAGTGCCTCCAACGAAGTCTTGGACTACCTCGACAACACCTTCTCTGTGATGGAAGAGCCTGGAGCCCAGTCTGTAATGCTCATCGGCGACTTCAATGTACATCACAAAGAGTGGCTGGGGAGTAATGTCACAGATACTGCTGGACGGCGTGTCCTGCAACTTGCCAACGGCCTGGGACTTGAGCAGATCGTCACCGAACCAACGGGACACAACAACATTCTAGACCTGGTTCTATCAGACACTCCAGCCACCACAAAGACTCTGGCAAATGTAGGCTCCTCGGACCACAACCCGGTACACATTCAGTTAAAACTACCAGTCTTCAGAGACAAGCCATACAAACGCAGAGTCTGGAGATACGACAAAGCTCGATTCTGGGAGTTGAGGGGGTACCTTACTTCCACCAACTGGTCCAGTGTCTTCAAGGGAGAAGATCCTGAAACAATCTGCACCACTCTCACCTGCTTACTGCAAGATGCCATGGTTGCATTTATACCAAACAAGATCATCACCAGAAAGCCTGGGGATAAAGCTTGGTTCAATAAGGAGTGCAGAAGAACAGCCACGAAAAAGCAACGGCTCTACCACAGGATGCGGACATCCAACAACCCGACTTCAAAAGAAAAGTTCCTTGAAGCGAGAGCAGCTTTTAACCAAGCGGAGAAACGGGCAAAGAGACAATATAACAACAAACTGAGAAGAGATCTATCCGACAAATCACTCAGCTCGAAGAAATGGTGGGGAATTGTGAATTCACTCTCTGGAAGGAGCGGATCTACAGAGATGCCCATCATAGAACATCAGGGCATCCCCCACATCTCAGCTAGTGACAAGGCCAACATCTTCTGCCAAACCTTTGCGGCCAAGTGCACACTGCCAGGGGCCTCAGCACAGCCTGAGCTCCAGTGTCCATCACCATCTTCTCAACTTGGCGACGTCCACTTCAAACCAAAAGAGGTCAGAAATATCCTGCGCAACCTGGACCCAGGAAGGGCTACAGGGCCTGATGAAATCCCTGCGAGGGTCCTCAAAGAGTGCGCCGCAGAACTGGCCAGCCCCCTCAGCCATTTCTTCCAACTCCTCTTCTGTCGTGGCCTGTTCCCCAACCAATGGAAAACAGCTAGGGTGATCCCAATACACAAAAGGGACTCCAAGTCAGATCCATCAAAGTACCGCCCCATATCCCTGCTCAGCATCATCAGTAAAGCGATGGAATCCTCTGTTCAGAAACAACTACAGAAATATCTCCTCTGCCACAACCTTATCTCCAACAAACAATACGGGTTCAGACCAAACCACAGCACAGCAGACCTCCTTACAGTTCTGTCCCAGACGTGGAACAACATCCTGGACAAAGGCGGCGAAGCGTACGCAGTCGCACTGGACATCAAGGGTGCCTTCGACCAAGTCTGGCACAATGGCCTTTGCGCAAAGCTCTCGTCTAAGGGCATAACTGGAAGACTACACACCTGGCTACGGAACTACCTCCAAGGAAGATCCATCAATGTTGTGCTTGCTGGTCAGTCCTCCTCACCACTTCCCATCAATGCCTCTGTACCGCAGGGATCAATTCTCGGCCCAATACTATTCTCCATCTTCATTGATGACCTAGTGGAACAGTGCGACAACAACATCTTCCTGTTCGCTGACGACTCCACCATCTTCGCACCTGTGACATCAAATGGGCCTGAGGTGGCTGCGTCCCTAAACAAAGACCTGGAAAACATCCGAAGGTGGGCTGACATCTGGAAGGTCACATTCGAGCCCAGCAAATATAAGGCCATGGTTCTTTCCAGAAAGAGGAATCCATCCCGACCGGATCTTTTCTTTGGGACCACCAAAATCAGTATCTGCGAACAGATGGAGATTCTGGGACTCTGCATTGACTCTAAATTGACATGGACCAGCCATCTGTCTAACGTCTGCAAACGCGCCGGACAACGCCTTGGAGCACTGCGGAGGCTGGCCAACAAGTTTGATGCCAGGGGCAAGGCCAACATCTACAAAACCCAGGTCAGGAGCATCATGGAGTGCCTAGCCTGGATGAATGCCGCCAAGACCACTCTCGGGCAGCTCGACAGCATCCAGAAAAAGGCCTCAAAGATCATCAGGGTGGACGAGGACCTTGCCCTGCAGCAGTATGCCGTCAGCAAGCTGAGCCATCGTAGAGCGGTTGCAGCAACAACTGTCCTCTACAAGATGCACACCCCCAGCTGCCCAGTGGATCTCAAAGCCGTGTTACCCCCACCCCACATCCCAGGTCGCATTACTCGGAGGACACTACCAAGCCACGCCCTGGAAGCTCCTAAGTCAACCACCAAATGCCTTGACAGGAGCTTTCTCCACTCTGCTATTTCCACATGGAACAGCCTTCCTCCTGTGGTTGTTGGAGACATTACACCAAGGGGTACTCAGGCCTTTAAGAAGAGGCTGAACAAACACCTCCTCAGTATGTGACTGTAATCCTTAAAGCTCAAGGACTTTTTATCATCAACATACTGTTTACATGCTCTGGACTGAGTAGCTGCAGATCATTGATAGGTTCTGAATATACTGTATTCCTAAAACCTGTATCTGCTCAAGCTTAATAAAAAATAAAAAAAATAAAAATAAAAAGGGAGACGATATTACGGATGTCAGATGGGAGTGAGTTCCAGAGTTTGGGGGCAGAGCGGCTGAAAGCTCTGCTCCCCATGGTGGTGAGCCGGGCAGAGGGGACGGTGAGGTGGATGGAAGAGGAGGATCTGAGGGAGCGGGTGGAGGTGGCAGTGTGAAGGAGGTCAGACAGTTAGGGAGGGGCGAGGTTGTGGATGGCCTTGAAGGTGTGAAGGAGAATTTTGTAATTAATGCGGAAATTAATAGGAAGCCAGTGGAGTTGCTGAAGGATGGGAGTGATATGGTGGTCTGGGGGAGACCAAAGAGGAGGGAGTTGCAATAATCGATACGGGAGGTGACAAGGCTGTGTACAAGAATAGAGGTGGTGTGGGGGGTGAGGGAAGGACCGAGGCGATTTATGTTACGGAGATGAAAATAGGCAGTGCGGGTGGTGATGTTGATATGGGATTTGAAGGAGAGTGAGCCATTGAGGATGACACCCAGACTCTTCACCTGGGAGGAGGGGGAAACTATGGAGCTGTCAATGGAGAGAGAAAAACTGTTGACTTTGGATAAAGTGGATTTAGTGCCAATTAGAAGGATTTCAGTTTTATCACTGTTGAGTTTGAGGAAATTTGAGGTTAACCAGGTCTGAAGTTCGGAGAGGCAATCTGTCAGGGAGGAGGGGGGGAGGATGGAGTTGGGTTTGGTAGAGAGGTAGAGCTGGGTGTCATCCACGAAGCAGTGAAAGATAAAATTACATTTGCGGAAAATAAGGCCAAGGGGAAGGAGGTAAGTAATGAAAAGGAGGGGACCCAGGACAGAGCCCTGGGGGACACCAGAGGAGACCGGGGAGGGATGGGAACAGAAGGATTTGAGTTGGATGAACTGAGTGTATGTAGTGGGTGAGGAATTGGACACTCTAACTACCGTGGCAGATAGGAGGATGCTGTCCAGGCTACGGACTATCATGGACAATGCCTCTCACCCTCTCTTTTCCACCCTGGCTCAGCGGAGGAGTACCTTCAGCAAAAGACTCCTCTCACCGAGATGCACCACAGAGCAACATAGGAAATCATTCCTGGCTGTGGTCATCAAACTATACAATTTGTCACTTTCATCATAGTTTCTGCTGCACAAAAGTTTATTCATTCATATTGCATAACTGGTCATTTATTTTCATTACACTGCATAACTGGTCATCTCTATGCACAACTGGTCTTTTTTTATTTTACAACATAGAATCTGACATGCTACATCCTTGTGTATGCTATCACCTCTTAGTGTATGCCTGGTTGTATGTACATTTATGTATATTTCTTGATGTATATTTTTTGTATATTGCTTACATAGGTTTATATTTTATATTTTACATAGGTTTATATTATATATTTATATATATATTTATATATTCTAACACTTTACTATACGTAAAATGTCTGTCTCTTCTTTCTTTTTGCACTGGAGTATTGTATTGTAAGGAATCCAATTTCCTTCAGGGATCATTAAAGTACGTCTGTCTGTCTGTCTGTCTGTCTACCTTTCTATAATGGAAAATATGCTGATATAGAGCCGTTTGCTTTCACAGCCGACATTGGGCTACTATACAAAATTATAATCCAGTTCCTGAATTTTTCTCCAAATCCAAACTTCTTTATGACTGCATGCAAGTACTCCCACTCTATCCTATCGAAAGCCTTTTCGGCATCGAGTGACAGAATTACTTCGGGCTGCTGTGTTGGGTGGGTGGAGTACATTACATTGAAGAGCCGCCTCAGATTGAAAAATGGCTGCCGACCTGGGATAAAACCGGTCTGATTTTGATGTATAAGTGATGGTATCACATTCAATCGGTTTGCCAGAGATTTGGTCAGAATTATTATTATAATCACAGCAGAGGAGACTGATGGGTCTATAGGATGAGCAATCAAGTGGGTTCTTATCTTTCTTTAATATTAATGATATAGTTGCTTGGGTGAGGGTCGGTGGTAAACAGCCAGTCTCCAGAGTTTCGTCGTACATTGATTTAAGTATAGGCACCAATCTGGAAGAGAATATCCTATAGTACTCGGCTGGAAACCCATCAGGTCCTGGAGTCTGCCCACTATGCATGGAGTTAATTGCGGCTTGAATCTCGCTGATGGTGAGAGGTTGATCAAGAGAGAGTCGGATGTCTGGACTCAGAGTGAGGGCATCAAGAAAGTCCAAAAAATATTGCATTTTGGCTGTATTCGTATCCGCATCAGACAGATATAGATTTGAGTTAGTTTTTGAATCGACTATTTATAAGTTTTGGGTCACCTGTGGTTACACCTGGGCCAACGTTAATCTCTGTAATTTGGGAATTGCTGGCTGTCTGTCGGAGTTGATGTGTGAGCATTCGACCTGCTTTCTCACCGTGTTCGTAGAATTTTTGCTTGGTCCTAAGCAAATTTCTTACTACCTGATGAGTAGAGAGGTCATTAAATTCAATTTGTAATAAGATATGTTCTTTATGTAATTCTGGTGTAGGGTCTATTGCACATTTTTTGTCAATGCCTGTTATAGACTGCTCAATTTCTAAAAGGCGTTTATTGCGTTCTTTATTCTTATGTGCCACATATGAAATGATCTGACCTCTAATGTAGGCTTTATTGTGACACTACGGGGTTGAGCGGAGACAAGCGCGAGACCAAGCAACGTAAACGGTGGAACAGAGTTTATTTAAGTGCCGGACGAAACCGGCACAGGCGCGCACAGCGAGGTGTGTGCGTCTATCAGACAACAAAGACAAAGCACGTCCATATACGATATACAATACACACAACTCACAATGGGGAGACAGACACACAAGGTTATGAAGGGAAACAAACAAGACACAGGTGAGACAAATTGGGAATTAGACACAGGTGCCTGCTAATGGCCGCCGGGGATTCTGGGGGTTGTAGTGCCGGGACCGGTGACGCCGATCGAGGTAGAGGGGGAGGAGTTGGCGTGACAGTACCCCCCCCCCCTGAGGCGTGTCTCCTGACGCGCGGCACCGCCCACCAGGAGGGCTACCAGGAGCGGAGCAGGGAACGTCAGGCGGCACCCCTCTGGAGGCCGGCGGCGGTGGCGGGGACGCGGGCCCTCTGGAGCCCGGCGGCGGGGACGCGGGCCCTCTGGAGCCCGGCGGCGGGGGCGGAACCCCTTGGACTCATGAACTGCCGGGCTGAGGCTGCAGAATCTGGCGATGGAGTCTCTGGAGCGGCTGGAGCGGCTCAGGAGGGCGCTGCCCAGCGGGAACAGGAGGCCGCTGCGGCCCAGCGGGGAAGACAGGCTTGGTGGCCCGCCTGGCTGACCGAGGTCCCCCCAGTGCCAAACGGGTTCCACAGAACGGGTTGGCCTCAGCTGGCCCGTTCTGAGGCTTGGTGGCCCGTCTGGCTGACCGAGGTCCCCCCAGTGCCAAACGGGTTCCACAGAACGGGTTGGCCTCAGCTGGCCCGTTCTGAGGCTTGGTGGCCCGTCTGGCTGACCGAGGTCCCCCCCAGTGCCAAACGGGTTCCACAGGACGGGTTGGCCTCAGCTGGCCCGTTCTGAGGCTTGGTGGCCCGTCTGGCTGACCAAGGTCCCCCCAGTGCCAAACGGGTTCCACAGAACGGGTTGGCCTCAGCTGGCTCGTTCTGAGGCTTGGTGGCCCGTCTGGCTGACCGAGGTCCCCCAGTGCCAAACGGGTTCCACAGAACGGGTTGGCCTCAGCTGGCCCGTTCTGAGGCTTGGTGGCCCGTCTGGCTGACCGAGGTCCCCCCAGTGCCAAACGGGTGCCCCCGTATGGATCCCTCTCTGCTGGGGCTGGGACTCCTCCACTGGCGGCGTCGGAGGCGGCACCACTCGTTGCCGGAAAGCGCCGGAGAAGCTCACGGTGCAGTGCCTCCGTGCTCGCCATCCGCTGCTCCAATACGTCGTCGGTAGGGAGCCGCTTGAGCACGGAGGCAAGCGTGGGCTCCTCCGCTGCCTGGTCCGCTGTCTCCATAGGTGGTGAGTTGTTCTGTGACACTACGGGGTTGAGCGGAGACAAGCGCGAGACCAAGCAACGTAAACGGTGGAACAGAGTTTATTTAAGTGCCGGACGAAACCGGCACAGGCGCACACAGCGAGGTGTGTGCGTCTATCAAACAACAAAGACAAAGCACATCCATATACGATATACAATACACACAACTCACAATGGGGAGACAGACACACGAGGTTATGAAGGGAAACAAACAAGACACAGGTGAGACACATTGGGAATTAGACACAGGTGCCTGCTAATGGCCGCCGGGGATTCTGGGGGTTGTAGTGCCGGGACCGGTGACGCCGATCGAGGTAGAGGGGGAGGAGTTGGCCTGACATTTATGTGATTCCCACAAAGTGTGACGTGATATGTCCGGACGGTCATTTGCTTCAAGAAAAAGGTCTATTTTTTCAGCAACATTTTTTTTAAATTCGGTGCATAATAACAGAGAGGGGTCAAGTTGCCATTTTCGTTGTGGTCGGATGTTTTCTGGAAAGTGAATGTCTAACTGTACAGGAGAGTGATCTGACACTACAATACTATGGTATTGTGAATTGTTAACATGTGAGAGGAGATTATTATTGATAAGAAAATAGTCTAAACTTGAGTAACTTTTGTGAACAGCCGAGAAAAAAGAGAATTGTTTCACGTCTGGATTTAGTTTCCTCCAAGGATCTACAAGACTATAGGAGTGTATGACAGAATCAGATTTGGACAGTTGGCTGTCAGGTTTAGGATTGGATCTGTCCAATTGTGGATGTAATACGCAGTTCAGGTCTCCGGCTATGATGAGCTGATGGCAGTTAACATCAGGTAAGGATGCAATTACTTTAGTGAAAAATTGAAGGTTGTCCCAATTTGGACCATAAATATTAACCAGGATAGTTGGAGTGTTTTATAGCATGCCAATTAATATGACAAATCTACCATTGGGGTCTTGGATTGTTCTAGTATGATCGAATTGGACTCCTTTCCTAAAGAGGATTGCCACACCTCTTGAGTTGTGGTTAAAGTTGGAATGATAGACCTGACCAATCCAATTATTTATCAGTCTTGTGTGGTGATTAACTTTCAGGTGTGTCTCCTGAAAGTTAATCACCACACAAGGGCTAATAGATCTCAAATAGCAAAAAATATTGTTACGTTTAACTGCATTGCCCATGCCTCTAATGTTCCAGGAGATGAAAGAGACAGAGCCAGGAGCTCCATGTATCTCCCTCTGTGATGTCATGTTACATCGGATTTGTAAATATATGTCATGTCCTCAAGCCCTTGAAAAAAGTAGTTGGATCTGATAATACAAACATACAGTACAAACAAACTTAAAATGCAACTCTGAAAAGTTGAAAAACAGTTAACCAAAAACTCTTGGTAGCCTTCCGTGAGGGCTATTGGCCCACCTATGTAGGTTGCTCCATCTCCTGTTGAGCATACCATCAAACAAAAACACTCTAAACCATACAAGAACTATGCATGAAGAGAACAGTGTAGAAAGAAAATCCTCTAAAATTGAGAATTCCAAGTTGGTTACTTTATGTAGCTGCCATACATGAACAAGAACTGAAGGGATAAATGAAAATCTAATTAAATTAATAAAAAGAAAAAGAAAAATAAATGAACGGGTGGAATAAATAAATAATAATAAACTAAAATTAACGTAGAAATGAAAAGGAGTGAGGAGAAAAAACAGTCTCTCTGCACCTTAATACCTTCATTATTGGCCATTGTACTCTGATTACAAGTGAACCCCCTGTCTGAGTAGATTCTAACAATGGTTAATGCACACATTCAAAGCTGTCATGTCTTAGTTTGCCGTTCAGCTGAGAGGTAAACTGGCTGTACTCAACATTTTATGGGATTACATGTTTAATAAGTACGTGAGTGTGAGGTTTACAGACTCTCAGTTACCTGTGTCCTCGGATTGTAAGTGTTCGGTAATGTACTGCTTAGCTTCTGCAGTCAAATGACCTCCGATCTCCATTCGGGGCAGTGATTTTCAGCGTCACGGGGAACAAAAGGCCAAACCGGGTGTTAGGGCAGTGTCTCAGCAGCTCTCTTGCTTCTTTGAAGGCAGCACGACGTTTCCTCATGGCAGCGGTGTAGTCTGGATAGATGGAGATCTGTTTGTTGATATGCAGGATGGGGCGCTGTCTTGATGCTTTCCTCAAGACATCCATCTTTTCTTGAAAGTAGTGAAACTTCACAACGATCAGTCGCGGGGGATCCCCCTGCTTGGGTTTAGGCAGTGGGCTTCTGTGGGCATGGTCGAGTGTCGGAGTGTAGTCCAGCCCCAGTGAATCTTGTAGTAGCTTAGCCACTGATCCTTCCATGTGAATATCCCCGAGGCTTTCGTCCACACCGATAATACGGCAATAATCCCTGCGTTGCCTTGATTCTAGATCGTCCGTCTTGGATGTTAGCTGCTTGACTTGGGAGGACATCAAAGAGCGCTGTGACTCTAGTTCAACGACCCAGTCGGAGTAGTGGTTAGCGCCGTCTTCCAGGCTATGTATTGATGTAGCCTGTAGCTTAAGCTCCTGGCTAGCCGTCTCCAAAGCTTCCCGTGTTTCGGAGCGAACCATGGCTATTTCTCCACGCAGCTCTTTAGAGAGGTTCTCTATCTTTGCCTCCAGGTCTCTCGACAGTATAGTTACCGTGGTTTCTATTTTGGCCATGACCGTTTGTTACGAGGCTTTAATGGCTTCCATTATGGTAGCGACGGCCAGCGTGTCTGTGGGTGGCCCCGCCACAGGAGAATCCGGGGCTTTAGCTGCTGCCTTAGGCCTTTGTTTGCTGGACATAGGTACAGATGTTACTCACGAAAAAAGAGAGGGGAAAAACAAAAAAGGGATTACAGCTACATTGACATGAGACGTTAGGGATGCGCTTCAGTCAGCTGTTGGGTTGTTTTAGAGGCTGAAATTGAACGAAATTGTTATTTTCATGCAGAGCTCACGGAGAACGCGTGTTTACATGTCGCTGCTCTCGAGCGCCCCCCTATCGACAGGTTTACCAAATAAGTGATTGGCTCCAACAGGGGAGCGGCGGGGCCTCCGGAGCGGCCCCAGACTCAGGCGGCGGGGCCAACGGAGAGGCCGCAGACTCAGGGGGCGGGGTCTCCGGAGCGGCCGCAGACTCAGGGGGCGGAGTCTCTGGAGCGGCCGCAGTCTCAGGGGGCGGAGTCTCTGGAGCGGCTGCAGTCTCAGGGGGCGGAGTCTCTGGAGCGGCTGCAGACTCGGGGGGCGGAGTCTCTGGAGCGGCTGCAGTCTCAGGGGGCGGAGTCTCTGGAGCGGCTGCAGTCCACCGGGGCGGAGCCTCTGGAGCGGCTGCAGTCCCCGGGGGCGGAGCCTCCGGTGCCGGAGCCTCCAGTGCCGGAGCCTCCGGAGCGGCTGCAGACTCCGGGGGTGGAGCCGGACGGACGGCCAACAGCGTGCGAGGAGCCGGCGTCGGCCGGACGGCCAGCAGCGTGCGAGGGGCCGGCGTCGGCCGGACGGCCAACAGCGTGCGAGGGGCGGGCGTCGGCCAGACGGCCAACAGCGTGCGTGGAGCGGGCGTCGGCCAGACCTCCCCCAGTGGGGACAGCTGCGGCCCAGCGTCGACGACAGGAGGGCGCTGCGGCTCAGCGGCGATGACAGGAGGGCGCTGCGGCTCAGCGGCAACGACAGGAGGGCGCTGCGGGTCAGCGGCGGAGACAGCGGTGGAGACAGGAGGCCGCTGCGGCCCAGCGGCGGAGACAGGAGAGCGCTGCGGCCCAGCGGCGGAGACAGAAGAGCGCTGCGGCCCAGCGGGGACAGGAGGGCGCTGCGGCCCAGCGGGGACGGGAGGCCGCTGTGGCCCAGCGGGGACAGGAGACCGCTGCGGCCCAGCAGGGACAGGAGACCGCAGCGGCCCGACGGCCCGGCGGAGACAGGAGGCCGCTGCGGCCCAGCGGCGGAGACAGGAGGCCGCTGCGGCCCAGCGACGGAGACAGGAGGGCGCTGCGGCCCAGCAGGGAAGACAGGAGGCCGCTGCGGCCCGGCGGCGGAAACAGGAGGCCGCTGTGGCCCGGCGGGGACAGGAGGGCGCTGCGGCCCAGCGGGAACAGGAGACCACTGCGGCTCATCTTGGTAGTGAGGGAAGACAACCCGCCGTCTGAACCACTCAAACGCGTGATCATCTCCCCTCCAGTGTCAGTCGCAGGGGCCTGGCTGGCCAGCGGAGCCGCAGGCTTGGTGGCCCGTCTTGCAGACCGCGGTCCTCCAAATGCCAGACGGGTTCCACAGAACGGGTCGACCTGAGCCGGCCCGTTCTGAGGCTTGGTGGCCCGTCTGGCTGACCGAGGTCCGCCAAATGCCAGACGGGTTCCACAGAACGGGTCGATCTCAGCCGGCCCGCTCTGAGGCTTGGTGGCCCGTCTGGCTGACCGAGGTCCGCCAAATGCCAGACGGGTTCCACAGAACGGGTCGACCTCAGCTTGCCCGTTCTGAGGCTTGGTGGCCCGTCTGGCTGACCGAGGTCCCCCCCGTGCCAAACGGGTGCCCCAGTATGGGTTCCTCTCTGCTGGGTCCATTCGTGGTCCGAGTCTTCTGTCACGGATTGTGGTGGGGTTGGACCCAAGTGCAGAGAGGCGAGGCAGGCAGGAGTACTTATAACTATTTTAATGGTAACCAAAGCACAGATACAGGAACAGACAACAACTCACGTGAACGACGACACCAAACACGACGTACAACGACAAGACTCGGACAAACACTGAACAGAGGACAGGACTTAAATACACAGACTAATTACCAACCCAAGACAGGTGAGGGAACAAGACACAGGTGAACACAATGGGGCAATCAACCAGGAGGGAATCAGGACACAGGGGGAAACAGAGAGTAAACCAATGAAAACAAGACACAGACACAGACCATGACAGGGGAAACAGAAAGCAAACCAATCACAATGACAGAACAGACACAGATCATGACACTAAACTCTTAAAATGCTCCCTAATATAAATTAAAACACCCCCTCCCCTTCCCTTGAACCTATCTCTCCTGTAGCATGTATTTCCTGGTATGCTAATTAGGTCAGTGGTAACGTTACTAGTCAACTCTGAGATATACACAGAAAATCCAAGTTAGAAACAGTAAGTAAGTTCTGTATCTGATCTATTTTTGGTAGTATGCTTCTGATATTTATATGCCCTCCCAGGATTCTGTTTGGTTTTGTTCAATATGATTTGGGCATGATTCACCATTTGAAAAAATTTTAACTGCCTCTGTTTTAGTATTGTGCGATTGGCTAAATGTCTTTTGGCCCTTACGGGACTCCGTCTTTGTTGACATTCGTCAGCTGTTACAGACAGTTCATCATAAGGATGATAATTCATAGCCAGTATATTTTGTGAGTGAATGCGGGCCACAGAACCAACCTCAACATCAGTGTCAGAGGTCCCGGATTGTTCAGACATCACTGCAGCCGAAGCAGCCCCGAGTGCTGGTCTGGACGACATGATTCCGCATTCCCTTCCGAAGCCGGAGGACGCGAAAGAAGCCGCTGCAGGAGCCCAACAGGCCCTCCGAGAGCACCCGTGGACACCTGGCCACCAGTCGTGCCGATTCCAGCGACAGCCGCTTGACTCGCCCGTCCACCCGTCCACGCCTCACCAAGAGAGCCCCGGCGACAGAAATCCCCTCCAGCCAGCCGATCCCCCAGGGCAGCACCCGCCTTGTCTCCCCTGGGACAGACACCATTTGGCACCCGAGTCAGGGTGAGTTGCGTGGAAGGTGTAGTTGCAACAGGTTGAATGGGTGTAATCACTGCAATCTCTGAATGGAAAAGAGGCCCAGGGTTTAGATGAACTCCCGCTAATAGTAGCAGCAGTAGTAGCACTTTGGCTGGTGACAGGTTGATCTTCCGCCTGGTTGTGATTTTGGGTGCTGGCTTGAAGACCTGAGCTCGGCTGTCCTTGAGAATCCGCCTGAAGTCTCTGACATAACCAAATCCAAAGATGTTCAGCTCTGTTTTTTCTGTTAAAATGCCCAGTGGGTCAGCAATAATGTTGTGAGAATGATGCGCTTTTGCAGCCGGAGTCCCCGGTACGTAGCAGATGACAAAAGCTGGCATCAGTAATAGAAAACCACAGGTGAGGAAGTACAGGCCGGTATTGCTTTGTTCGTGTTTGCCTTTGTTTTTACTGCACCATTTGAAGGTATAATGCAGTGGCTTGTTAAAAACCCAGAAGAGTGTCTTAAAAAGTGGGTAGAAGAGATTAGAAACAGCGATGCTGGAAAATTTCTGCTCATGAGTGGAACCTGCCAAACCACTCACAGCTGATGTTGCTGCCATCTTTCCAGTGCCCTGAGATCTAGGCTTTGTTATCACATCACACTGTTTTTCACTGTTATGCGGACGACACTCAACAGTTCCTCTCCTCTCCACTCTCAGACGTTCTGATTGCAACACGCATGATGCATGATGTATTGTTAACACTCAAAAGCTTAACTTACAAAAAAGTAATGGGGTACATGTCCATGAAGACATGTATGTTGTAATGAAGACATGGCCATTGATGTTTTCAATGTTTTTATTCACTTAAATTCTCGAGTGTTAAAGCGACGAGAAAACATGTTTTACATCCTTTGGTGGGATTTTATTACACTGTATTGATATTGTATATGTAAACTGATATTATTTTATGCCAGCACTTCAAAGCAATACAAAGGGAAAATAAACTGCACAAAAAAAAACATACCAACATTGATCGAACAGAAATGAGCAGAAATTAACGACAAAAAATACAAACAATAAATAAACTTGAACTTGAATTTGATATGCATTTACATTCCATCTTCATTGGTTACACTGGACGTTGCCTGGTTTTGCTATCACAGTTTGGCAATGATACAAAAAGAACTACAGATCGTTACATTTTTTCTGTTAAGAAAAAAGTACAGCAAATCATTTTTTCTATGCGCTTTTCATCTGCTTGGGGTCAACACTTATCTTTTGGATCAATATCCATAAGGAATGTCGAGGCAGCAAGAGAAAAAAAAAAGCCTTTCATGTTGATGGTCAGTCAATCGTTTTAAAGTAGTGAAGCGTGGGGGTGGGGTGGATGTGTGATGGGGGTGGGGTGGATGTGTGATGGGGGTGGGGTGGATGTGTGGTGGGGGTGGGGTGGATGTGTGATGGAGTGGGATGGATGTGTGGTGGGGGTGGGGTGGATGTGTGATGGGGTGGGGTGGATGTGTGGTGGGGGTGGGGTGGATGTGTGATGGAGTGGGGTGGATGTGTGGTGGGGGTGGGGTGGATGTGTGATGGGGGTGGGGTGGATGTGTGATGGAGTGGGGTGGATGTGTGGTGGGGGTGGGGTGAATGTGTGGTGGGGGTGGGGTGGATGTGTGATGGAGTGGGGTGGATGTGTGGTGGGGGTGGGGTGGATGTGTGATGGGGGTGGGGTGGATGTGTGATGGGGGTGGGGTGGATGTGTGATGGAGAGGGGTGGATGTGTGGTGGGGGTGGGGTGGATGTGTGATGGGGTGGGGTGGATGTGTGATGGAGTGGGGTGGATGTGTGGTGGGGGTGGGGTGAATGTGTGGTGGGGGTGGGGTGGATGTGTGATGGGGGTGGGGTGGATGTGTGGTGGGGGTGGGGTGGATGTGTGATGGGGTGGGGTGGATGTGTGGTGGGGGAGCTCGTGCGTCACCAACATTGCACCCAAAAGAAGAAAACAAAAGTGAAAATAACCTTTCAGACAATATAGGGTTTACATAGTAACATCTACAATAGCACAGGTCAGCTTGGGGTTGTGCGGGCCAGGTGGGCAAGGGAGCTCAGAGAGGGAAAGAGCTGGTGGGATGGAGGGATCAGTTAAGACATGAGCAGGTGCATGAAAAAGGAGAGAGAGAGAGAGAGAGAGAGAGAGAGAGAGAGAGACTTGACGTGAGCACGAATTTCAATATGGCACAAAGTGGCGATTCGGATTGGTTCTCCTTATTTCCACAATGCACAGCAGAGAATGTTAACTTATTTCAACCTTTTTTTCCCTTTACAACTGTTGCCGTTGTTTTCCATGTTATATCTTATTTTATGGACATTATGTTTCAGTCATTCAGCTGCAATTATTTCTATGAGATTCTCAAGGCATCTAGCAGACACCAGAAGCAGTCCAGCCAACGTTTTTTTTTTTCCACACAAGCATTTTCAAGTGGACGGCAAGTTCCCTGCAGCTGATTAGCGGCAGTTTATTGTAGGCGTGGCAATCACAGAAGAAGTGAAGTAGTCTATCATCTCCATTATCCTTTTGCTATATTGTCAAGGACAGTGGTATGGCTTCCAAGTCTTAAAGTTTTCTGTTTGTTGATGCAAGCAGTGCTCTGTTAGACTTCTTACTTCTTTTCCAATATTTTCTTTTGTCTTCATAATTGTCATTATATATATATATATATATATATATATATATATATATATATATATATATATATATATGCACTTCTTCATGTAGATAGTTTTGTTGTTGTTGCTGCACTCATCAGCTGGGCACATTCAACTCATTGTCTGTGTGTGCACTGCACCTGGGTAAGCAGATGCAACTCAACGGCGTTTCTTCACGGCCTCTGCCTCCCCCCGCAGAAAGCACTGTTATCTTGCCTGTAAGGTGGACCAATCATCAGGCAGAGAGAGAGAGAAGAGGAACGGTGGGATTTGGGGAGGAAGGCGGGAGGTGTATGTGTGTGTGTGTCTGTGTGGGGGGGCAATGCTTCTAGTGTGCGTGTCTTGCTGGACCGGTCGGAGGGAGGGGGGTTGTTGGACTGCCTCAAGCCTCCATTAGCATCTTTATCGCCGTCATCATCAGGAGAAGGAGGAGCCTCGGGGCCAAGAGGGGAGCCTGGCCCGAGTCGATGCCTGTCCCCCCATCGCAGCCGGGCCCAAGTTCCGCCTCACAGCGGTGCTTCTCACAGAGCACCCCCGAGTAGCCGGCGGTACACTGGCAGCGCTGTTGGTCTTGGCAGACGCCACCGTTCTGACAGCGCAGGAGTTCCTGGTCGCATACCCGGGCTGTGGTGAGCAGGGCACAGAGAGGAGCACAGAAGACATGGAGGAGAGTGAGGAGGGCGAGAGAGGAGTACAGAAGACATGGAGGAGAGTGAGGAGGGCGAGAGAGGAGTACAGAAGAACGGAGTGAGAAGGAGTAGCTTTCAACCAGGATGTAGAATACGTCACTCTTAGGGATACTTTCATTTGTTTAACCCAAATTCTACCAAATGTCACCCAAAAAAGTAAAAAAAGTAAAATACAAAATAAAATATGACTAGCAACATGTAATTGTTACTACTGACTTGTACACTGTTAGTTTACAGGTACATCACAGTAATGATCTGGACCAGCTGTTATTTTGATCTGTGTGTTTTTTAAGAAACAAAAATGGCAAAACGTTATCAACTGTGCTTTATAGACAACAGCTGAATTTGTCATTGTTGTCGTTGTTCTGGATGCATAACCAACACTCCTTTCAGGCAATTACTGCCCTGCCATTTCATTAGATAGAACAATATGTTTGTCATGCTTGTCACACAGCTACGCATAAAGAAATTCCTAAACTTGTACGGTGCTTATTAGTTTCATTGATTTGTTCTAAAGTTACAATGCGTTAATGTGGTTGATAAGGAATGCTCATTCCGTCATTGCCCGTCTGCTATCTTATCAAATATGATACAAATACAGTATGGGTGAAAGAAGCCAACTAGCTTATAACAATGTTCTAGAGTTAACACATACGATGATAATCCAGAAGCATAGCATGTTAGCGTCAGTCATCCATTCAATGAAGAATGGATGAAAGGTTAGTACGAATCTTAAAGAGCTTTGTTTTTCATTCAATAGAAATTGCTTCTGCAATCAGATATCAAATAATATCTGAAAGGTGCACGTTCAAATGGTCATAGAAAACATAAAGTAAAAGAAAATATTATTTAATTATAGGGAATTCCTACCTAAGTGTAACATGTTATTAAATTAATTACAAAATATCTTTGCATGGAATGTTGTGTGCATGTGATAAATGCCTTTACTACAGTGGTTGAATTGTTCTCTGCCACGGACCAAGGGAAGCCTGATACACTGTGCATTACACTACCTAGCAACTTGAATTTGATCCTTTGATTCTTAATGTTTCACGTCCAAAGCTGCATGTGTTTAAAATATGCAGGAGTTGCATGCAAATCAGTCCACAAGTCAGTTACTGAAATTATATAAAGATAGCTGGAAAAAAAGTAAAAAATGTGTAATAACTAATAACACATACATAAATACAGAAGGCCTGATTTAATAGCAAATCATCTTAATCAGATGTTGTTGTTTTTTCAAAATCTATAAGCCGATCTTAATGGTAAAATAAATACATAAGCACAAAACCCCATGGATATAAACAAACTGAGAGCCTATGGAACAAACACAGTTGGATTTACAACCGCAATGTCAATGGGAATGAAGTCCAAATAGACACAAGCTGTAAGGCAAGCTGGAGGTTAACAAGGTTGTGTGAGCTAAACCAGTAAACAAAAAGCTATACTGTATAGAATATTATCTAATAGATATTAGCAATTGCAAGTTCTATAGAAAATGTGAGGAGTGCTGCAGTGTAAAATTATCTTTAACATATGTAAAAGGTTTATTGTGAATTTTATTGACATATAGAAATGTTGAATAGCTGAGTTCAATACTGAAAAGTCTGAATGGAGTATGCATAACAAACATACAAACCATTTAGATACTGTAAAACTGTTTGAAATGTTTTTAATAGTTAAACAAACTATGGCTGCTAACAAGATGTTTTAACCTTGTCTTATAGTTTTTATTTATTTTTATTTTTTATTTATTTATTTTTTTATTTATGTTTTTTTATTATTATTATTATTTTTTTTTATTGAGTATGCTTTTGTTTTCTTTACTTTGCTTTTAACTTTTTAACCTTGTAGCACTTTGAGATCTTTTAGATGAAAAGTGCATTAGAAATAAAATACATTATTATTATTTATTATTTAGTTAAGTTTGAACCTAGGTGTAGTAGTTTGGTGAGTTGTAGAAGGCCTACCAGAGGTAAAATGATACATAGTAGTATTGCTATGATAACTTTTAAGTTCAATGCAATTCAATACAATGTAATTTATGTATTTATATATTTTTCTAAAGGCTAGCAGGCAAAATAGAGGACATATATATGCAAGTATTATGAAGTATGAGTAGTATTGGTATGATACAGTATTAGTAATATACAGAGTAAAAATTAGTTTGAGATTACAAATACATTTTGTCTTTTAAAGGAGTTGCAGAATTGTTGCTGTTGGTGAGTATGTAAGGAGTTGTAACTTGTGTTGTAGCTTTTCTGTTGGTAGAGCTAACTCATACAGTTAGTAGTCACTCTCTGCTGTTGTTGCTATTGGTATTGGTGTCATTGTTGTTGTTGAATAGGACTGCAAGAGCCCACTCAAGCTTTGATCAAGTAAGTTTTGACCTCTCAGGTGTAGACAATAGCCTTGATAGGTTGGCGGAGCTATGACTACACCATTTGAACAGATAAATTGCTAATGTTGTTGGCGACAGCTTTAACTGGGTTATGCTTAAGTTATGCTTCTGCGTTGAGTAGGGCAGGAATTTCACGAGGGCCACGAGGGCCATGGCCCTCGTGGCCATGGCCCTCGTGGCCAATTTGGCCTTGTGCCCTTGAAAAAAATATCTGCCCTGAGGCCACGGTGGCCTTGATGCCCCGCCCACACTGCCCCAGTTGGTTTTGCGGTTTTCTCGTCTGCGTCTTTCCTGTCAACACAGCTTTGACACCTGCGTCTTTTGAGAAAAAAAAGCGTCTGTGCCGTTGGCTCTGACTGAACCCCCCCTCCCCCTCGTGTCCGCGTCCGCGAGACTGTGCCGTTGGCTCTGACTGAACCCCCCCCCCCAAAAAAATCAGATTGATGCGGTTCATTTTGTATTCTTTTTAGATATGTTCAATAGTTTCTAATCTTCAGACATAAAAAAGTAAAGGAGATGTTTCTTTACCTGCTTGACAGTTTCGACTGAGACTCCAATCTTCCTCAGAAGTGTCATTAGTCCTTAAATTAAATTCATTATGGACGTGGACTTAAAATCATTGTTTTATTTTATGGCCTTGGTGCCCTGGCCTTTGGCCTTTGTGCCCTCAAAAAATTGAAAATGAAAAGGCCAAGTGGCCTTGCCCCTAAAATGACGAAATTCCAGGCCTGGGTTGACGCAACGCTGGGGGGGCTTACAGACCCTTTACGTCCTTGCGGAACCCCCTTGCGTCCACCGCAAGGGCCTGACATGCACCTCCCAAAAATCCTAGACGCGCGTCGAGGCGATGCAACACCAACTTTGGCTGTGATTGGTCCACTAACTACATTTGCTGGAGATCGCTTTTCCGGTTTCCACTCGTAAACACCGCCACGGTGTGATAAATGCTTCGACTGATTGGCGACAACATATATATATATAACTTTTGCCTTCATTTCTGTAAACTTTTTTCTTACTCGCTAGTAATCCGTATGTAATGACCAGAATGGTCATTCTGGTCCCTCTACCGGTGAGGCAATGGTTAATCTAGCAATTGAAATGCTTGAAACTTGCTCTGGTGACTTTCTTACTGTATTAGCAGCAATGAAATGTTCCACCTTCTTATGACAAATGTACTCTTTGTAAGTCGCTTTGGATAAAAGCGTCAAATGACCTAAATGTAAATGTAGGTCACAGAATGATAAGGCACATATTGTTGAACTCTGTCTCAGCTTTCATTTGATATCGGTCAGACAATGAGCCATGTCAGAAGTACCTAGCTTTAAACTATAGGCTCTTTCTCAAGCCCTGTAAGTTGAACTTCAATACATCGGACATGGTCATGCCCAGTAGAAGTGTCCCTTCACTGTTGTGCGTCAAAAAAGGTGAGTCTGCTTTGGGCCCCATTGTAATACAAACAGGGGTCGCTACACATAAGCCCAATAAGTATATCCATCCATCCATCCATTATCCTCCGCTCATCCGGGGTCGGGTCGCGGGGACAGCAACCTGAGGAAAGAAGCCCAGACTTCCCTCTCCCCAGCCACTTCGTCCAGCTCTTCCGGGGGGATCCCGAGGCGTTCCCAGGCCAGCCGAGAGACATAGTCCCTCCAGCATGTCCCGGGTCTTCCCCGGGGCCTCCTCCCGGAGGGACGTGCCCGGAACACCTCCCCAGGGAGGCGTCCGGGAGGCATCCTCACTAGATGCCCGAGCCACCGCAACTGGCTCCTCTCAACGCGAAGGAGCAGCGGTTCTACTCTGAGCCCCTCCCGGATGACCGAGCTTCTCACCCTATCTCTAAGGGAGAGCCCGGACACCCTGCGGAGGAAACTCATTTCGGCCGCTTGTATTCGCGATCTCGTTCTTTCGGTCACTACCCACAGCTCGTGGCCATAGGTGAGGGTAGGAAAGTAGATTGACCGGTAAATCGAGAGCTTCGCCTTTCGGCTCAGCTCCTTCTTCACCACGACGGACCGGTGCAGGGCCCGCATCACTGCCGACGCCGCACCGATCCGCCGGTCAATCTCCCTCTCCATCCTCCCCTCACTCGTGAACAAGATCCCGAGATACTTGAACTCCTCCACTTGAGGCAGTATCTCCTCCCCGACCCGGAGAGTGCACTCCACCCTTTTCCGGCTGAGAACCATGGCCTCGGATTTGGAGGTGCTGATCCTCATCCCAGCCGCTTCACATTCGGCTGCGAACTGCTCCAGTGAGAACTGAAGGTCCCGGCCCGATGAAGCCAACAGGATCAGATCATCCGCAAAAAGCAGCGACGCAATCCTGAGGCCACCGAACTGTAACCCCTCAACGCCCTGGCTGCGCCTAGAAATTCTGTCCATAAAAGTTGTGAACAGAATCGGTGACAAAGGGCAGCCCTGGCGGAGGCCAACTCTCACCGGAAACAGGCTCGACTTACTGCCGGCAATGCGGACCAAGCTCTGGCACCGGGAGTACAGGGACCCGACGGCCCGTATCAGCGGGCCCGGTATCCCATACTCCCAGAGCACCCCCCACAGGGCTCCCCGAGGGACACGGTCGAAGGCCTTCTCCAAGTCCACAAAGCACATGAAGACTGGTTGGGCGAACTCCCATGCACCCTTGAGGACCGCGCTAAGGGTATAGAGCTGGTCCACAGTTCCACGGCCGGGACGAAAACCACATTGCTCCTCCTGGATCCGAGGTTCGACTATCCTACGGACCCTCCTCTCCAGGACCCCCGAATAGACCTTACCAGGGAGGCTGAGGAGTGTGATACCCCTGTAGTTGGAGCACACCCTCCGGTCCCCCTTTTTGAAGAGGGGAACCACCACCCCAGTCTGCCAAGCCAGAGGCACTGTCCCCGATGTCCACGCGATGCTGCAGAGTCGTGTCAACCAAGACAGCCCCACAGCATCCAGGGCCTTTAGGAACTCGGGGCGGATCTCGTCCACCCCCGGGGCCTTGCCACCGAGGAGCTTTTTAACCACCTCGGCGATCTCAGCCCCGGAGATAGAAGAGTCCCCCCCCGAGTCCCCAGACCATGTTTCCTCAGTGGAAGGCGTGTTGGTGGGATTGAGGAGGTCTTCGAAGTATTCCCCCCACCGATTCACGACGTCCCGAGTCGAGGTCAAAAGCGCCCCGTCCCCCCCGTACACGGTGTTGACAGAGCATTGCTTCCCCCTCCTGAGACGCCGGATGGTAGTCCAGAACCTCCTCGAAGCCGTTCGGAAGTCGTTCTCCATGGCCTCACCGAACTCCTCCCACGCCCGAGTTTTTGCCTCCGCAACCGCCGAAGCCGCGCTCCGCTTGGCCCGCCAGTACCCATCAGCTGCCTCAGGAGTCCCACCGGCCAAAAAGTTCCGGTAGGACTCCTTCTTCAGCTTGACGGCATCCCTTACCGCTGGGGTCCACCAGTGGGTTCGGGGGTTGCCGCCGTGACAGGCACCGACGACCTTACGGCCACAGCTCCGGTCGGCCGCTTCAACAATGGAGGTACAGAACAAGGTCCACTCGGACTCTATGTCCCCCGCCTTCCCCGGGACATGGTTGAAGCTCTCCCGGAGGTGGGAGTTGAAGCTCGTTCTGACAGGAGATTCAGCCAGACGTTCCCAGCAGACCCTCACAGTACGTTTGGGTCTGCCAGGTCTGACCGGTCTCTTCCCCCGCCATCGAAGCCATCTCGTCACCAGGTGGTGATCAGTTGACAGCTCCGCCCCTCTCTTCACCCGAGTGTCCAAGACATGCGGCCGCAAGTCCGACGATACAACCACAAAGTCGATAATCGAACTGCGGCCTAGGGTGTCCTGGTGCCAAGTGCACATGTGGACACCCTTATGCTTAAACATGGTGTTCGTTATGGACAATCCATGATGAGCACAGAAGTCCAACAAAAAAACACCACTCGGGTTCAGATCAGGGGGGCCGTTCCTCCCAATCACGCCCCTCCAGGTCTCACTGTCATTGCCCAGATGGGCGTTGAAGTCCCCCAGCAGAACAAGGGAGTCCCCAGAAGGAGCGCTTTCCAACACCCCCACTAAGGACTCAAGAATGGGTGGGTACTCTGAACTGCCGTTCGGTGCATAAGCACAAACGACAGTCAGGACCCGTCCCCCCACCCGAAGGTGGAGGGAGGCTACCCTCTCGTCTACCGGGATGAACCCCAACGTACAGGGGTACGTTTCTATTCCAATAAGTATATTTCCAATCAATAAATAATTTTAATGCCAGTGAAACAGTTTAAGCTTTGTGTTTCTAGGTTAAATATTGACATTGTAAGCCTTCACGATGTCCTCATTTTGTTAAAGCCAGCTTGGGCGGGGTGACGTTATCCCGCTCTGAGCAGGGTGCAATGGAAGTCAATGAGGCAAAGCGAAAATATACAAAGCGGCAAACTAACCTAAACTGTTGAATCTCGTAAAAGTATAAATGATAACGAAAATCTGTTTTGACGGGTATGAGGATAAAATTCGTAAAATTATTCGTAAAATGATTGATGTGAATGATGAAAGTTTAAAGGTTACAAATTGACCAAATGGAGTGAGCAATTGTGGAAGGACTAAGCTCCCAAAGTTTGTAAATGTAAATGTACTTTATTTATACAGCCCTTTACAACAATGCTTTTGGTGTACCAAAGGGCTTTACAGCAAGTCGACTAAGACAAAATCAGATGAAAGTGTAGCCATCCAAAATAAGGTTTTTAGCCTAGATTTGAAGAGGCCCAGGTCAGAAATAAGACGCATCTCGGCGGGCAGCTTATTCCAGAGCCTGGGGGCAGCGACGGAAAAGGCACAGTCACCCCAGTGTTTGTATTTTGACCTGGGCATTTCTAGCAAAAGTTGTCTATGGACAGTTTAAAGCTCAGATAAATACAATGGGGCGAGGCAGTTAAGTTTAAATTCAACAGGGAACTTGGCATCCACAAACAGCCAAGCCAAGCCGTTCAGGGGAAGAAACTGTGAGTCATTGAAAGCATCAGTAAATTCATCGGCCGTGGAGGGAGTGATGATACGCCGCTGACAGGATGGAGCAAGAGGTTTGCTGACTGGTTGGGGGGCTATCACTTCAAAAATGATAGGGAGATGATCTGAGATTGCAGTCTCAGAAATCTCTTTAAGGGAAACTGAGAGACCAAAATAAATAACAAGGTCCAATGTGTGCCCAAGGTGGTGCATTGTTTTATCCATGGATTGAATCAAATTAAAAGTTGCCAACAAGCTTTTGAAGTCAGTGGCGAATTGGTCAGATGGGCAACAAACGTGAACATTAAAATTCCCACAGATCAGGAGCTTGTCATATTTTGGCAGAATGCAGCCAGAAACTCAGAGACCTCAAGAATAAAGCCCTTGCTATATTTTGAGGGCACAGGACTTGCGAACTCCACTGCAAACAATTGCAGTTCAAACGAGGAGTATCTACCTGTGAAGAACCTCTGAAGAAGCCGACATTTAAAGTTTTCATTCACAGTGGCAAGTCCCCCCCTCCCCCCGACACTCGCGGGGAGCTGCATTCACCTGGGTTCAGCCAGGTTTCAGTCAACAGGAGGAAATCCAAGGAATGCAAAGTAAAAAAGTCATTTAGGATAAAAGTCTTATTTGAAATGGATCTGGTGTTGATGAGAGCCATGCGAACCAAGCACGGATCCGTCTGTTGGGAGGCCCGTTTAACCGGACGGAGATTCTCCAGCGCACGGCCCCGTCTACGGATCCTCACGGGCCGGCGGCAGGGAGGTGGGTCTCCGGTACGGCCGGCAGCAGCCATCGGTAGGAGTAATCCACGAAAGAGTAATCAACAAAGCCTTGAATGTCGTAGCCAGCACAATCACTGGAGAGACCAAACAGTGGATGGCGCACATTGTACGTGGCGGACAAAGCCAGGTGAGCTTTCAGCCGGCATATTCCTCCACCTCTCTTTCCTCGTCTTCTGCGACGGCTGTTGCATGGTGACCGACCAGGTAGACACCATAGGTAAGAGGGTACAGACACCAGAACAGCTGGCGGGGGCTTTGTCTGATCGTTAAAGTCCTAGATCTGTAGTTTATCCACAGAATTGCAGATTTTTAAGAGACTCAGGCGATCATACACCAGTAGTGATAACACTTTGTGAGATAAAAGCTATAAAAACAGGACAATACACAGAAAAGGTAGCAGCGGTAGATGGCCAGCCACACACAACAGCGCCATCATTCCAAGCTTCCTCCCTCGTACTCACTCATGCATGAGTTTGTGGAGAATAATTAAGAAAGAAAGAATAATTAGACATGTAGCCAATAACTAAGGTTGAAATCAGAGTGTTTCCCCGTTGGCTTCCATTATAATAAGTAGGTTGGTGAGCACCTGTGACCAGGCGCGTAGAATACGGTGGGGACGGTGGGGACGCGTACCTACCAGTTTTCGTCATGAGTCATTTTGTACCCACCACTTTTCATGAAAGAATCCCCCGTGTGGGACTCGTATCGGTTCCTTTCACCACTACGTCAGTAAATGCATACGTCAAGCTCGACAAAGAGAGATTGACTGTACTCTTACACGACGCTTTAGTATGATAGCGTCACAAGCGGACTTTTCACGCGTCACGAATGGAGTGGTAGTGGTATGACAAGATGCCATAGTGCGTTGAGTAATGGTGCTCCCTGACTCATCCCAAAAACAACAGTCAACAAAGTGAACGTAATGAAACAGTGAAATGCAACCCAACATGTCCTGAACATTCGCCTCCAAACCCTATCTCATAGCAATAACATGTAATGATACAGAATGCCAGAATGTCGCAATGCATTCTGGGAAACACTCCCCCAACACGTTACAATATCCACGATTTCCTCAGGCAAGTACAAGTTGAACTGATAATACCAGAAAACACAAAAGCATTAACCTAATTTACACAAAATAGAAACAACATTTAATTTGATTTGTGTCCGATGACGAGAGAGAGACGGAGAGAGAGCTAGCACTTTGGTAAAGAGACATAGAGTAACAATAACAGAGAGCGAGCGCCGGTCTCGATGAAGCCGTTAATCAGAGAAATGAAACGTTATTTCCCGATTGTTTCACAGCGGTTAGATTCAGCAGGTAGACACGGCCATGAACTGCACCTATCTGAATCACATTATCCAATTAAAAGTATTAGAGCTCTGTGCGTGAGCATAGTCAAGACATCGCGTCTGTGTGTGTGTGTGTGTGTGTGTGTGTGCGTGTGTTTGTGTGTGTGCGCGTGTGTGTGTGTGTGTGTGTCATCATCACATTTTTGTATATATTTTTATTAATTAACATGACCTGCGCGAAAGGGGGAAAAAAATGAATGCGCGTCATTGTACCCAGCACTTCTGAAAATGCACTTCCGAATGCGTCTCTGTCCCCAGCACATTTCAAACCAAACCTACGCCCATGCCTGTGACAGTGGTCATTTTATATTGACACGTCTTGACACAATGCAAAACTTTCCACATTACCTAAGGTGAGTGTACTTGATGGGCCAACTAATTAATACGTCCCTGGGCTACTCTGAAGTGGACTTGTGATTGGTTGAATAATGGTGGCTAATTTGCATGATAATATTTGCACATTACTAACCATAACTCATTTTCGTAACGTAACTCATAACGCCATTTTACACAGAATCAAAAAAAAAAAAAACTTGAGGTCAGGCATTATTATGGAGCATGTGTTCCAAATTGTCGGTCATTTGGGATTAGCCTACGGGTCAAGATTTTTCAAGTCAAGGTACAGAAAGATCTAACCAGAAGGACCCTATGAGTCTGTGAAGCAAAAAGATTCTGCATGCATAAGGCCCAGATACCAAGTTTCAGAATATTTTGGCTAATGAGGTGGGGGGGGCATGGCAGTTTAGATTTGACAGCAAGTTACCCCTGTGGTTACGTCATTTTTGCCCTGCTTCAACATGCCCTGATCCATCAAAAGTCACGTAAATCAATAACGTCTCAATCTCCAACAATATTGGGTGCTATTATTATGCAGAGGTGTGAACACGGGTGTATCTCGTATTGTATATCGTTTTCATCTTTTCTATTAAGGCTCTGTGATGAAGACCTCACATGTTTGGGACACCTAAGCTGAATCCCAAACATTATGAGGCAGGAAAGCCTGTTCTCCAACCTAAACAAAATATTAAATAGTTTGTCAATATGACAAAAAACGGCCTAGATGAGCAGTCGATGATACAGCACCCCTTATTGACTGGTCGAAGTAATAGCAATACATCACATATGTCAATTCTGCCGAAACAAAACGGATGACATCCGTAAAAACATTTCTGAGTAACCCACTGATGACATACTTGCTTGTGACAGACAAGACAAGTTTTTTTGGGGCAACCTGGAAGTTTATATTCGATTTGCTTCCATTGAAGAATCCATTCAATGTTATTTATATAAGTTATATATAGTGTAATTTTATTACACATACATTTTGTTTAACAAGATAATCAACAAATGAATACGGCTTACAGGTTTTTGAAATGTGTATGCAATCAATATTACTATACTACTATACTAATACTAATAATAATAATAATAAAATAAAGAAATACACTTGTGTCCTATATGAAAGAGGGCCTCAAGGACATCTTTGATTATCAATTTGGGGGCTCTATCCCTCCTTTATGCAATTTATCTCAGGTATCATTAAAGTATTTCTGTCTGTCTGTCTACAGTCAGTGATTCACAAAGCATAATCAAATGTGAAATTGAAACACATTGGTAATAACAGGCTTTGTAATAAATGGATCTAAAATTATTGGAAAGAGATAGGAACTGGGCCATATCAACCGGGGGGCGCCTTGGGATCAGAGGGCAGAGAGCAAGGAACCAAACAGCTGCCTTCCATTTGAGACACAGGCCCAGTCTTAGGATCACAGGGGCATTTAGTATTATCTTTCTTATGAGGGGTCTTTCTGTTTGACACGAATATCCTTCTAGAACTCCTTTTAAGAATCAAATGAGCAAGCCTAACAAATAATACCATGAAGATAAAAAAAAATGCGGTGTAAAGAACATTTTAGACTAATTCATATCATATCCATAGCTTGTGCAAAACACAATGCGTTAACTTGTTATGTTTTCACAGGGTAAAAAAACAACAACATTGTCTTGACAAAACTCTTGTCCTACGGTTAAGCACTCACTCTATCACAACTTCTCAGCTACAAGTGTGGCCAACTGGCGGTCCAACCTCACCCCCTTTACATTCTACAATTCTCTCCAACTCTGAAGTGAACATGCAATGTTAATGCAACCTTTAGACTTCTATTTGTTGTTCACTGTCTTGTACAAGCACCTACGTCTTCAAGAAGCTGATGGCGCTGGGCTTATCTTTTCTTCCTCTGTGGCACAAGCTCAACTGGTGCTGTATGGGTCTGTCTGCAAGAATGCCCCTGAAGTCAGTAAATACAATTTTACTGTGGGACAGAGTATAATTTTCAAAATATAGTAATCAGGTGTATGGTGAAAATGAATTTCCATAACTGTTGCTATCTGCAGCTATTGAAATTTAACTCTTTAGATTACAGCTTGCGACATACAGCGTAATGGTTTAATATACACCCTCAACCTAGACACATCATCAGTGATGTAACCTGAGGTCATAGGGTGTTGCGGGTCTCTCAACATCAGACACCCTCGCCCAGGCGACCCAGCCTGGGGTGATCAGACCCCGGATTGTGTCTAGGTAGCTTGTGTGGCCCACGGATCACCCCTCATGATCCACAGTCATCTTGATGCCTTCTCAGCAGCATCAGTGGTGTTTTTTATGGCTTTCTTGCTGTGCAGTCCCCTTATTCCCAACAACTTGAGGGCCCTGCAGAGTGACTGGCCTGCGAAACCTTGGCATCTGAATGGGGCTGCACCGAGTCTTCCATCCGTTGCGCCGGCATTCGCCTGCAAGCTCCTCATACTTGGCCGTCTTCCTCTCAAATGCCTCCTCCATCCGGTGTTCCCAGGGCACAGTCAACTCCAGCAGTATCACCTGCCTTGTTGATTCTGACATGAGAACCAAGTCCAAGTGTGGTCACTGTGATGGTCTGTGGGAATTTAAGCTGTTTCCCCAAGGCCACCTTCAGCTGCCGGTCCCTAGCTGTTGTCAGGAGCCCCCCTGTTTGGCTTGGGCAGTGTTGTGGCTTATATCCAGCTTTAACAAAGGTGATTGAATGCCTAGCTGGCTGTTGCTGCTTGCTGAGTGAGATCCCTGAGTAGATGGTATCTGCTATCAGCACCTGGTCGTGGCGCCACCGGTAGTGCCCTCACCCAGGGCTTTCGGGCAACAGCTTAGAATGTGCTCCAGTGATCCTCTCCTCTGGCACAGAGGGCAAGCAGGTGTTTCTGCCTGACGCCAACAGAAGAGGTTGGATTGGCTGGGGAGGACGTCGTAGACTGACTGGATCAAAAACTTTATCCGGAGCGGCTCCGCCTTCCAAAGCTCTGACCAAGAAATCTTCCGATCCAGAGTCTGCTCCCATCTAGTCCACGTCCCCTGTTGTCTCATCCCGACCACCCTGCTCGAGCGGATCTCCTCCACTCCTGATCGAACCTCTTCCTGGATAAGCTGCCACCTCTCCTTCCCCTGGGCCTTGTTGTACTGAGGTCTTGGGTTGCTCCCAAGCCCTGCCCGGCCTGTCGCAACTCCCACCAGAACACCGTGGCGCAGCTGTGCTTCAGTTTGCTCAACCGTCTCCTGGGCTCTCCACTTCCGACCAGTCCGCACTTCAATCCCAGCTGAGGAGACTTTGGTTTCACTTGAGTCTCTGTACAGCAGCACTTCTCTTGCACGGGTAACCATGAACTCCTCCGACAGACTACTGAAGGGAATTTGCAGCTTGTTCTTATGCCCATACAAGGCTATACTGCTGAGGCTTCTTGGTAGGCCCAACCACCTGCGAGGGAAGCCACTTACCTTACTCTCAAAGCCCTCAACGGTGGTTAGTGGGACATCGTAGACCAGTAGTGGCAAGAGGAGGCGTGGCAGGATGCCATGCTTATATCCATGCTTTATACTTACCTGGCAGCCCTGACTTATCCACTGCCACTAGCCAGGTTCCCAGTTCTCTGCTGGTCGCCTTTAGCGCTGCTTTGTCCCTAGGGTGCCATCCAAGATCTTTACGAGGCTCTTCACTGGCTCCTCTGAGACCGATGGAATCTCGACACCTCCCAGCGAGAACCGGAACTTATCTGTGACCTTTCCCTTAAAGCCCATACGCGCCCATTTGATGAGCCGCTCAAGGCCTTGGAGAACCCACCTACAGCCTGGAACCAATGTTGTGGTAAGAGTCAGGTCATCCATAAACGCTCTGATGGGGGGCTGCCGTACACCTGACTTGGTGAGCGGTCCTCTGCACTCCACCTCTGCTGACTTAACGAGCATTTTCATGGCCAAGGCAAACAAAATCACTGAGACTGTGCACCCAGTGATTATGCCCTTCTCCAGCCGATGTGATGCTGATGTTACACACATGTTACTCTCTCTGACGTGACTCTCAAACTGAAGCAGTTGTAATAGTCCAGTATGAGGTCCCTGATCTTGCCTGGAACATGATGCCGGTCAAGTGAGGTCTCCACCAGTTTGTGAGGAATTGACCCGTAGGCATTGGACAGGTCAAGTCACAAAACCGCCAGGTCCCCACTGCCCTCCCGGGCCTCCCAGATGAGCTGAGTGACAACTCCTGTGTGCTCGATGCATCCTGGTACCTTTGGGATCCCCCCCTTCTGCACAGAGGTGTCGATGTATGCATTCTACAGGAAGAACTCTGTCATGCGTCGGGCAACAATGCTGAAAAACACCTTGCCCTCCACACTCAGGAGATGTTTCTAAATTGCTCGATGGTGCGTGAGTTCTCTTCCTTCAGAATCCATACACCCTCTGCATGCCTCCACTACTGAGCCACCTTCCCCCTACTCCAGATGACCATGAGGATCTTCCACAGTTGCTGCTGGGGCACCTCTTGTAGACAACATACAGTATGGTACTCCACTGGGACCTGGAGATGAGGTGGATCTAGCTGCTCTGACAATGTCCTCAACTTCTCTCATTGTTGGCTCCTTGATGGTAAATGCTGAAGTGAGGACCTGCTGTTATCAGAAAGCTGCAGGGGCCAAGATCCTGCTCTCTTGCGCTGTTGCTGTATGTTGCCCTGAGGTACTTGTCAACCTCTTCTTGAGAGCAGGCCAATTGTCCACCTCGCTTCTGCCCAAGGATCTTCTTGGTGAAGTTGAAAGGGCATGCAATGAAGGTGGCACGCTTCTTGGCTCTCTCCTTCCCCCTCTTCCTGTGACATTCGGCTCAACGGAGTGTCGTGATATTCCTCCTTAAGATGTTACGGAGCTCTGCTAGACCAGCCTTCTCTTCCTCTCTTGCCTGCTTGTACTGCCGTCCTAGCAGCCTAACCTCTTGCCACAGCTGACTGATCTTCTTCTGCCGTCGGTTTCACTCCCCTGCACCGCTGGTTGGGTGGTGCTCCTTGGTGCCAAACCTTACGGCGGCAATGCTGATAATCATTGCACTCATTGTGCGCAACTTCTGATCAGCATCCCCTCTGGCTGTGGCTTCGAGAATCTGATCGACATCCGCATCGTACTGGCACCACTCCTTCACCATGTTGGCCGAAGGCCACTTGACCCGACGGTGTTCTGACTGCCTGACTTGGGGTAGGGCTTGTGGGGCGTGGAGGGTCTGGGCACTGTGGGGTGACTCCGGGCTGGGCTCCTCCTGCGTCCCATCAGGCACTGGTCCTGTGCGTTGCACCACTTGCCTAACTTGGGTAATAAGTCTGTAGTTACGGTGTAATCTTTTGTACTCAGGATGTACCAGTACTGTCGCGGTCTGTCTTACACTCCCGCCTCTCATTCCTTCACACAGCTGCACCACATCAGGTGATTAGAGAAGTCTACAAATCAGGCCACGTTTACACATAGCCGGGTATTTAGAGAACCAAAAATCCCCACCCCCCTCCGTTTTCAATAATAACATTGTGCACACAACATCGTTGTGTGCACAATGTTATTGTTATCAATGTTATAAAGTTGTCATTTACATCAACCCGCAAAAATATGCTGTTGAGCGTCATTATAACTATGCCAAACCTATGGGCTGCAGTGTAGGGAGAAGGATAAAGCCATGCAAGCCAATCAGATTCCTCAAAATCGAAAAATGACTATCACCTTAACAGCATCCATGATAGCCAAACAAACTGTCAACACAGGGCGCTCACATGACGTTAAGCATTTTCTGGCGCATAATGAGAATGAGAATGAGTCTGAGAATCTAAAAACCCATTTCTTCCAGTTGACACGGCAACACATAACCACCATTTTCGGAAATCTCCACTTTGGCCGGAGTTTTTAGAAATAATCGTTTTCGATGATTAAAACAGGGTTTTCATGGAAATGAGACCCCAAACCGCAGTAAAATATCTGCATCCTCCCTTCGTGTAAACGGGGCCTCAGTCTGTCACTATACACTATTCATATATGCAAGTCTCTCCAGTAATTCACTGATCTCCTGTCCCAGTTTCCTGATTCTGCCTGCCGCCGACTACGTTCCCCACTTTGCCCTTCCTGATCTCCGCCTCTCTCCCCAACCCGGGCTGTCCCTGATTACAAACTGTACCTCCCCACTCGCGGTCCACGCCAATCTCCTCCCTACCCGACGTAACCATGTGATCATTGTGTGCTTTAAATATGAAGATAAATTATTTTCATACCTGGTTTCTGGTTTTGTTCTGCAATTGGTTCCTACCCCAGCCTGTTACAACTACAGTATGTAGCTATGTTTACTTGTGGGTACTGGGCAACAAGATATGACGTTATGGAATCAGGGGTGTGGGATCTTATAAATAACTTAAACTGTAGTTATTTTTGTAAGTGCTTGGTACCTTATATCATTATAGGCATGTATGACCTATTGTGTAAAAAAAGGCTTTCAGTTAATGGAATATTCAACCACCAAGCTAGTGAGTGCAGCTTGGAGAGGAACAACCAAACTCTGCTACCGAGGTGAGGTTGTGGAAGACAGTTTCATGTCACAGGTCATAAACCATGGCAAGACTGAGCACAGCAACAAGACACAAGGTAGTTGCAAGGTCTCTCCCACACAAAGATTTAAAAGCAGACTGGGGTTTCAAGATGTGATGTTCTCTTTTGAAGAAGCACAAATAAACGGGCAATGTTGAAGATCGTAGACGCAGTGGTCGGCCAAGGAACCTTGGTGCAGCAGATGAAAAACACATCAAGCTTATTTCCCTTCGAAATCGGAAGATGTCCAGCAGTGCCATCAGCTCAGAACTGTCAGAAACCAGTGGGACCCAGGTACACCATCTACTGTCTACAGAAGTCTGGCCAGAAGTGGTCTTCATGGAAGAGTTGCAGCCAAAAGCCAGTACTGTATATTAACATTTAGTTTGTATTGAGGACAATACATCCTCCTTGAGTTGCCAAGTTTCTCATAAAATCTGTTGATCAGCTCCTTTATATCACTATCTTCCTCAATATCCTTGTGAGCTTTCTCTAGAGCCTCCTGAGTTTCAGTGAGTGTATTGCCCAGGTTTCTTGAGATTCTCCTTGATGTCCTCTGGTAGCTCTTCATGCTCAATAATTTTTGCAAGTTGTTTATAGATTAGAGCCTCTTTCCAGAGCTGGATGCAGCACATGCTCCGCCTGTAGTGCTTTCCTCATAGTGCTTGGTCTACAGACCCCTCCACTACTACCCCTTCTGTAACCAGAGTGTCTGCCATTCCAGAGCCCTTGAATCTCTTGTAGATAGCATAGATGTAGGACTCTTGGTGGAAAGTGCTGAGGATTGGGATAATGTCCTTGAACATTCGCGCATTGTCTGCCTTGAGCTGAACGATCGTCTTGTAGGTGGGCAAGTCACCAACGAGAAAAGAGAATGAAATATTGTTTTTGTGCATGGCATTCACTTGTTTAACCATAATGCACCACTGACTTGCTTGGAGGTTCATTCTAGGTTGTGTGATAGTAAGGCTTGCTCTTGTTGTGTGGTAGATGATGGCAAGACTGAGCAACACTGTATCCCGGAACACGCTCTTGAGGTGGTGGTCTTAAACCACCAGTATCTATGCGAGACAGTGCATATGACGGAGTGAGCACGCTGTGGAGCTGTGCCATTCACTGGTAGATCTACCATGGGATGAGCTGGTGGCTCACTCTTGCTACCAGGTGGGTATCTGTACTGATGGACCTTTGTCAGCTCTGCACATTTCTGCCTCAGCTGTGCAGAGATTCCCTTCTTCTTGGTGAGCTTTGCAGCAGGAAGTTAATCTGGTTTCTTGTTATAGCTCTCTGAATTTTTTACCTTCGAGATGACTTATGCGTAGCCTACTTATAATTGTAAGATCCATAACTGAACTCAGTATGAGCAGAGCTTTCATTTTAGCCTAATATTAAGGCTCTACGACGATTTTGAAAAATGTACATTTAAAGAGCAAACAATTGGTGGCCATCTTTGATTTGAAGGTCAAAAATAGGTAAAATCAATAAATCTACATCATTTATGAATTTCTTCACCCAAATAGTCTCAGAAACCATGTAGTGCAGCGCTGTGGGCAAAACAATTAAAAAGTTAATTTCCAGCTTGGCTGAGAGCAGCCATTTTGGATATAGGGCTCTCACAAAATGTCCCCACATTTTTGTGAGGAGCACCCCGGCTCATTTTTTTTTCTCTAACCTTTATAGATGACAAATCCTGTGAGAAACGAACCTTCGCTCTCCACGGTCACAGAACTCCTATGGATGACCCAACCCAAAGTGTGTATCCTTCCCTCTACTGTTGGCTGTTGGTGTGTATGCACATAGCAATGATGAATAGTGATATATGCGGCTTACCTTCAGTGTTAATAAACACCAGCATCTTTATAGATAAAGGGAATGTAGTTGTAATGTAGTAATTTGGGTAATTTGTACTTGGTAAATGTTTTACCATTGCCGCGACTAGTTAGACTAACCAGACAACTGTACCAGATTTATTGGCGCATGCACACACTCTTCCATTACCACATTCCAGACCTTTCCCACAAAATCCAGCCTTGTGCCTACTTACATTGTAATTTGGGTTTAATCATTATTATCACCTGTGGCGGTTCAACTTTACATCAGGAGCTGAACCTAGTTATTTTACAGTCTACTATATATATAATAAATACATAATTAGTAAATAACATGCTATTTTTGTCATGTTTAATCATGTGACTCACAAAGTTAACATTAACATTAACCTTAACATTTGGTTCAAAGTTAAAAGTGTATTTTCAATAAGATGTTGTTTCTTTAAATAAAAGTACCAAAGTCATGGCCATCAGATCTTGAAGTGTAACAATGGGGGAATGACCATTGCTTAAGATGACAGCCTGCATACCTTGTACTTGCTAACTAATTGTAACCAGGGGTGAACTAAGCTAACAAAAGGCTTTAAACCAGTGGTTCTCAACTGGTGGGTCACGACCCAAAAGTCGGCCTTTGTCCGGGCAAAAAAAAATAAATCCTGTGTTTTTATTTTGAAGAGGATTTTTTATGCAGCGGAGTGCTGTCTATTTTTTTTATTGCTTGCATAAGTCACTGAATAGTTTAATAGTACAGTTACTGAAGTGTTATGTTATATTAAATCAATTTGAGAAGGTTAGGGGGCAGCCGCGGCCTACTGGTTAGGGCTCCGGACTTCTAACCGGAGGGCTGCCGGTTCTGAACCCCGACCAGTACGAACGGCTGAAGTTCGTACTGGTACGTTCGTACTGGAGCAAGGCACCTAACCCCTCACTGCTCCCCGAGCGCCGCTCTTGCAGGCAGCTCACTGCATCGGGTTTAAGTGTGTGCTTCACCTCACTGTGTGCCTCACCATCACTGTGTTCTGAGTGTTTCACTAATTCACGATTGGGTTAAATGCAGAGACCAAATTTCCCTCACGGAATCAAAAGAGTAATTCTTCTTCTTCTTCTTCTAATTTGGGTTACGGCTTGTCACTTGCATCGGCCCACCCGTGGGCCGGTTGACAACTAGCGGTTTTTCATTCATCATTTATAGTGTGGCCTTTAATCTGATCCTGTTATACATTGTTGGAAAGAAGAGAGACCCCTGATTCAATCGTAACTAACCATTCTAGGCCCACAGAAACACAGCAAGAGCAAATACAGCTCATGTGCAAGGTGTGCACAAATACGAGGCGTGTGGTACATACCAACTAGTTGTCGTTGAAGTTGGAAAAAACAACAAACAGCATGGTAAATCTTGATATCCAGACAAAGTAAAGAGTCCAGCAAACAAAAGTATCCACTCCATTTAGTCATCTAAACACCCAAACTCGAGAAATCATCAATAGAACTGTGATGTGTTTGTTGATGCTGCAAAGTTATCTAAATCGATAGGGTTTGTCCAGTCAAGCACTTGTAACATGAGACGAGGTGTGACTACATACAGGTCTCTACTCTCGATGTAACCAATAGACTCTTAGGAAGAGATCAAGCCATCTCACTTGATTCTCCGATCAGTATTGGCTAAACAGTGTGTCAGTCAATTCATGGTTCGTCTTTGGTCAATAATGTGAGTGCGACTTGCGACTTTGTTGTGCAAATTAGAACACTTAGCAGAGGCGCGCCTAAAATCTGAAGTGCAGGCCTTACAGCCAATAGAAGGCCGCTTCTGACGTCATAAGGCAAGGTAGGGGGCAAGAAGAGGGCCTGCTCACGGCAACAGAGAGAGGTTGAGAGAGAGTTTTTTCTCTGTTTTCTGGTGCACACTCGCATATGCACATATTAGTTATTTGTATGATTGTAAAAATATAAGAATTAAAGACTATTTGCAGTAGAGTTATTTTGTTTGTGTGGTATTGATGAAATCAACAAAAAAAAACTATATTATATGTACAAATAATATTGGCCCTTTTAAATTCTGCCTGGGTATTACCTTACAAAAAACACTGCTGAATACTCATTATCTGTTATTTTTCCATGTACTTTGAACCTGTATTTGGTAAGACCTGTGGCTGTGCCCCCATTGAGTTTTCAGGCTAGAATACCACAGCCACAGGCCACAGGGACACTCAAAACACTACTTTTTTTAGGCAAGGATATAATTTAAATTTTCTCTGTGGCTGAGCTGGTATTACTCAGTGTCAGTAACACTTAGAGTAAATCTGACACTTGGATAAGAAACAAAGGCTTAGGAATGATCAAGTTTTGTCTGTAGTCATAGGGGTTGAAGAACAGTAACAATTTTATTTTGGCTATGTCGTTTTCAACCAAAACATAATTTTCTTCAAAAATAGGACCGCTAGCCAAGGGGATTTATGGTGGGTTTCGAAGCCAGACCAGTTGAGAACCACTGCCTTAGATTACAGCCTGTATACTCTGTACTTAATCTGCACCCTGTAGCTAAATGTAACATGAGGGGAACTACCACCGCACGTATATCTAACATGCTCTGTAACTACAGAGGACGTCAAACATTTAGTTTTTCCGATTTACTTGTCTCAAAACATGGATGACCAAACTGGAAGAATAAATGGATGAACCTCCGTATGCATGAATCACTGCAGTTAGCTGTCAGAAAAGCATATTAGCCATATATATAATATCAATTATTACATATGCGTTAGTAAAACACAAAGGGATTATCCTGTGTTTTATCTTGCTACATTGTATTAATTTCCTTGAATTAATGGTGGCCTTGCATCTCGAGGAGCTGTAATGCTGGTGGAAAACAAATGCAAGGGACAGGGAGAATACTTTCAATATTTGAATTCAAAATTATAATAATACAATAGGTACCCAGTAGTAAAATGAGTACAGAATAAATTCTCTCTGAATTAATCCCAAACATCCAGATTATTGCTCAGTAGGTCATACATACCTGTTAATAATATAATACATACCCAGTTGTTAAAAGATAACTACAGTAGAAGTTATTCATAAGATGTCAAATTGTTACCCCCCCCCCCCCCCCATTCCATAACTTCACATCTTCTACCCCAGTACCTCCATATACGTATTGGTACATACTCTACTGGTACACATTTCGTCCAAAAGATAAAGCCGTAACTGTGGAATAATTACGCTGTATGTTGCGGGCTGTAATCCAAAGTGTTACCAATATTGTAGATTAAAACTTCACCAATATATACATCCTATATTGAATAATCTTGTGCTGGGTGGGCAGTTGTCACAGCCATGCTATGACAAGCATGCATCCAAAGTCACAGTCTGCCTTCTCCTCACCTGTCTGCCTTCTCTGTCTGCCTTCTCCTCACCTGTCCTGTCATTCCCTGCTCATCAAGACAACTCTGTTCACCTGATTATGCCGCTGCCTCGAATCGGCCAATCAAGAGAGTTCAGAAGTCTCTTCTCATGATTCACCTGTTGCCAGTTCTTCGCTTTTCATGCAAGTCTCTCCAGCGTTATTCGGATTATTTTTGGTATTTTAGTTTATTTTTATTTTTTGTATTGTATTTCTATGTACCCTGGCTGCTACGGCGACCCAATTTCCCTCCAGGGATTAATACAGTCTCTCTATGTCTATGTCTCGTTGCCTTTCCGGATACCACCTCAGCCTTCTGTCCCCGACCACTAACGTTGTCTCTCTGTTCCTGGTTTCTGCCTGCCTCTCCCCTGCCCTGTTTACTCAACCCTGCCTGTCCCTGACCATCCCATCTCATCACCTTCCCAGATATTGCCTCAGCCTTCTGTTCCTGACTACGAACTTCGTCTCTCCATTCCTGGTTTCTGCCGGCCTCTCCCCTGGTCTGTTACCTGCTCTCATTATTGTGTGTGACAATAATAAAAGTCATAACCAATAATACCTGTCTTTTCATGAGCTGCAGTTGGGTCTAACCTCTTCAACCTTACCCTACGCTCACACTGACGGGCGACCAAGCCTTTTCGTGCTCGGCGATTTTCGCCTGTTGGGCGTTCCGGGGGAGTGTCTGTAGTGATAGTATTGAAACCTGTGTCAGATCGAAAACAATTGATAATATCCAGCCATTGATAATATCCAGCCATACCCATGACGTTTTCTGGTTTAACAACATTTATTTCTCGATAGATTTCGAAGCACATACCAGAGTACAGTCACATTCGTTAGATATATCCATAATCCTATCTCTCGCCGACGTGGTCCACCATGTTGGATTATGTTCTAGTTGTGCGGCCGCCATGCCTCCTTCGCTCGGATTGGCTTTTGCAAAAAAACGCCGCGTTTTTTCGCTCATCATTTGCATAGAATAGGACTAGTTTCTATTTTTTGCCCCGCCCTCCTCGCGTTTTGCAGCCCACACGCTTCGCCTTGCTGCCCGTCGCTCACTGCCATTGGAAATGAATGGAAACGCGTCGCCAAGCCTCTGTCAAAAAAACGCCAGTGTGAGCGTAGGGTTAGTGGGCCAAGTGATTACTCAAGTCAGTCATATGTTAATGTGGGATATTGTTGATGACTGCTACAGACATCCCTAAATTTAAAGTCATGTCCACAAGTATATGGGCATTTCTATACAGTATTTTCTCTATGGGGCGGCACGGTGGTGCAGTGGTTAGCACTGTCGCCTCACAGCAAGAGGGTTCTGGGTTCGAATCCACCTGGGACCCGGAACCTTTCTGTGTGGAGTTTGCATGTTCTCCCTGTGCTTGCATGGGTTCTCTCCGGGTACTCCGGCTTCCTCCCACAGACCAAAAACATGCAGGTTGGGGATTAGGTTAATTGGTGTCTCTAAATTGTGAGTGTGAATGGTTGTTCGTCTCTATATGTTAGCCCTGTGATAGGCTGGCGACCTGTCCAGGGTGTACCCAGCCTCTCGCCCGTTGCAGCTGGGATTGGCACAGCCACCCCGCGACCCTCGTGGAGGATAAGCGGTTTCGATAGTGGATGGATGGATGGATTTTCTCTATGTTTTGTCCTTCCATCCACACCAAAAAGCTTTTGTAAAACGTATTCCAGTGTGGGCATGATCTATCACTACAGTAATACTTTGAAGGGGAGAGCAAGAAGCACACAACAACAAATAGCTCAACAGAAAATGATCCATAGTATTCTGATCTCTTGGGGTTTTCATTTTTAACTGATCAAACTTTCAGTTTCCTTTTTTTCTGCTCCCTATTTTTCTCACACAGCATTGTCTCTTCACTGACGAAAAGTAGGCCCTGGTAATATTGCTTAAAAAGTAAACTGCGCTCAACTACATTAAGGAAATGGGAAGGAATGGGTTATGACCATGGCGTAAACATGGCATCACACATATCTGTGTGTGAGTTCAGAGCAGAGGTTATGGAATGGATTATGCTGAGAGCTGTTCTGCAGCGGCAGCATTCACCAAGATCCTGCCTTTGCCATCATCATAGTGTCAACATGGTCGGTAAGGGTTGTTGCATTTGTCAAGAATGTGAGGCATCATATTCAGAGAGATTAACTCACACTGTACATATTTGAAGAGAGATTTGAGCTTAATTGCATGCTTCACTCCACACTCTGCATCTGGATTGGGAATGATCCAAACACACAGCGATTAACACATTAGAGGGCTACAGGAAGATAATCACAGCAGCATCATGTAATTCCTCTATGCTTATTACTCTGGGCTTTTTATGCAATGTATTTTAGAAGCAATTTTTGTCATATGTTAAAATTCTCTTTACAGCAATAAATCAATCAAATGCTATGCCAAAGAAAATCAAATATCAATGGCTCCTGCAGGCAAATTATTGGCTTGTCCAATCATTTCACTACCCACCTCCCTGCACACACTTTGTCATTGCACTCTTTTCTTCCGCAAGCCAAGGCAAACCTATTAATGCTAGTGAGCTAATCATGTGCTTTTGAGGAGAGGCTTTGGAGGGAGACCTGTAGGGAGGGGTGGGATTTCTTTGGTTAGGTACTTCTAAAATTGAAGCTTCATCTATCTGGTTTCTCCATCCTAGCTCTAAGAAACACTTATCATGTTCTTAGAAAACCATTTGTATGAGAACTTCAAGTGCATAATATGCACTTGAAGTTCTCATACAAATGGGTTATAGCCATATAATACCCTTAAATTGGTCTCATATATATTTGGGTTTCTCATAAATGGGGGACTCACAAGAGTCTGAAACAGATGTGGGCTACATGCGCTCCAGACCTATGTTTCCGTGCCCAACTTGTGTGTGTGTGCATGAAGCTACACAAAATTACTACTGTGAGTGCATAGTAGACAAACTGTGTGTGTATTAAACCATCAACACACTGCTTTTAATGAGCACCCATCTGCTTCAGGAGTAACTGAAATAAACTTCACATTGTTCCTGTTACCACATTTAAAGTAGCATCACCACCAAAATAAGGGTTGCTCGTGCTAAATGTGGTAAAAACTAAAATAAAGCACAATTCATTTTCTTTCATTCTGTTTTGAAGCATTCACTGTGTTTCGACATGTTGGCAGGACATGTTGAGTTCTCTCAAATGTGATTGTCTTGCCGTAGCTTTGTCTGCATTGGCTGACTTTGTCCAGTTGTCTGGCCAATCAAGGGGATGGCTCCTCAAACCGCACCAAGAGCTGCAGCTGCCATCAAGTGCTCATTGGGCTTTTTGCCCTCAGCTAACCACAGAATAACCTGTGTATTGAATATGTTAAACCAACAACATGCCATTTCTCATTGCTGATGTGAACGAGGATCAGAACAAGTTGTCATTTGCTCGCTGATCCACAGTATGGGTGCAACTACTGTGCTAATCCACATAGATATGACACCTTGCAGTGAAGCTGGTTCAAACCCAGTCTGTGGTTTTGCTGCACTTCATATCTTCTCTTTTCCCATCTCCTTTCCCATTTCTTTATTTCCAATATTGAAAATATACTAATATGAGAAAATAGTCGAGTTGAGTTGATGAGTTGTTGACTCCAGGCTTGGTTAGGACTTTTTTTTTTTTAAACAAAAGGCCTTTGTTATCTAGAACGGCACGGTGTTGTGGACTCTGTAACTATGGCAGCTGGACAAAACAAGCATTTCTTCAGGCAGAGTACATGCTGCTATGGCCAGGCTTAGGAAGTCAAAAGAGAGGAACAAACACAAAGTGTAGAAAGCGAGGGATAGGAGGAGGTAGAGAAAGATGAGGAGCAGATAGAGGAAGAAATACTGGAAGTCTGGAGGAGAATATGTATGTAGAGGGGAGGGTGTATGGGGGCAGGGTTTACTTACGTTTGCAGCCACTGTCCCACAAAAAGCCGCTCAGACAATCCCGACACTTGGGCCCTGTAGTGCCCTCCTTACATTTACAATATCCTGTGCCATCACAGCGTTCACTGACTGAGCCATAGGGGTTACAATTACAGTCTGGAAAAAGATAACACACACACACGCACAAATGCACACACATATGAACGCACATACAAACATACTAAAAAGTGCATAGTGCGTTGGTTTCTTTGCATGTTTTTTTTTTTCTATCAAGACACACGTACAGACCTAAACTTGTAATGTCCACTCCATGAAGAAAGATTGCAAAATCATAATTTCTCTGCAAATTGACCCAAAATTATGCTTCTATCTGGATTCATGTAGGAATAACAATTTGAACATTTCAAACAAATGAAGACTAAAACGAACTTCTTGCTAAGTGCATGAATACTTTGCAAATCATTTTACTTTTTATTTTGCACAAATGTTTTCATCCGATTCCTGTTCAACGATATGCAAGACATTGCGTGCATTGAGCAAAGGTACTAGTAGTACAAAAGTAGAGACAGAAACGTGTTGAAAATGTTGAGTAGAAAGAAAGTTGGTGAGATGGACAGTTATGACATTCATGTGTGAGATAAAAGGCAAACGGCATGGTAATGTTCACACATAGGTCTTGACACAGATGGTATAGCACATTAAAATGGGCATTATTGTAATCTATTTTATTTCACTGTCCAAACAGATTCATAGGGACAATAACACATGTGTTGGCTAATCAAAATAAAGATCACTGCTAATTGTTGGTACTGATCTCTAAGCCACAATTCACCACACAGACAGTGGTAAATAGTACTTTTTTTACATTGTGCTTCACTGACCTTTCCAAGCATTGCCAGTCACCCTGAGCCTTGTAATGTTTTTTTTTTGTTTACACCCAACTGACGTCCAGTGAGGTCACAGGGAGAGAAGGGGGAGCGTGAGGTGACAGGGAGTGACAGGGCCCAGTGGTGTTAGGGGAAGGTGGAGGTGATGACTGGAAGGTGGTGTTGGGGTAAGGGGGTTTGACCGGGGGCAATTACACAAACATGACATATGAACTAGTAAGGTACCTCTCACTCTTGGTGTGACTACTCTGCAATGTCCCCCTGATTACACACACACACACACACACACACACACACACACTGAGTTTCAGAGTTGGTGACTTTTAGAGAACCTTTCTAAAGCAAAATGTGATGTAATAATATACAAAATACAAATAAACTATTTCATAACCAACTACTTGCACTGTCCATCTCTATGTATGTTGTATATAGGTTCTCATTTTTTTCATCTGATCTGACTTTAAGAGCTTGCATATAATGTAATCTTGTTTAGGTAAATCTATTTATTGTTTATTGTCTATAGTCAGGTTTTTATCGCACTCCTCTATCCCCTTGTCCTGCTGGTCACTGTGAATTTCTCCTAAGGGGGATAGGAATAAGGAATATCTTATCTTATCTTATCTTATCTTATCTTACTTCTAAGTACCACACAAACATTTGTGGGGGGGTTAGAATCTCTGAACCAATCAGAAACAGCTAACCTGTGGTATGATTTTACTTTCGGTGTCTGATTCATGTTACATTTTAAAGTAAAAGTATAGCATAGCCCTTGCTATTATATATCTATGATTCTTTACTATGTTTTATATTATTGTGATGCACTAAACCTCAACACAAATTTCTTGTACGTGTTAAATTAACTCAATGAAGTCACTTCAGATTTTGACTAAGCATGTATAGTGTACATGTGTAGTTAGATTTGTTGTTTAATATTTTTCAATAAATGTATGTATATAATTAAAATACACATTTGTGCCCTTCACAGGGCCCAAATGAGGGCAACCAAAATTGAGACTGGTGAGCAAACCAACAGAAGTACAAACAAAGAAACAAAGCAAATGTGACAACAGCTAGAACCATGTTAGTGGCAGGAGATGGGATGGATGCACCTCAAGATAATGGAGGACAATGACAGGTTTCAACGTTTGCAGTAATAAAAACCCTTCAGTATACATGTTGTGTGTGCATCTTGTTGGGTTGGGAGGGTGGTGTATGTGGTTGGGAGGGTGGTGTATGTGGTTGGGGGGGTGGTGTATGTGGTTGGGAGGGTGGTGTATGTGGTTGGGGGGGTGGTGTATGTGGTTGGGAGGGTGGTGTATGTGATTGGGGGGTGGGGGGAAAGAAAACTGACCTATGCACACATTCTCGTCCTCGAGCTCCGCCGACGCATTGCGGAAGTAGCCCAGCTTGCAGAGCTGGCAGTGCTGCCCCCTAGTGTTGTGCTTACAGCTGACGCAAATGACGGTGTTTAGCAGCTCGATGTAGCTGCAGCGGTGGGAATGGCCGAAGCACTCGCAGTCTTACAGAGAGAAAGGGGTGGGTAGAAACATAAAAGAAGAAGGGGGGGTAGATATACAGGGGGGAAATAGAGAGAGAGAGAGAGAGAGAGAGAGAGAGAGAGAGAGAGAGAGAGAGAGAGAGAGAGAGAGAGAGTGAGAGAGAGAGAGAGAGAGAGAGAGAGAGAGAGAGAGGTGGAAGAGGGTGTCTTAATGTGATTATGTCACGAGGGCTCACTGCGTGTGCTGCAGCGGACCGAGTTAGCATCGGGGGAACGGTTAGCCTGTGGCGTGGGAGGGGCCGGCATGCCAGATTGACAATGGAGAGACAGTTAAGTTAGGTCAGGTTAGTAATAGTAATAGTAGAGAACGGTAAGGGGGATGGAGAAGACAGTATGAGGATGTGTCAGACAGTGATTAGTCCATTATGAGCCACAGCCTAGATTAGATACCACCACATCACATCACTGAACAACAAGGATGGGAGAGAACGTGAGATCAGCATTTGTTTGGAGAGATAATATCACTTTACGCCACATCACTTTAACACACCACAACGCATGATGACTAGGAAGGGAAGGGAGGGAAACTAGTTTATGGCACATCAACACAGACACAGTGTTACAGGAGGAAACTGCACAGGCAAAAGCGCGGGTCAAACCATGGCTGAAGATGTGGATATGCTCTGGGTCAGGGAAGGTTTTATAGTTTAGTGGTGACCTTGTTATGAACTTGTCTCATGGGAAGAAAGTATGGTTGCTCAGTTGTGCTGTAGACCACAACTATTCCTGGATATGAAATCACATATAACCTTGTGTCAACAACAACCATTAGATAGTGTGTGTGTATGTTTGAGAGAGAGAGAGAGAGAGAGAGAGAGAGAGAGAGAGAGAGAGAGAGAGAGAGAAAGTGAGAGAGTGTAAGAAGATAATGTTAGGGCATTACAGATAATGTCATATGCTATGTTCAAGTTGTGTAAAACGTCTCTTTTTATATGGATGCTCAATCTAAACAGGGTTTCACTATCTTGACAAAAAAAAAACTGAAATAACTGAAATAATCAAATAGGTGCAGGATGGGCTGGATTCAAATCTGAATAATTATTTCAAATGATGACAAAAGGAAAGACAATCAAAGTCATAAAGGTTAGGCATCTGGCATGAATGTATGGCGCAGACACCCGGCCAGCTGTCTGCACCTCCACTTGGTTGGGGATGGTGGGGGTGGTGGGGGAGGAAGCGGGGTTTGAACTGCTCCTGTAAGCTAGTGCAGTGTTGCTACAGCCCAGATGTGTTCCTTAGTCCAGTCCCCCAACCAGAGGGTTGAGTGGTGGGACAGGGTGGGGGTAGCGATGGCACGGTGCTTACATCCCAGAGAGTGCTATTTATTAAGACTCTGGTATGGAGGTCAGGCCTCTCTGTCCAGCCAGGGCAGGCTCCTTTATGAAATGACAAAAAGGGAAAAGTGGCCTGGTCTATTTTACCACTCTAGCCTACAAAGACACTGCTGTTCAAGTCTGAGCTAAGACCTTTTAAATAAGATGCCCTGCCTCTCCCACAGACATCCTCTCCGAAGACAAATAATCTCTCCTTTCCAGAAATAGGCTCCTAAATCAAATAGAAAAGTCCCCGAAACGTGGTCCCCAAGAATAGTCATAGTCGGCCATCACCTACTTTATCTCCACTGGGGATCTGAATAGTGGTTACAAAAGATTTAATGTGCACATAATAAACATCTCAAACACTTCCTCTGTGAAAATATCACTGCCAACAATGATTGGGGCTATAGATAGATAATTCAATAGTATGGCCAATTCCATTGGCCATACTATTTAGGGCATGAGCAACCTACCCAAGGTGAAATATTATGGCGATTTCCACCAGTGACAACAGAGGTGCATAGCATTTGTGTGAAAGTCATACCCTTTATTGTGTCACTCACTAAGCAAGCCACAAAGCACATTGTTGTGTTGTCTTTTTGAATGTTGCTCATTCAAAAATACAAGACACATTGGAAGATCTGATGTTTGGTCTTGTTATATATATAACGGTGTGAGTGCTCTCAATTAAAACTAATTATATAATTCATAGAATGTTGTATGTCGGCAGTGTAACCACATGTAGAAAGACCAGAGGGCCCACTGAGGACATTTGAATGGTTCTCAAGGTTGAAGGCAGGTAAGGGTTGGTGAATCCTAGAGCTCCTACCTAGCTTGCAGTATGTAACATGGACAGTGGGGGCGGTAGAGAATGCAACTCGAGGCGCAACTGGACAAATAAACAAAAGAAAAGAAAGAAAAGCGTAAAAAAGGTAACGCTAACGTTAATTTAACAAAAGGAATGTAATGTTGGAGGGTGAAAACCTCATTCTGAAATGACTGATAAGTTATGTTAAGCAGTTACAATTAGTAAGCAATGATAGATGGCATAAGAAAATTATTTTACAAATGGCATTTGGTAGCTAAAAACTCATCTAAGAAAGGTTCCATGAAGAGGTATTAATTACACAAGCCCAAGATATGAAACCTAATGTTTGTTATCAGGTGTCTTCAAGTTTGGTTAATGTCCTCCCTCTATCCTCTCTTTCTTGCTAAAAGTAGCCAGACAGACTTCCTGTCACCAAGGGTGGCAGCCTGCTGGGATATTTCATCCAATAAGTATGTGCGTATACAGCAGACTGTGTTCGGAATCACATTATATGAGGACACAGCAAATCTTCTCATTTCTTTCCGGTCAGAAGGCAAACAGCAGGGAAAAAAGGAAAATACAGTAATAGGGCTCGGCTGCTGCCAATTTCATTAGCCTATTTAAACCTCCAAACTCATACGATGTGAATTCTTGGCTGCATTAGTAGAACTACAGGGTGCTCAGGGGTTGTATGCTAGAGGTGGGCTAGGCTGCAGCACATCACATTTTGTACAAGCCAAGCTGATCTTGACAATTAATCTGCATCAAACAGTTCTGAAACCTCTGCTCTGTTATATCTGTTATATGTTATTTGAGTGAAGACGACACTACAATTTCCAACAATCCCACAGCTAGTAAAAATCTAGTGGAGTATTCCAAATGGTACATATGTTTGTGTGTGTGTGTGTGTGTGTGTGTGTGTGTGTGTGTGTGTGTGTGTGTGTGTGTGTGTGTTCATATGAATAAGCAGAATAAGCTGGTTTAAAGAAAACCCTGCATATTCTTGGACCTCTATGGCACACAGTCAAGCAACCCTCAATAAACGATAAAATGAAAGCAAATCTACAAACAGATAATAGTCTTCCCTCATTGACTCTCTCCCTCTCTCTTGCTTCTCAGAAATGCATGACACTTATCCTTTATGCGAGCCAGAGAGCAAACCGCATGGAAAACCAAGATGTGTGTGTGTGGGTGGGTGGGTTGGGGGGGTAATTTGCATTGATTATGTGATCAATATTTAATTACAGTGTATTTCTGTGGAGGAATAACAATGAATAAGTAATGGATGTAACATTGGGGCGGAGAGTGATAGACGACTGCAATGGGGCTAGCGGAACCTCACGATTACCAACAAGATGTTGTTTTCTTATCAGGGGTTAGGAAACGGAGAGTACCGACTGGCGTGGAGTGGAGGGAACCACAGGGTGGCTGGGAGCTGCGAGCGGAACGGGGGGAGGATGGTTGTTCTCATCACACCCATTTCATTTCCCCACTTAATTTCTCCATCACCCACTTGTTTATGTCCCTGTGCGTGTGTGTGCGTTAATGTGTGACCTAATGCTATTGACTTTGCTGAATCACATGGCGTTTGGGTAATTACATTGCAGGGGCATATGGGTAGCCGGCCTTAAGTAAACAATGGTTATTTACTAGGTAAACTCTTTATTTTAGAGGTGTATTAAGTCTCAGTGGGGGTTTGGACATCTCATTTGGTTTCTGGTCAGGCAATCATGGGACAGGTTCCTCAAGCATGGTCCGTATTGTCCCTCAAAATGTGAGCCCTACCAAAATGGTTCCCTTTGTTGTGGGCTTTCTTGATGTCTACATGTTACCCTTCAGCCATTTAGAATATAATTAACACACCAGAAAGTGAAATGGTGGGGTGGGGGGGGCACACAGCCCTACCTACTGGTTTCAACATCTGTCCAACGTTTTTATTTCAAATGAGATGAGTCATCAGAACATGAAGAAAACAGTCATGGTTGGTGGGAACCAAAACACACGCAGAAAGGAAGCCAGCTCAGGGCAATCCCATTGGTTATATATTTTTGTTTTTGTATTTTTGTATGTATTTTTGTGCATATTGCGTCTGGGTTTCATATATTCATTATCTTGTTATATAGAATATTCAATTTTGTTTAATATTTAGCATTAATAAATATTCTTAATTAACTTGAGTGGCGTCTGCGTGTGCATCTTGCCTCCAATTTGAACATCAACGTGTCTTTTTTTTCCTTAATGCTAAAACAAAACGTTGCTATCCAGTGTTTTAAAATAGCTTTACATCTTTCAGTATGCTAATAAAAATAAATACTTGAAAACCTAAGTGTTTACATCAGGATTCTATTGTGTTTATTAAGAGATGACAGCTTCGAGTGAGAACAAGTCCCTGTGGGCTCATTTGAAGACAGGACTTCTGCTTTGTAAATGTGTCCTTTTATCATCGCACAAACTGCCAAGCACATACACACATTCACATATACACTTCTATCTCCAGAAAGGTTGGGAGGACTACAGTTGGGTATAGTCTTGTCTGACCTTTGGATGTAGTGTATAGAGAGAGAGAGAGAGAGAGAGAGAGAGAGAGAGAGAGAGAGAGAGAGGCAGGCAGGCAGACAGACAGGACAGACAGACAGACAGAGAGACATACAGAGAGAGAGAGAGAGAGAGAGAGACAGAGAGAGAGAGAGAGAGAGAGAGAGAGAGAGAGAGAGAGAGAGAGAGAGACGAGAGAGAGAGAGAGAGACTGTTTTAGAGCATCATGTGTAGAGAATCTTATGTAGAGCATGCACACACAATCAAACCACACACACACACACAAACACACTGAGTTCCATCCAGGCCATGCATTAGTTGCGTAGGATGGATCAGGGGTCAGGATGTTCACATGCTCAATTATATTCTTGGTCATGTGATGTGATGCATGTGATAGCAAGGGTTAGCAATAACCAGTGGCTAGTTAGCTTCCTGTGTGTGTGTGTGTGTGTATGTGGTGTGTGTGTGTGTGTGTGTGTGTGTGTGTGTGTGTGTGTGTGTGTGTGTGTGTGTGTGTGTGTGTGTGCATGCGTGTGCTTCTGTATGTGTGTGTCTGTGTGTATGTGTTTACCCATGTGTGTATGCACCCCTGCGTGTGTGTACCTGCTCACCACACCTACTGGTGACAAAAGTGAGAGTGCAGAAACAATGAACATAACAGAGCCGAACTGTGAACACACTTTGGGAACTCGTCAATATCCTGCCCTCCCGTGGCTCGTGTGTAACGCAGCCTTCCAGGCAGCCGTAACCTGAGACAGAGATCTACCTTCTTCCCTTCTCCTCCTCCTGAGGCACTACTGGCTGACGAAGATAATACCGGGCTGCGTTGGGGGGTGATGATTACATTAAAATGACCTCATGTGACAGGATGCTGCAACAGAGGTTTGGGCACTTTAAAATATTATAGAGATGCCATTTATTTATAAAGCATGAGGAAGAGAGGAAGATAAAAAAACCTAAAATTCAATAGCATTGGCATAGCATAGGCAAATGTTATCTGGTTGAGTCTGGCTGCAGTAAATGAATAGGGCCCTGCCGCTATCATGACAATATAGCTGTTGGCTATGGAATATTTTCTTGAGAAGAAATAAAAACTGACATTCAAGAAAAACAAAAAAGGGGGGCCGGGGGGGAGGGGCATGCATGCAAAGCAAAGCAAAGCGTTGAGTGGTTGATAGGCTGAGATCCATTGAGATGGTTTACTTACTCACTGGTCCCACGTTGTTAGGAATACCTGGAAGGGAGAAAGAGACACCCACCAACCCCCAGACAGATGGATGTTAGTGTACAGTACAGGTCCATGAGGATTCACATTCAATAGTAATTATGAACTATTTAAGTAGTTATTTTACTCTATTTCTCTCTCTCTCTCTCTCGTCAGCGAATCCACGTGCCAGTAGGCCACTGTGCAGGTAATGCGGGCCAAGCTCATCCTGTAGGTGACTACATATCTTTCTTCAATGGGGGGGCACTGCTGCTACAACTCCCAAGATATTGAACTATTCTCAACACTGCTAAGGTGTCTCCCTCATGCTCCTCCATTCCCTATCGGAATGCCCCATACTGACAATGATCAAAAGCCCAGGCTACAGATAGATGTGCCCATTGTTTTCATTTCAAAGCCGTTGCCGTTATAAAATGGTTGAAATTTAAATGCTGTAGAATAAATGCAAATGCAACATTGATTTAGTTGATTCATAAAGTGCCTTTTCAATGGTTAAACATTGTAAACAACAGACGTTTCACACAGTGGCGTAGCCAGGATTTTTCAACAGTGTGGACTTTTGCAAATTAGTGTGGGCCACTATTTTTAATTTTTTAAGACAGTGACAGTGTTTCCTCATGTGACAAGACAAGACAGTGTTTCCTCATGTGTACCAGCACATAGACTTTCCTACACGAGGAAATAACACTCTAGACCTGGTCTACACCACACAGCGAGGAGCATACAAGGCCTCACCCCTCCCCCACCTTGGCGCTTCAGACCACAGTACTGTTATGCTAATGCCAGCATACAGGCCTAAGGTCAAAGTCACCAGACCAGTCCAGAAGCAGGTACGGGTGTGGCCAGAGGGTGCTTCCTCAGCACCTACAGGACTGCTTTAACACCACTGACTGGGCCATGTTTAAGCAGGCAGCCACCTACAACCAACACACCAATATCCAGGAGTATTCGGACACTGTTACTGCCTACATCAGCAAATGCATTGATGATGTCACAGACACCAAGACCATCACAGTACGGGCCAACCAGAAACCATGGCTGACGGGGGAAGTACGTGGTTTACTGAGAGCCCGGGATGCTGCTTTTAGAGCAGGTGATGAGGCTGGCCTGAGATCAGCGAGAGCCAACCTGATCCGGGGCATCAAGCTAGCTAAGAGGCAGTACAGTGCCAGGATATCCGAACACTTCAGTGACAGCAGGGACACTAGGAGCCTGTGGCAGGGGATACAGACCATCACGGACTATAAACCCCGACCACAGACCTGTGACAGTGACACCACTCTGCTGAACGATCTAAACAACTTCTTCGGACGGTTTTGAAGCAGACAACAGCACCCCTGCACAGAAGTCACCACCCCCTGCAGATGACCAGGTGTTGTGCCTCTCGCCAGCCAGTGTGAGGAGATCCCTCTCCAGGATCAACGCTCGCAAGGCTGCAGGGCCTGACAACATTCCTGGTCGTGTGCTGAAGGAATGTGCAGAGGAGCTCACAGATGTCCTCACAGACATGTTCAACACCTCCCTGAGCCAAGCTGTTGTCCCCACTTGCTTCAAGAGCACCACCATCATCCCGGTTCCGAAGAAGGCCTCTCCATCCTGCTTCAACGACTACCGCCCCGTTGCACTGACCCCCATCATCATGAAGTGCTTCGAGCGACTGGTCATGCAACACATCAAATCCATCCTCCCACCTTCACTGGACCCATACCAGTTTGCATATCGGGCCAACAGGTCGACCGATGATGCAATCTCCACCGTCCTCCACTCAGCCCTCACCCACCTGGAGACCAAGGACTCGTATGTGAGGATGCTGTTCCTTGACTTTAGTTCAGCCTTCAACACGATCATCCCTCAGCAGCTGATCAGGAAGCTGGACTGTCTAGGACTACAGACCTCACTGTGTAACTGGTTGTTGGACTTCCTGACCGGAAGACCGCAGGCAGTCAGGGTCGGCAGGAACGCATCCAGCACAATCATGCTGAACACAGGGGCTCCCCAAGGATGCGTGCTGAGCCCCCTTCTCTTCACCCTGCTGACCCACGACTGCACTCCATCCTTCAACAACAACCTCTTCGTCAAGTTTGCGGATGACACGACTGTGGTGGGACTCATCAACCACAACGATGAGTCAAACTACAGGGAAGAGGTGAGCCAGCTGGCCGTGTGGGTGCAGGGACAACAATCTCTCTCTCAACGTGCAGAAGATGAAGGAGATTGTTGTCGACTTCCATAGAGCCTCCGTCCAGCACCCCCCACTGACCATCGACGGTGCTGCTGTGGAGAGAGTGAGCAGCACCAAGTTCCTGGGGGTGCATCTCACTGAGGACCTCTCCTGGAACTGCAACACCACAACACTGGCCGGCAAAGCTCAGCAGCGCCTCTACTTTCTCCGCAAACTTCGGAGAGCGAGAGCACCTGCCCCCATCATGTACTCCTTCTACCGGGGAAACCACCGAGAGCATCCTGACCAGCTGCATAACTGTGTGGTACGGCGGCTGCACTGTATCCTGTAGGAAGACCCTGCAGCGCATAGTGAGAGCAGCTGAGAAGATCGTCGGTGCTCCCCTCCCCTCCCTGCAGACATCTACAACACACGCCTGTCCCGCAAAGCACTCAGCATTGCGGGTGACTCCACCCACCCCTCTCACTGCCTCTTCAACCTCCTGCCCTCTGGTAGGAGGATGAGGAGTCTCAAGGCAAGGACCAGCAGACTGAAGGACAGCTTCATCCACCAGGCGGTCAGGATGCTGAACTCCCACTCAGCACTGACCCCCCTTCTTTCTCTGCTCTCTGCCCGCACAAACATTGGACGCTGACATCAACCTCCACCCATTCTCCCCCTCCCACCACTCCCATTCCCAACCCCCCCCCCCCCCCCCCCCCCCCCCCCCCCCACACACACACACACACACACACACACACTCATTCAACCCCGGACACCTGCACACAACCTCTCTCCCCCTGGACTTTAACCCCCCACCCATCTACCACCACACCCTGCTCACCACCATGCACAGCCCCACCACCCCTACCACCCACCATCATGCACAGCCCCACCACCCCCTACCACCATGCACAGCCCTCTCCACCTCCACCCCCCTACCACCATGCACAGCCCCATCACCCCCCTTCCACCAGGTACAGCCCCACCTCCCTCCTCCACCATGCACAGCCACTTTACACTTTGCACTTTAGTCCGTATATAAATCTGTTAAATAACTGTTCATAGTACTGTTTATACTTTTTATACACTGTTAAATAACTGTTCATAGTACTGTTTATACTTTTTATATACTGTTAAATAACTGTTCATAGTACTGTTTATACTTTTTAGACACTGTTTAAAACTGTTTATACTGTCCATACTGTTCATAACATCCATACTGTTCATTTATTTATTACTATTACTATCATTACCACCATAATGCAACTCTTACTGATTACTGTTTACCGTTTACTGTTACTGTTCTCAATTTGCACATTTTACTATTTACTGTTTTATTGCACTCGCGACCACCTTAGTATTTTTTTATTTTTTTTTATTTTTTTTATACTTATATTTTCATATATTTATATTTATATTGCATGCTGTCTTGCACCAGGGATTGAGGGAAACGGCATTTCGGTTCTTGTGTATGGCCTGTACATTCATGAAAACTGACAATAAAGTTTACTTGAACTTGAACTTGAAAAAAAAAAAAAAAACACAACACACGAGACAACATCACTATGGGGTACATGTTGGATGAGTACATCAGAGGAGGTTTTTGAATAAAAGGAAATCAGTTGTGCGCGCAGCTAATAACTAATTGCGCACTGGTAATCATTTCAACTAGATCTCTCTTTCTCTCATTTAACATAACATAACACACTCACACAGAAACACACATACGAAGCACATGTATGCACACACACACACATACACACACACACAAACACACTGGAAGCTAACTAGCCACTGGTTATTGCTAACCCTTGCTATCACATGCATCACATCACATGACCAAGAATATAATTGAGCATGTGAACATCCTGACCCCTGATCCATCCTACGCAACTAATGCATGGCCTGGATGGAACTCAGTGTGTTTGTGTGTGTGTGTGTGTTTGATTGTGTGTGCATGCTCTACATAAGGTTCTCTACACATGATGCTCTAAAACAGTCTCTCTATCTGTCTGTCTGTCTGTCTGCCTGCCTGCCTGCCTGTCTCTCTCTCTCCTCTCTCTCTCTCTCTCTCTCTCTCTCTCTCTCTCTCTCTCTCTCTCTCTCTCTCTCTCTCCATACTGTATATATATATCTTGTTTTTTTTCTTTCTTACTCCTGGCTGTCTGCCACAAAGAGGAAAAAAAAACTAAACTTCAGTCAGTAAACAAACAAGCTCTCCTCCACAGGAGGAGATGGGAGCAAGCTGGGCATCACCACAAATACAACAAGTTTGTGAGAAAATGGAAAAGGAAACATAGGAAAGTCCCAACTGGCCTTGTTTATCCCCCTCCATTTTAAATTCAGTTCCGCTTACCAGCAAACATCGTCCAAAGGAGGTACGATAGAAATCTGCGTATGTTTTTATTTTATTCCGTTTTCATTTATTTATTCACCTTTTTTTTCTCCTTTCTCGGTGTGACTTCTTGATGAGTTAGCTTTCTGTGTGTGTAAGTTTTGGATTTGTGGGTGTGCTAGCTTCAATCCACAGCTAAACGTTGCCCAGCTGCCAACTATGTGGAGGAAAACGTCATCGTTAAGGCCATAGAGGAAATGGAAGCTGAGCAAAGTTGTGCTAGGTACGATAGAGCTTGTATATTATGATTTCCCATGGCAATATATGCCGCTATTTTTGGGAGCACTATCATTATGTTGGCAGTAATGTTTTTGTGGTCATTGTGTAGTAATTAATTGTGAAATGATTTGTCAAAATTATTTTGGGACCATTTTTAACAGCATTTTTCATGCTTTACAAACTTTCCATTAGCCTAGGGTATGGTATATCTTTGTTGATTTATGATGTGAGAGTACTAGAACAACTACATCTCTTGAGTCCTCTCACAGTCCAGTATTGCCAACATAAATCCCAGGATGCATTGTGAAGTACAAGCCCTATTTATAGAAATACAAATGCTAAACCAAAAGGTACCTTCATTTAGAAAAATCTGCATACTTAATAATGACTACCAGCAGCAACAAAAAAAACCTAATAAATAAAAACTGTAAAATACAAATAATATATAAATAATAATGATAATGGATTTGAGTAGATACATATAAATACGTTGATAACAATAAATAAATGAATTAATATACACTATATGATTCCTTCCATCCATTCCCCTGGATGAGGAAGAACTAACTAAACTAAACACATTCTCCCAACCACACTGTTCCTTATCAAAGTTTGTTGCAAGAACTTGCAAGAACAATATTCTAACCTTTAATGTGAGTAAATACACAAATTATTCATTTGTGTTTTTACTCACATTAAAGGTTTATAAGGATGGATGGAATCATATAGTATATGATAAATTAAAAAAAACTATTTTTTAAAACCGTAGGCCTACGATGCATGCAGAATTTCATTAATCGTCATTTCGAAAATCGTCACTCGAAACATTTCAAGTAAACGTAGCCTCATACACGAGCGTGAAAGTCAGTAGGGGGAGGGCAAACTCTGTTTACGTAGCTGCAGCGCTACACGCGACCGGCACCTGAGAGTCTGCATGATATTGCCTGCCTGTTACCAAAGAGATTGCTGCTGTCTTGTGAGACGACTGCCTTGTCGTTGTCGGAAAAGGTGAGTTTGAGATGTACTGTATAACAAACGAACAATCATCATCAAGTTTTATGAAATGGATTTAAATCTTCATAAATCCAGGCTCAGTTTGCCATGGAATGTTTAGCCTAAATAATCAGACAGCTACCTAGCTTGCAGACAAGCAGCCCCTTATCACATATGCTACTAAATTGGTAGGCAAACTAAGCTACATCTGCTAGCTGATAGTTAGTTTCTAACATTTTGTTTTAGCAAGATGAATGAATGATGGAAGTAATGCATCACATGAATTATTTCATTCAAAATGGTGAAATGCCTTAATCTTATCACTATTTTGGGTATTGTTGGTTATCGTTAAGTGAAACCGAAATGGCCCCTAATAGGCGGCTTCTCCTTTGAAGCTTTATAGGATATTCATGCATGTTATGTTTTTCTTCCTCAAGTATCATTAGTAGTAGTTATTTAGGTGATTGAGTGCTGTATTTCAGTGGTTTACTTATTTGTGGTAATATACAGTATTAAATAAAGACCCTGTTATAATTAGACCTTCATATAGCCTGTGATTTTTTTGGGGGGGGGTTGTGCCCTTTTTTCAGGTCAGAGCAACTGCCCCTCAAAAATCCTGTGCACGTCCCTGGCAGTAAGCATGTATAGGAAACAATGTTATTGAAAGACATATCCAGGCTAGGAGTAATTAGAATAGATGTATTAGATAGGTAAATACTTCCCTAGATACATCATTCTGCTGATGTCCATTTACACAAACTCATCCTCGCTCATCCTGCATAGCAATCAGCTATTGCCGACAATACAAGGCCACCCATCTGCCAAAAAATACATGTTTCATACAATCATACACGTGTAATAATTTGCCTATAAACAGTGCACACATGAGGTCTTAAGTTGTTTTGCATTTAATGTGCAGAAGGAATAATGGGTCTTTGGTTATTTAAGATACTGAAAAGGACACTCCACTGCCACATATTTCTTATTCCTACAACAAAAGATAGTTTCCCTAACTGTTGAAAGGTACTGTAAAACCAAACCAAACTATGAACATGAGTTGCATTTAAATTCTGGTGACAGCGATTCAAGAAGTAACTACAGTTACTTTTCCTATTCTATATTTCTCGACCTGTAGACGGTTGTGGATAACACAATGTCGTCTTATTGTTCCATGCATGGTTCTCCAGGATAAAACCATGCATGTTCTACAGGATATCAACTGGCTAAAGCGTTTCCACATCAGCCGGCTGATTTGTATCATATTATGGACTGGTCTGTTTTGTCTTCTTTAGCTGCCACAGACATTGTTATCCTTGCCTTAAAAGTATAAATGCCAAACCATTTTGGTTGAAATCTTCCGACATGTGGTTTGGTTTTAACAATACTCCATGAGTAAACTCTGAAAATTGTAGTTTTGTAATGGCAATGCAGCAAAAATAAACATTGCCATAAACCAATTTGTCAAACCCAACTGCTGTATACAAGCATTGTTACTATACATAGAATGAGACAGACACAGAAAGTGAATGATTAAACTCTGAATACATTGATTTAGTGATGGTAATTGTAATATTGTACTCATAAATATATCTGTAAAGCTATTCGTTAGACGTCCATGCAGGAATACTTTATTACTTGAATGAGGATTCTGAACATGCTGTTGCACATTTGTCTGCTGCTGTCTCCACTGTCAGATTTCCTCTTTGGTGTATTCTGGCTCAAATCAATATCTGTCATTCCTTCAACTGAGTAAGACTTGGCTGAAGTTATAGTCCTCATGTGAGCTGCAGATTGGTATTCATTGCTAGCAGCTATTGTACAATCTCATGTAGCACTTCAGGCTCACAACAAGCCAACTGAAACTAACAGCTAAACTGCAAAGCTGATTGGCCAGGGTGATTTTGTCGTGGGGTCCATTCCCATTAATATTATATATCATAAAGACTTAATTTGTCAAGTATAACAATCTGAGTTCTAACAATGGATAAGAGATGTGGCTTTTGTTTGTGTTTCAACAATTTTGGCTAAACTGTTAGTTAAAGACTAGATTGGCATACATGATTAACACTTAATAATAAGGTTAAATCATAAGTTGTTTATACGCCTATAGTTAATTATGAACTAATAATTAACCAAACATTAATATACGTTAGTAAATTATTAATAACTGCTACTTTAAAGCGTCCCTTTTTACCACCAAGATGTATGATGATAAGCCTACCGGTTGGTACAGTGGGCTGATCTATCCATCACACACCTGATGGTATTATAGGGGCCCTTTCAAATCTCACATATTAATCATCTACAAAATGAATAGCAATGTTTTTTTTTAAATGACTAGTTAATAATTTAAAGGCTTACAAATGACTTATGGCTGAAGATATAAAGTGATTAAATCACTACATATTTAAGGGGACTTCATGGTTAAAAGTGCCTTGTTCTAGATACATACATACACTGGCAGGGCTTCAGGTAGCTGACAACAGAATATGTATGTGTGTTAATCCAACAGATTGGGAGATTACAACAGAGAGCTCAAACATCCACTAGAAAAAAACTAGAAAACGTTGCAGACCTTGCTGTGAGACATGAGGAATGAGGAACTCGCATTTGTGGTAAAAAATAACACAGACCTTGTTTTTGCAGCTGATTTCTGTTCTTTTTCTGTGATTTCTCCCCAGTTTAAAGAGAAAGAATGAGCAAGTTCCAAATATTACTTCAACATCCAGCCAGAGAAGTTGCAATCATCTAACTTTACAATCTTTTTCACTAAATTCAACCTCCTCCCCCTACCCACAGAGCCGAGAACCAACCTGACTTTGTCTTCACAAGGTCCTGCGGTACCCGTGCACTCTCAGTTACCCCGCTCCCTGTGTCTGACCATCACACCGTCTGTAACGGCCTTTGTTTTGTATTCCAACTTATACTTTGTAGTTCCAGTAAGGCCGTGGGTAGCGTGACTTGTGATTCTTTGTTTTACACACACTTCCGACACGTTGTTTCCAATAAAGGTTAATGAATTTATTTATTGTGACTTGTTGATTCACGATAAATGGAAAATAAACGAAACTTTTCTTATGGCTCTTACAACGAAGTCTTTGGTGGTCAAAAATCTTAAAATCAAATACTACACGCCACCCGGCATTTGGCTTCCAAACTCCATTCACAAAACACGCACCGAGGCGTGCCCTAAACATACCTCCCGGTGGCCACACAAAGGTGGGCGTATCCAAATTGCTCCATTGTTTCCATTACATTGTATATAAGTAAACGTGAGGTAATAAATAAATAAATGCTACTTGCCTTCTAACATAAATTAAACAGAAACGGCCATAACATTCCGGCCCCTAATTCTTGTGCAACAAGCAATTACATTACCTACAAATGGCCATCATAATATGCAATATTAAATTCTACATGATTTACAGAATTAAGCCCTATTCAACAAAAATGATTTCATATAATCAGTTTTAGCAGTCCATATTTACAAATATTAAAAAATAAGGTTTTCTTCTGTTTGACAAAGTTCGTAGAAGTCTTCTTGAAAACTCAAAAAGATCAAAAAACACAAAAAGGGAGGCATGTAGCCTGCATTTCTAATGGACTGTGTGTTTGTGTTAAAAAATGTATGTGATGCATAATGAGGTGTACAGCATGTCAGTGACTGAGTATCAGTATACGTGTGGAGCCAGAGGTTCTAGAACTTGACTCAGTTGGAGGCAGACATTCATTGTTGCCCCTATACCGCCCCCAACAGGAGACAGATCTTGGTGATGGGTTTTTCCAATTCATTTGTCCGTGTCTTAACACGAACCCGACGAACAAAACCTTTGGAGTCTGCCATGGCTTCAGTGACTCGTCTAATTGGCCAAGAACTCCTAGGTGCAGTTTCATCCACAACAAGAACAACGTCACCCACAGCAAAGTTTCTATGAGTTTTGCTCCATTTTTGTCGCTCTTGTAACATGGGGAGATACTCTCTCATCCATCTTTTCCAAAACACGTCCACAATGTATTGGACTTGTCTCCACCGTCTCCGGACATACAGGTCCTCCTTCCTGAACAAACCTGGTGGAAGTATGGGTTTGCCTTTCAGCTGGAGCAGATGATTAGGCGTTAAAGCCTCAATATCATTTGGGTCGTCAGAGGAGGAGGTGATTGGTCGGTCATTCAATATGGCCTCTGCCTCACAAAGAACTGTAAGAAGTGATTCGTCATCAAGCAGTTGTTGGTTAGTCACAGAACACAATATTCTTTTTACATCCTGCACCAAGCGCTCCCAAGCGCCGCCATGATGAGCCCCATATGGTGGGTTGAAAGACCATTTGATACCATCCTGTGTTAGGTTATTTTGGATTTTGCTTTGATTTAGTTCCAATATGGCTTGTTTTAGCTCACGGTTTGCACTGACGAAGTTTGTCCCATTGTCTGATCTGATGTCTCTTACTTGTCCTCTACGGCAGATGAACCTTCTGATGGCGTTGATGCAGGAATCTGTATTGAGAGAATAAGCAACCTCCAGGTGAACAGCACGACAGGTTAGACAGGTGAAAAGGACTCCATACCTTTTGATTAAGCTTCTGCCTTTCTTTACTTCTATAGGTCCAAAGTAATCTATGCCTACATGAGTAAATGGTGGAAGATCAGGCGAGATTCTATCGACCGGGAGATCAGACATTTTTTGTTTACCAGTTTTTTGTCGTTGTTTTTGACACACCATACAGTTGTTGATGACTTTTCTAGCTGCAGTGTTAGCATGTGGAAGCCAATAGTGACGGCGGAGTGTGGATAACATGTGATTTCTGCCTCTATGGCCAACTTTTTTATGAATATGCTGGAGAATGAGCTGCGAGACATGGCTGGCTTTGGGCAAGATAGCAGGATGCTTCATTTCTTCGGGCAAAGCAGACCTGCTCAACCTGCCGCCCACTCTCAACACCCCATCAGATAAAACGGGATCCAACTTGTATAGGTGACTTGATTTGCTGACTTGAACACCACGATTCAAGGCAGCTATTTCATTACCATACTGTTTCCTCTGAACATGGCGAACGATGGCCTCCTCTGCCAAAGACAAGTCATCATTTGTGAGTGGTGAGTTCATTTTGGTTGCATTTTTAACACAGTTCTGATTGTCACATTGCGTATTTTGTAAGCTTTGTTTTTCCTTTATTTGCAGCTTCAGTCTCTCCTTTAGCCTCATAAACCAAGCTACAGCTCTTTTGAGTTTTGTCCAATTGGAGAAGTACATTAAGAGCTTTGTGGTGGGATACACCTCTTCAGTGAGTGCTGCACAAGAGAGCACCTTATCCTTCACCTCTGGATCAGCATCATCCAATTGGACAGGTGTTTTATTCACAACTGCAGGCCACTGAGACTCAGGCTTTGAAAGAAAGTCAGGGCCACTGTTCCAGGTTGGAGATTTTAGGAAGGAGCTGACTCTCATGCCTCGAGAGGCTGCATCTGCAGGATTCAGTTGAGAGCTGATGTGTCTCCACTGAGGGACTTTGGACAATGCTCTTATGATTGAGACTCTATTGGCCACGAAAGTCTTAAATCGAGTGGTGGTGTTTTCAATGTACTTTAGAACAGTCATGCTATCAGACCAAAAGACTGACTCACTTAGGTTGAGTTCCAGTTGTGATGACAGTATCTTGTCCAGGCGCACAGCTAAAACTGCTGCGGCAAGCTCCAGACGGGGGATTGTGACTTGTTTGAGCGGCGCCACCCTTGCTTTACCTAAGACAAAGGAAACACACACTTCCTGCTTGTTATTAGTCAGCCGAAGGTAGGATACCGCTCCAAGTCCCGTTTCGCTGGCATCACAAAAGTGATGCAGCTGTGCCATTTTTATCTTTCCAAAGCCTTTGGGTGTGAAACATCTTCTGACACTAACTGTCCTGAGCAGAATTAAATCATACACCCACTTTTGCCAAGCTTGTGCCATTTCTGCCGGAACTGCCTCATCCCATCTAAGCTTCATCTTACACAGATGCTGCAGAATCTGTTTTGCAGTAAGAATAATTGGACTCAAGAAGCCCATTGGGTCATAAATGGAGCTCACACTAGACAAAATTCTGCGTCTTGTCAGTGGCTTGTGTTTGCTCATAATGCTGAAGGTGAAGACATCCTGTTCGACATCCCACTGAACTCCTAGAGCTCTTTCCATAGGGAGCTGGTCCCGACTGAGGTCAAGCGTCTTCACACCACTAGCTCGGTTTTCCTCAGGTATCAGAGAGAGCACAGAGCGGTCATTGCATATCCACTTATTGAGTCGGAAACCTCCTTTGGCACACACCTCAGTAAGCTGCTGGTAAAGAGAGATGGCCTGCTTAACAGAATGGACGGATTTGAGGCAATCATCTACATAGAAGGTCTGCCTGATTGTATTAATGACCTCTTCTAGATAGAGATGTTGATTGTCATCAGCAGTCTTTATTAGAGCATAAGTGGCACAGCTGGGGGAAGACACCGCTCCAAAAATGTGGACCAACATCCTGTGCTCAGCAAGGTCTTTAGTGATGTCGCCATCAGGCCACCAGAGAAAACGCAAGTAGTTGATATGTTCTTCAGCCACTCTGACTTGATGGTACATCCCTTTTATGTCTGTCATCATGGCTATTGGACCTTGGCGAAAGCGAATGAGCACACCTAGTAAGGTGTTGGTCAAATCAGGCCCCTGAAGGAGCTCTTTGTTCAGTGAGGTTCCTGCAAAGGTTGAAGCACAATCATAAACCACACGCAATGTTTTCTTGCGGGGATGATAAACCCCATGATGAGGTATGTACCACATTTTTCCCTCTTCGTGGTCCAGTTGATCCTGTGGTATGATCTCTGAGTGTCCTTCTACCTTGACATTGTGCATGAACTCTTTGTACTTTTCAAAATATGACTGATCCCTTTTAAACTTTTTTAACAGGTACTCTGGTGGGCAACTTGTTTGTTGTTGGGCATTTTTACATCAGGCTTACGGAAAGGCAGTTTCAGGTAATAATGACCATCTTTAAGAACTGCTGAGTCTGACATTATGCTCATGAACTGTTTGTCTTCCACAGACATTTCCACACGCTCGTCACAATGCTGTTCCACAAAATCTTGATTGTACTGTTTTATCAGCATTTCTTCCAGGTTGATTACAGAGATGCAATTGACTTGAACAGAGACTGCATTATGTTCATCATCTCTTCCATGGCAGAGTGGACCATTGATGACCCACCCAAGACGAGTCTGCACAGCATAGGGCCCATTACCCTCACTGTTAATTATTTTCAATGGCTCCAGCGCTTTAGGAGCATTCACACCAATAAGCAGCCCAATGCTTGCATCTATTGGTGTCAATTCCACATCTTTCAAGTAAGGCCACTCCTTTAGGTCTTCCTCCTTAGGAATGTTTTCTTTGGTGACAGGGATGCACCTTTGAGTATACACATCAGGCAGCCTCAAATAGTTATTGTCTTTTAGAGCAGCCACTTCCAAACCAGAGAGCTTGTAGCTACTCACACATTTCTCCTGTCCCATTGTTTTAAGCAGTATATCCACCTTTTTTCCAGTTGCATTTAACTGCATCATTAATGACTCAGTACAAAATGTAGCTGAGCTGCCTTGATCGAGAAAGGCATATGTGGATACAATTTTTGTTCCTTTGTCCAACTTTATCTTCACTGGAAGGACAGACAGTGAACATTCACTTGGTCCGGCCCCAGTATGGCTTCCAGAATCCAACGACACAAGAGCATTTGACACTGATGCTTCTTTGCAGTCAATTACTTGAGGTTGTTTTGTGGTTTCTTTTGGTTCGATGTGCAGAACAGTTGGGTGGTTTTTGTTACAGGTGCGGCACGACTGGCGTTTTGGACAGTTCTTACTTATGTGACCTTTTTTCAAGCAGCCAAAGCACACACCGTTATTCTTTAAGAACACTATTTTTTCATTATTGGATTTCTGTTTGAATGAACTACACAGTTCCACGGAATGGCATCTATTGCAGAATAAACACACACATTGCACAGAATTCCCAGCTTCATGATTAGTTTGTTTGCCGTCCAGTTTCAGTTTGCTACCATTTTGCTCTGACACTTGAGCAACAGAGATGGCGAAGCTGCTGCCTTTAGCTTTTCCAGTTGATTTTGCTGATTTTGTCATTTTTTCTTTTGGATTCAATGGCTCACAAAAGACTGGATCCATTGCAGCTCTCACATGCTTTTCAAGGAAGTCAAGTAGGTCTTTAAATCTGACTCTGCGTTTGCATTCATCTCTGATGTTACAGACAATCATTCGCCACTTATCACGCAATCTGAAAGGCAGTTTTGAAACAAACACTTTCATGTTGGTTGAATTCTCCAACTCATCAACAAATCCAGCTTCATTCATGGTGTAAAGCAACTTCTCAAGAACAATGTGTAAGATCTTAAATATGTAGTGTAATCTGTTTTTAAGACAGACCAATTTAAGGCCCTTTCCAGAAATGCAGCTGTTATTTTTACACTGTTTCCAAAATTCCACTCAAGCTGTCTTTTAGCTTCTCCATATGCGGTTTGTGGACTCATGTGCATACAGCTCCGCACCAGGCTTCTGGGCTGTCCAGTTGTATATTGTTCTAAATAATAAAGTCTGTCCTGCAAGTTGTCTGTTTTAGTTTCTATTCCCTGCTCAAATGCCTTTATGAAGGATCTAAACTGCAGAGGGTCACCATCAAAAGTGGGAATTTGTATGGACGGTAGAAGGGACTGTCTCTGCTGTGCCACTAACATTTCAGTGATCTCATTTTGTCTTTTCATTGCTTCAGCCAGATCATAGTGGAAATTACTGCACTCATTTTGACTGTGCGTTTGTTGAATGCTTTTCCCTTGTGATTTAGCATTTGATGTTGAGGGGGGACATGAAGTAGTAGGTGCTGACACAGTCACAGGGGCTGGGGACACTTTCTGTGGTCTTACAGCCTTCTGAGTTGTTGCAGGTGGGATGAAAACAGTCGAGGTTTTAGAGGACCCTGATAGGCTCTGTGCTTCCGCTTGTGAGTCACGTGACTGTTGTTGATGCAGGGATGCAAATACCTGCATTCTGGCATCCGCTTTAGCCAGATTAGTTTTTAAAGTTAGCGTTTCTTTTTTTGCTTTTAATCGAACTTCCTCAAAGTCCAGCTCGTGTTTTTCCTGTAAGGCGTTTGCCTCCGCGCGCAGAGCAGCGTGCTCCTGCAACCGCGCTACGGAGGTAGCTCTGGAGGCTCTGCTTCTCCTGCTGGAGGCTGTACTAGCAGCCCTAGAAGAAGAGCTACTGGCGGCTTCATCAGCGGCTTTACCAGAGACATTTTGTGCTGTTTGTGAAACGCTGTCTTGTGGGTTAACGTCATCATCCTGAAGCACAGCTTCTGGCTCAACGTTTCCTGCTGGTGTTGACTCGGCACCTTGCGCTTGAGCTGACTAAGCGCCTTGTGTTTGACGCTTCAGCCAAGCTTCGGTGTCATCCACAAACTCTCTGAAACTTATCAGTTTAGGCTCATACCAGTCGCTGTGATCAACTTCCCTTTCATCCTCATCCAGTAAACTTTGAACTGAAACTTGTAACTCCATAAACGCTCCCAAGTAATCATGAAAAATGTTCAGGTGCTCACTTATTAAAGTTGTCGGGTTTCCAGCATCAATCAGAGAATTAATTTCATTTCTTTTTCTCGTCAGGATACAGAGCTTTCCTCTGCGAGTTTTAATCAAACTAAAAAGCTCCTTTTCTTGAGCACGTTCTTCCATTTCTTCCATTTGAAACAAAATTCGTTTACCAAGGTCCAAACAATGTTTTCCAAACTCAAAAGTGTTTGTGAACTTAAACAATCCGCTGCAGACATTTGTTTCATCAAACAAACAAAAGCACCGCAGCAGTTACTCACAAACTTTGCGCATCTCCTCCAATAGGTCCTGTACAAAGCTCCATGAAGTCCAAGTTCCAGGTGCTGTCCACGACAGTTCTTTAAGATTTTTGACTTAAATGTAACAGCCTTTTTTCTTGTTTTGTATTCCAACTTATACTTTGTAGTTCCAGTAAGGCCGTGGGTAGCGTGACTTGTGATTCTTTGTTTTACACACACTTCCGACACGTTGTTTCCAATAAAGGTTAATTCATTTATTTATTGTGACTTGTTGATTCACGATAAATGGAAAATAAACGAAACTTTTCTTATGGCTCTTACAACGAAGTCTTTGGTGGTCAAAAATCTTAAAATCAAATACTACACGCCACCCGGCATTTGGCTTCCAAACTCCATTCACAAAACACGCACCGGGGCGTGCCCTAAACATACCTCCCGGTGGCCACACACAGGTGGGCGTATCCAAATTGCTCCATTGTTTCCATTACATTGTATATAAGTAAACGTGAGGTAATAAATAAATAAATGCTACTTGCCTTCTAACATAAATTAAACAGAAACGGCCATAACACCGTCGCTTTCTGTCTCCACTTGAAGTCCCACTCTTCTGTTCCTCCAACTCCCCACACTGTCACCGGCCACCGTAACCTAAAAACCCTGTCTCCCTCTGCTCTCTCCTCTGCTGTTCTCTCATCATTACCCCGCAGAACAATTCTTACTACTCTCCACTGAGGAAGCCTACCCTGCTATCTTCCCTCTCCTCCTCTTTGGACTCCCTCTGTCCGCTCACATCTAGACCAGCACAATCTTCTCCTCCTCCTTGGCTGAATCTCTGCACGCTCATAGAACAGCAGGTAGAGTAGGCATAGGCAGCTGAAAGGAAAATGGAAGAGATCAGACTGTGCTGATTACCTCTCCCACAGCCTTCACCTCCTTTCACCTCCAGCTTGTCAGCAGCTTGTCATTCTACCATTCTACCTGAGCAAGATTACCCCAGAAAACTGTTTTCCATGTTCTCCTCGCTCCTCAACCCCCCCCCCCCCCCCCCCTTTCTCACTCACTGCTGATGATTTTTCAGACTACTTTACCAAGAAGGTGACGGACATAAGCATCTCCATTACCCCTACTGCTACCCTCCCTAGCCCCTTCCCTACAGCTATCCTCCCTCCCCCCCACCTCTGCTTGACTTAACCACTTTACTCCTCTCTCCTCCTCACATCAAACCATGCAAATACCTGTCCTCTTGACCCTTTCCCTCCTTCCTTCTCCTGGCCGACATCCTTCCGTTCATCCCCACCCTAATTAACTCCTCCCTAACATCAGGCCTCATTCTAGCACCCTTCAAAATTGCCAGGGTGAAACCACTCCTCAAGAAACCTATCCTTTACACTGCTGACATCCAGAACTACAGACCGGTATCTCTGCTGTCATTCCTTTCTAAAACCCTGGAATGTGCAGTCTCTAACCAACTGTCCTCCTACCTCTCAGAAAACGACTTGCTTGATCCCCATCAGTCAGGCTTCAAGACTCCACACTCTACAGAGACAGCCCACCTGACGGTGACCAAGTCCCTTCATGCCGCCAAGGCTCCTTCCCTCTCATCAGTGCTTGTTCTCCTCAACCTGTCTGCGGCGTTCCGACACCCTGAACCACCAGTCCCTCCTCACCACTCTCGCTGCTCTTGGCATTACTGACACTGTGCTATCCTGGTTCACATCTTACTCGATGAATCGTACTTATCAGGTCACATGGAATGGCTCCCTGGCCAAACACCACTCACTTAACACTGGTGTCCCTCAAGACTCAGTACCAGGACCGCTTCTGTTCTCCCTATATACCAGATCTTTAGGCTCTGTAATCACATCACATGGTATTTCCTATCAATGTTATGCAGACGATACTCAACTTCCCATCTTCTTCCCCCCTCAGATACTCTGATTGCAACACGCATCTCAGCATGTCTGGCTGACATAAGCACTTGGACAACTGCACATCACCTCAAGCTCAATCTTGTGAAGACTGAGCTTCTCTTAATACTGTGGAAAGACTGCCCTCAAAGGGACCTACTGGTCGTGGTCGAGAGCATTACAGTATGTACCTCACCGACCGTGAGGAACCTTGGCATAATACTCGACAACCATCTGTCCTGCACTGCAAACATCACTGCAGTGACCTGAACCTGCAGATTTGCTCTTCACAACATCCGCAGGATCTGGCCATTCCTCATGAGGGAAGCGACACAGCTCCTGACCCAAGCACTGGTCATCTCCCGCCTTAACTACTACAGCTTGCTCTTAGCCGGACTCCCTGCAATCGCAATAAAACCTTTGCACAGATCCAGAATGCTGCAGCACGCCTCATGTTCATCCTACACAAATTCCCCCACATGATCCCCCATTCCATGACCTCCACTGGCTCCCTGTAGTGGCTTGCATTAAATTCAAGATGATGGTACTGGCCTACAAAGTGATTAATTGAACTGCCCCTACCTACCTCCAAGCGTTAGTGAAACCCCACACCACTGCTTGAGCACTCCGCTCAACTACCTCAGCTGGTCGATCGGTACCTCCATCACAAAAAGGAGGAAAATGTTGGATGGCAAAATCACAACTCTTCTCTGTTCTGGCAACACAGTGTTGGAACGAGCTCCCTGCCAATATCAGGACTGCAGAGTCACTCCCCATATTCCAGAAGAGATTTAAGACTCACTTGTTCAGAACCCTGCATAACATCCATCCTCTACCTACCCCTGCCCCCCCAAAAAATAAAAATGAATTGCTTGTGCATGTTGTCTTGGCACTTTATAATTGCTCTTTGTAACTTAGCACTTAGCCAGATATGTTGTATACTAGTAATGGTTAACCTAGCAATTAGAATGCTTGAAATGTGTTCTGGTGACTTGCTTACCGTACATGTACATCAATGAAATGTTTCACCGAATGACAAATGTACTTATTATAAGTCCTTTTGGATAAAAGCGTCTGCTAAATGCCCTAAATGTAATGTGTGTGTGTGTACGTGTATGTGTACGTGTATGTGTATGTGTGTGCGTTTGTGTATTTGTGTGTGTGAAAGAGAGAGAAGGGGAGTTTGGGAGGATTAGAGCAGATGCCCAGGATCCGGGGGCTGTCAGGTCATACGAATTGGATTAATTTTCAATCAGCGTCATTTCCAATCCCGTCCACCTGGACCTGGGCCACTGTTACGGGACACGGCTGAGATTTCAGATGTTTGTCCCAGAACCCAGGAGACGCGGCTGGGGTTGGAAGGTGGTGGTGGTGGTGGGTGATGGGTGTCTGTATTGACGATGCTCATGCTTTATTGATTTTTGTTTTATGAGCTGCCTGCATGTCTCTGTGTGGTTGTATGGTCGGCTCCCAACGGGATGCAAACATGATCTCATCTGAACACACATTTTTTATTTTGGGGCTATGATCGAATGATTAGTCAGGGAATGTGAATAACACAGGAGCACACACAAACACACACACACACACACAAACACACACACAAACACACACACACACACACACACATACAAACACACACACACACACACACACACACACACACACACATTACACTCGCACACATACACAAAATTAACACGCCACATACTCGCACACACCCTCATATTTCTACATGCACACACATGCACACACACAAACACACGCACACACACACACATACACAAACAGAACACACTCAAGTCATGAGATGAACGGCATGTTCTCTTCATGGCCTTTGCAGAACACAGTTCTGGTTTGACAGAATGTTCCTGTGACTAATATTTGCTTGTTGGGTTCCAACTAATCTTGGACACAGCAGTCAATCTTATAGCAGAACGTTTAGGGGGAGATGGCACAGAGCCAATAACCAACAACTTGTCATGATATCAGCTGCTCCCCATTCCTAATGTGTAGTTTCCTGTCTGTGTCTTGGTATCAGCCGTTCCCTTCCCCATTGTGTTGTCCCTGCTGCTCATTCCAATTGGGGAGTTCAGCAGCTGGCACACCTGGTCTTCATCAACCAATCAACCCCTGCAATACATATACTGCAGCTCTCCTTCCCGACTTCATCTGATTGTCCGTCAATCATAGTGGTAGATACACTCTCACTCTGGTTTCTCTTCCTTGTTGTTGTTATCTCCGGTAAAGTACTGAGCTGCTACGTCATGTTCATCTTCACATTTTCCCTGTTTCCAGAACCAGCTGCCAGCCTGCCACTCTTGAATTACCTGCAACCTGCCTACCACTTCTCCACTCCCTGTTTCATCTGCTACCTGCCCTTGGTCTATCCTTTACTCACCCGGAACCATCCATCAGTACTCCCCTGTTCTAACACCATTAAAACTCTGTTCTCCCTACTCCGTTTGTCTGTGTTCTGCATTTTGGTCTCCCCAACCCTAAAACCGCAACAGAACAGAATGGCAGACACCGACAAACTACTACAAGCATTATCCGGACAAGGAACAGCTCAAGCAGCAAGAGTTAATGGAGACCCAGCAAACCATGGCCAGTCAGGTAGTCCACATCAGAAGAATGGTTGAATCACCCACTCACCAATTTAATTAATCTCCATGCGGGAGAGATGCAGAGAAAATAACTACAAGCCCCAACTTCCCCTGACTCCACGGGAGTTTCCTCTAATTGCCGCAAGAGCTAGTCCCAGTCATAATTCACCCACTACTTTCCTAGCTCCTTCACAGAATGCAGAGCCCATGGAGTTGGGTCGGGCTCGACTCTCCCCAGTGGCGTGTCAGAAGAGATTAAGAGCTGGGGGGTGCCTTTGTTGCAGTGAAATGGGTCACCTGCTTTCCACATGCCCACCTCACCCAAAAGACCAATCTCATCAGTAGTGGTGGGTTCTCTGGTGAGCAAACCCAACACGCGCACATATTCTGTCACACTCTCATTGTTGGCCCTATTTGATTCTTGTGCAGAACAGAGTCTTTTGGTTTTAGACCTTGTTTCCTAAGCGGGAATTACCATGGGATCCCCCCGTGAGAGTTTGCGCCTTGAATGGGGAGATTCTGACTCATCAGAATATGACTAGTCACCCACCAAACTGAACCTCTATCACTCCTCATCTCAGGGAATCATTGTGAGTTGATTCAGATTTTTGTCATTTCCTCACCTCAAACTCTTATTATTATTTTAGGTCATACCTTGCTGAAGTTGCACAATCCCCACATTGACTGGTCCACTCACAATATCAGGAGCTGGAGTCCCCATTTTCATGACATTTGTTTACAATCTGCTCATCTCCTGCAGAGGTCACTACTGCTTCTCCTGGCTCACTTCCTCCTGACCTGTCTGCTGTGCCAACAGCATATCATGATCTGATCAATTTGAAGGCTCTCTCTCTGGCTGAATCTCAATTCTCTATCTTACCCCTTCCCCTTGGTTTTGCGCGTTCACGTGAGACCAAGTGCTGTCTCAATTCTCTTTTCGACCGAGGGGAAGGTCTAAGGGGAAGGGGTATACACCCCTTGAAACCAGGTGAGATCGGGAGCTTACTTGAAACCAAGGGGTACCCATTACAATGCGCAACCGGCAACAATCGCGGCCAGATCTCAACGAGAGTCACATAAATGTAAGTATTTTCGGCTGAAATAATTGATTTAAAATTTACGAAAGTGTTGTTTTGTGCTCTAAACAGTCCTGTACCTATATATTTGCAAAATAATAATAATAAATAATACGTTTTCGACACGAAATACGCTAAATCAAAATACGCTTCAAAGCAAATGTGGGAGTGAGTCATGCGTTCAATGCCATTCATAATTGTAAATAAAGACATGTTGGTTAACAAAGACATTGTTTCTGAACATCAATGAAATTCAAAACCGTATTAACTGAAAAAGATACAAAACACCATGCAGTGTGTAAGCCTATAACAAATTGTCAATATTTTGTCGTCAATGTATGATGACGTAACCGTAACGAGTGTTGTCTCAATTCATAGGGGCATGTAGCCCTTACCCCTCTGTTTCAAGGGCCAAGGGGAAGGGGAAGGGGAAGGGCCAAGGGGAAGGGGAAGGGGTAAGATAGAGAATTGAGATTGGGCCTCTACCTCCCCATCGGCCGTATGACTGCACCATGCTCCTTCCTGGCGCAACTCTTCTGTCCAGTTGCCTGTACAATCTGTCCTGACCTGAGAGAGAGGCTATGGAGCGGTACATCAAGGACTCGTTGGCTGCTGACCTCATCTGTCCATCGTCATCTCCTGTTATGGCTGGATTCTTCTTTGTGGCCAAGAAGGATAAGTCTCTTTGCCCCTGTATTGATTTCCGGGGTCTAAGTAACATCACCGGGAAAAATAAATACCCCTTACCATTGATCAGTTCTGCCTTTGAGCCCCTGCAGGGAGTAGTTGTCTTCAGCAAACTGGATTTGCTGAAGACTGAATGGAAGAACAAAAGGAAGACTGCATTCAATACGCCACTCTACCATTTTGAATATCTGGTCATGCCTTTTGGAATCACTAATGCCCCTGCAGCCCCAGCTGCTGGTGAATGACGTTTTGCAGGATTTGTTCCACTTTGTATTTGTTTACTTAGATGACGTCCTGGTCTTTTCCCACAATCTCTCTGAACATCATTCTCACATCACCCGAGTCCTCCAAAGGCTGTTGGAGAACCAATTGTTCATCAAGGCAGAAAAATGTGAGTTCCATGTGAGCTCTGCAAACTTCCTTGGTTATGTTTTTGAGAGTGGGCAGGTGAAGAGGGACCCGGAGAAGATTAAAGCAGTGGCAAAATGGCCTAGACCAACAACGCAGAAACAGTTGCAACGTTTCCTTGGGTTTGCCAATTTTTACAGGAGGTTCATCTGGGATTACAGCCGGATTGCTGTTCCCCTCACCAGTCTCACCTCTCCTAGCAAGCCGATCTCCTGGAGCCCGGAAGTCGTGTTGGCCTTCTCCACCTTGAAGGGCTGATTCACTTCAGTGCCCATTCTGGTGCAACCACCAGAATCCTGCCGTCAGTTAGTTGTTGAGGTAGACGCCTCCGACACGGGAGTGGGAGCAGATCTGTCTCAACATTGGATTCCAGATCAGAAGTTACATCTCTGTGCTTTCTTCTCCCGTCGCCTGTCTTCCACAGAATGCAACTATGATGTTGGCAATCGGGAACTGCTCACCGTTAAGTTAGAGGAATGGACACATTGGCTAGAGGGCGCTGAACAACCTTTTGTAGTATGGACCAATCCTAAAAATCTGGCCTACCTCCAAGACGCTAAGCATTTAAACTCCCGTCAGGCTCACTGGGCATTGTTCTTCGGCCGCTTCAATTTCGTCCTTGCTGACCGCCCCAGTTATATGGGGGCTATTACCTGGAAAGTGGAGTCTGCCATCAGGGATGCCCAACAAGACAAACCAGATCCAAGGACAGGACCACCAAACCGCCTGTTCGTCCCTGAAGCTGCCCGCTTCCATGTCCTTCAATGAGGTCAGACCTCTCGCGTCACCTGCCACCCCGTGATGTGACAGAACATCCTTCAAGTTTAACGGGAGTGGATGGTCAGAGCAGCCCAGTTCTGACGGATCAGCAGGTTCCTCATAGGCACTTGGTGGAGCAAATGGCTCAATCAGGATGACATCATCATTACTATCTCCTGAGTTTGACCCCGGTTGCACAGGGGGCGATACTGAGAAGCAGGCCCCACTGGGCACAGGTGGGGTGAGAAGAGAAGTATAGGTGCTGGGTGTGACGTCATCAGTGGCGTCGGGTGAGGCAGATGGATTGTCCTGCTGCTCCGGTAGCTCCAGCGGTTCAGGTGGGCTCACCGGCAAACCAAACTCGAGACCGGACCTGTTGGACTCCACGGAGGGGGACCGACATCGCCGCCGCTTCCCACAAAAACCAGAAGTTGATGGAGAGGTCCGGGGTTTTTTTGCCTTGCCGAGGGAGGACGGCAGCTGACTAGCCCCACACGCCATCCGGTTGGAGTTGGACTCAGGCTCGTTCAACCCCTCCAAGGGAGCATAGGAGTTTGACAATGAAACGCCATTATCAGCGCTGTTATGGATGGAAAGGGGACAAGGTAACCTCTTGCTTTTCTTATTCACAACGGATGTCCAGGCGGATTCAGGCCTCATATCTAATGCAGAGATAGTGGCGGAGGGGGCCTGTTGAAGTTTGTTCAGTTGCATGAGGAGTAGGGAATGGCGATCGAGTACATCGTTCAGGAGACTTTCAATGGAGCGCAACTCCTGTCTCAGCCTAGACACATTGGATACAGCAGGAGATAGAGAGGCTCCAGTTGACCGGGACTCGAGGGCGCTAGCCATGATTCGTTTGTTGTTGTCCGAGGAGAAGCGTCGCATTTTTATTGTAGTCGCGGGGATCCCTCTGGCTTCAGGAGTTTAACGGATAGCGGTCTTGATGCACCGTATAACAAAACATCAGCTAAACTTTGAAAATAATCTTGTAGCCAACAGTCCATAAAGAGATGAAGACAAAAATACAGAGAAAGGGTTTTCTTACAGCGTTCTGACAACAACTTTGTTGTTGGTGTTCTCGTCGCGTTCCTCTCCTTTGTGCCTCAGGCATACAGCCATTGCCCCTCCACTCCCCCATCTCATTGAAAATCACCCAGTTGTTCCCCTTCCTATTGTGTTTACCCTGTCTGTATGTGTTGTCCTGGTGGGCGTGGCTGCTCATTCCAATTGGGGAGTTCAGCAGCTGGCACGCCTGGTCTTCGTCAACCAATCAACCTAGGGCTGCTCGATTTTGGAAAAAAAGAGAATCACGATTTTTTGGGTCAAGATTGAAATCACGATTCTTCAAACGATTCTTTTTGACTAAAAAAGAAAATGCCAAAAGAATCGTTCCAACTCGATTTTATTATTTGGAGATCGTTTGACCCAAGAATCAAAATCGTGATCAAAATTCGATTAATTGCACAGCCCTAAATCAACCCCTGCAATACATATACTTTGGCTTTCCTTCCAGACTTTGTTTGATTGTTCGTCAATCATAGTGGTAGATACACTCTCACTTTGGTTTCTCTTCCTCATTGTTGTTATCTCCGGTAAAGTACAGAACTGCTACGTAATGTTCATCTTTACATTTTCCCTGTGTTTCCAGAACCAGCTACCAGCCTGCCACTCTTCAATTACCTGCAACTTGCCAACCACTTCTCCAACCCTGTCTCATCTGCTACCTGCCCTTGGTCCATCCTTCACCTTCAACCACCTGAAACCATCCATCACTTCCCTGTTCTATCACCATTAAAACTCTGTTCTCCCTACTCCATTTGTCTGTGTTTGAGTCTGCATTTGAGTCTCCCCAACCCTAACCCTAATCCCCAACGATATTTCTACACTTGCCAGTGTACACAGTGTTAATGTGAAACCTTAACAGAACACTTTTTACAGTTTACTACAGCTGGCCTGAGTTTGTATTTGCCAATTAGTTATCACAGACACTGCCTCCAGTAACATGATGGGTCAAAACAAAAGTGAGGATCACCCTGTCACCCAGTCTCACAAGGGAACCAGAGCTTCTTTGAAATCAGACTTTCAACATAAATCATACATTTGATATTTCAGACTAGGTTCCACATAGTCATGGACCCAAAACCACCAACAGAGAGAGAGAGTGGTTTTACAGCCACTATGTTATCAGCAGTGATGGGAATAACGGCGTTATAAGTACCGACGTTAGTAACGCCTGTACTTTTTTCAGTAACGAGTAATCTAATTGATTACTCATCTCATTATTATAACGCCGTTATCGTTACTTTAAAAAAATATGTTGCGTTACTACATTGAAGGCAGATGGTTTGCATCGGACCTCTGTGCCGAGTGAGAGAGAGAAAATCTTGTTCCTCCCTTGTCCTTGGTGAGGGCAGGAGCACGAGACAACCGCAAAAGTGATGACGATTGGCTGGGGTTGAGTAAAATTCTAAGGTAATGCTTACTTACGCTGTGCGCATCAAAGTTGAGCAGCAGTAGGCTACGAGAGGTCGACTAAAGACGTTAATGTGAATCAGCTAGAAAGAGATGGCGAGCCCAAGTAGTCCAAAAACAGCTTTCTTTAAATGGAAATATAGCCATTACTTTCCCTCCAAGAAATTAAGGGGACAAGTGTAAGCGTGAAATGCACATTATGCCCTGGATTCAAGTACCTGTCCACGTCGTTCTTGAGTAATTCCAATTTAACGAAGCATCTTGCAACTATACATACATCCACGAAATTAGTGGCACTTTTCAGTAATATTGAAAGCACTTATTATTACACAGTTGACTGATCTATTTCTTCGAGGAAGAAATCACTTACATTGCGTAAAACCATACGTACAATGGCCCTCATTTATCAAACGAGCGTAGCCCGCTGAACATGGGACATACTGTTGACTGCAACAGTGATTTGTTTCCATATAGACTTTTTTTGCTTGCCCTTAATTAGATTAGATTAGATTCTACTTTTTTGTCATTGTGCAGAGTACAAGTACAGGGACAACAAAATGCAGTTGGCGTTCTAACCAGAAGTGCAAATGAGCGATAAAGGTCCGGGTTGAAATGCAGAAATGCAGAATAAGTTGCAGAGTGCAAAATTGAAAAACATGAAAAGTGACAGTGCAGGTAGTGATCGTTGAGGTAGTAAACGGTTACTAACAGTAGCAGAAACAGGCTGTAAACAGTATAAAAAAAAGTAAACAATGTACAGGTAGTGCGAGAAATACATGTAGTAATATAATACAATAAGTGGTGGTGCAATAGTGCACTAGTGCAATACAACGGAACGGGTACAACAGATGATTGTGGATTGTATGGATATGGGGGTGGGGGGTGCAACGGCAGTTGAGAATAAATAATACAATAAATAACATTACTATAAATAATATGAAGTATGTCCAGGGGGGGTGAGGGGTGGGGGTGCTGGGTGGGCAGGGGTGAGAGGGGGGGGGGGGGGGGGGGGGGGGGGGATATATTGTGTAGTCTCACATTCCCACAGCAATGTTAAAATTGTTTAGATTTGTGCACTGTGGATTTCTGTTTGTAATGTATTGAGTATTAATTTCATTATAATACTCAGATTTATCATAAATAATTGAACACACATGTTTTTTTAAGTTCTTTCAAAGAGGTATGGAAATGGGGTCCAAATTATTTGACACATCAGTATTTAAAAAATATTTGAAAGTAACGCCATAGTTACTTTCCAAAGTAACTAGTTACTTTTAGAGTTTGTAACTCAGTTACTACTTTAGTTACTTTCTGGGAGAAGTAACTAGTACTTTAACTAATTACTTTTTTAGAGTAACTTGCCCAACACTGGTTATCAGCCACTATGATAGCAATAGCTTGTCACTGCCCCCCAGTAAACATCTTCCCCAGGTACTTCCGGGCTTGGTGCTTGACTGTGGAAATACATATAAGTGGGTGTGACGATGGTTTGTGCAAAGTTTGCTGGCAACTTGCCGGCATCCCTGACGTTTTCATTCATCATCACTATCATGAACATCATTATCATCACCATCATGGTTGGTAATCATCATAATTTTGTCAGCACTGGAAGAAGCACAGAGTGGGGTGATTTCTTAAGAGTTGATAAAATGGGTCATTTTGGTATTTCATAAATGTTGATGTAACCCTAAATTCAGAAACAATGTAAAGTGACACCCTAATATACTACATGGTCAATATAACATTTCAAACTTTGTATTTGCAATAAATAGGTGGTGGAAGTATCACCTAGTAAAAGTATGAGATTGACAAATGTTATATTATAAAATGCTCACAACTTTCAACAAATTTACAGTTGACAGTTATTTTATGTTGTTGTATTTTCCTGAGAACATAGACCAAAAATGGCATCCCTTATTTTGGCAGGAAATGTACATTGTAAGACTTGATTGGTCTTTAGTTGTTCCCCTTTGGTAAGCTACAAAATACACAAAATCCCTACTACCATTGCTCCAATGGCAGTTGGAAGAGGTGTTGGCAGCTTTCTCAAGCAGGTCAAACAGGTGGCTCAAGTCTTCTGTGAGGCGTGAGGAACCAGTGCGGTTGGGGAGAATGTTTTTCAGGATGAAATGAGACATAGGTACAGTATGTGTGTGTGTGTGTGTGTCTGTGTCTGTGTGTGTGTGCACAGAGAGACACACCAAAAAAAGGAAAGTGCTGACATTGAAGAAACAAATATTTGAAAGAAAGATTACCGTTAGAGCTGCAGAAAGCGAAGAAAAGGCAGCGTAAACAAGCTGGGCCTCTAGGGACACATGTGTGTGTCTGTGTGTGTGTGCGCACGTGTGTGTCTGCATGTGCATGTGTGTGTGTGTGCGCACGTGTGTGTTTGCATGCATGTGTGTGTGTGTGTGGTGGGGGTAGGGGCATGAAACAGACACCATGAGAAGCGGTGGGAAGAAGCAAAGGAGGAGGAAGAAAGGAGGTGGTGATGACGGTGGGGGGAGATGCAGAAGGGTATAAGAAGGGGGAGAGGGAAAGATAGAGAGAGAGGGCAGAAGGAGCTGAAGAAGATGATGAATAGGAGACTCGTGGAGCCAGTGACTGGAGCCTAGTGAATACTTGACTACAAAAAAATGATTGTGCAACGTTGGATTGAAATGCAAATACCGTTAACGGGAGGGAAGAAATGATGAACGTGTGTGCAAGGTTATGTTAGCTGTATGGTAAAGAGAGGGGAGAAGAAAGGTGGGCGGTGGGTGTGAAGTCAGGGTTGATGTATCTATGGTTTTGGGCAAAAGCAGATGTGTGTACGCTAGATATGTGTACAGCTTCAGAAGTAATAATGAGCTATTGAGCTTTCCTACCCAAATGCTGCAAATAGGTAATACTAATTGCCAATGAGACACTACCTAAAGACCCATTGGATTACAATATCAATTAAGTCCAGTTCCCCTCGGGAGGCTCGTTAAGCACGCTGTAAGACATCTAAACACAGGGCTCAGGAGTTAAGAGCGTAAAGGGAGTTTATAGTCATTGGCCTTATTTGACATGTCCCTTAAAATAACTTATGCTTGTGTGACTTTCAAATATATATACAGACCCTTTCCGAAAAATTAGAATATCATGGAAAAGTTGTTTAATTTCCATAATTCCATTCAAAAAGTTAAACTTTAATAGATTATAGATTCAGGGCCCACAATTTAAACAATTTCAATTATTTATTTGTTTATTTTTACATAATTTAGGTTTCCAGCTCATAAAACCCACGAAAACAGGAATTCAAAAAATTAGAATACTGTGAAGAAATCACCATTCACTTCTTAGTTTTTGCAGAAAAAAAAGAAAAAAAATTTGGATCACATCAAATCAATCAAAATATGGTACTTTGAAAATGATATGTCAAACTTCAATACTTGGTTGGGAATCCCTTTGCCTTAATCACTGCCTCGATGCGACGTAAGGAGGCTGGCTGTTCACAGAGTGCTGTGTCCAAGCATATCAATGGAAAGTTTAGTGGAAGGGCAAAATGTGGCAGGAGAAGATGCACCAGCAAAAGGGATGACCGTGGGCTTCAGCGGATTATCAAACAGAGAAGATTCAAGAATCTGGCAGAGATCCAGAAAGAGTGGAATGAGGCGGGGGTCACAGCTTCAAAAACCACCACATTCAGATGCATCCGGGAGATGGGCTACAACTGTCGGGTTCCTCGAGTCAAGCCACTTCTGAACCTGAGGCAATGTAGGAAGCGTCTCAACTGGGCCAAGGAGAAGAAGGACTGGACTGTTGGCCAGTGGTCCAAGGTCCTCTTTTCCGATGAAAGTAAAGTGTGCCTTTCATTCGGGAATCAAGGTCCAAGGGTTTGGAGGAAGACGGGTGAGGAACAGAACCCAAGCTGCTTGAGGTCCAGTGTAAAATATCAGTCAGTCATGATTTGGGGTGCAATGTCCGGTGCAGGTGTTGGTAAACTCTGCTTTCTTAAATCCAAGGTCACCGCAACAGTCTACCGGAATGTTTTAGAGGACTTCATGATTCCTTCTGCTGAGGATCTGTATGGAGATGCAGATTTCATCTTCCAGCAGTTCTGGCCCCTGCCCATACCGCCAGAAGCACCAAAACCTGGTTTGATGCCCATGCCATCACAGTGCTTGACTGGCCAGCCAACTCGCCGGACCTAAACCCCTTTGAGAATCTATGGGGTATTCTCAAGAGGAAAATGAGGGGCACCAGATCCAACAACAAAGAAGAGCTGACAGCAAGCATCAAGGAAATATGGGCTTCCCTAACTCCCATTGAATGCCACAGGCTGATTGCTTCAATGCCACTTTGCATCGAGGCAGTGTTTAAGGCAAAGGGATTCCCAACCAAGTATTGAAATTTGACATAATGTTTTGAAAGTACGATATTTTGATTGATTTGATGTGATCCTAATGTTTTTCTTTTTTTTCTGCAAAAAATGAGAAGTAAATGGTGATTCTTCACAGTATTCTAATTTTTGGAATTTTTTTCATTGGTTTTATGAGCTGGAAACCTACATTATGTACAAATAAACAAATAAATACTTGAAGTCGTTTAAATTGTGGCCCCTGAATCTATAATCTATGAAAGTTTAACTTGTTGAATGGAATTGTGAAAATTAAACAACTTTTCCATGATATTCTAATGTTTATTATTTATTTTTTATTTTTTATTTTTTGCTTATTCAAAGGCTGTAATAGTTAACTCAGCATTTATCACATATCATGGATTCTGGAACCACATTGAGATCTTCACACAGGGAGTATCAAATTTGTCTATGAGAGCAATCTTCACACTTGCTGTACACATGTTCACAACATGTGTACAGCAATATTTAAAGGAGAAATTTAGAGCCCAACATACGGCTCATTCATTATTCATTTCATGATCTGCATTAGATTAAATGTGGGCAGCAATGGGGGTACTGAGACAGCAACATCTGGTGGCAATACAAATCAAAAAAATAAATCCCTAATCTACATTATTCCTCATGTGTAGTAATTCTCTGTGTCACACAATGTCCCAAAGAAAAAGGCATGCTGGAAAGAAAAACATTAATATGAGCTTAAATTAATTCAATATCATCCTTTCAACAACTTCCAATTCAAATTAAGTTTTTGTATGTTTATATATTTTAACACCCCCATCCATCTCCATCCACCTTCATAAATTTATTAAAAATGATGTTTTCCACAGGCCAACGAACCCCATCTTGACATGGTGGAAACATATGCTGTCTGTCCTGATCCCATAGGACCCATCCCTACACATGAACACTAATGTATCTTCTGGAGACACAACATTTTAAATAATAGAAAGAAGAAGAAGAAGAAGAAGAAGAAGAAGAAGAAGAAGAAGAAGAAGAAGAAGAAGAAGAAAAATAACAACAATATTTTGTTATAAATAAATACATCATAATATAAAAAAAATTATGCAGCATAGTAGACCTCACTGTAGTTTGAGTATTTATGATTTGCACTTACATTTTTGTATCATTATACTTTTGTATCACATCACCTGTTGTGTTGGCCATTGTCTTGCAATAACACTTTCCATATATATTAGTTGTTGTTGTATTTGGGTGTTATATCGAGTATTCATGAATCAATTGCCATTTTCTATCTCAGTTTAATGCCGATATTTTAGCATCTACAACTGACGACTTTGCACTTACTGCTTTCTCATATGAATATATTGCTGTGCTGGATCCTCAAAATTAAAAAAACAATGAGATATTTTGTACACAATTTTAATTGTTTGTTGTCCAGCATAAACAGCATAAAGTCAGATATCAATTATTTACTGTTCCAAAGACATTCATTAATGTTTATAAAAACAAATTTCTCTTTACAAAACAGATTAACAAATATGTTTGGGTAGAAATATGGAATGGAAAGAATATAATCTGTCACTTGTTTTGCTTTAATGAGTATGTCACTTATGTATGCACGTCATTGTGTATGTGTATTTTTTGTATTGTGTATTTTATATTGTGTATTTTCACTGTATGCACTTCATTGTGAAAAACAGAATTGTGTAACCATTCCTTTCAAATGTCAGATGACTTGACCTTGGTCAAGGAGAACCTGTATGTATGCACACACAAATACACACGCACATGCACGCACACACAAACGCACACGCACACAAACACACACACACACACACACACACACACACACACACACACACACACACACACACACACACACAAACACATTTATGCCCGACTTGAAATAGGTAAAAATCTCAGGAGGCAAGCATCCCCAGGAGAAGGTCCTTTACTGTTGCTATGCCACCCCTCACCATCAGGACTCATACAGGCTGAGTGACAAGGCTGTGGTTTTCTGCAGCATTACCCTTAAGAACTTCACTGTTCAAGTCCAGACCTGCTAACTGATAGCATCCTGCTTTTGTTATTGACAGTTGCTTATTCACTTTTTTGGAGGGGGTTGTTGGTTTCTGCTGGGTTTCCTAACTGGGTAGATCCTCCTGTCCACTCTTGTCTCTGGTGGCAGAGAAAATGAGTTGCCAAGAGCGGAACTGATCCCTCTCCTTCATTCTCCGGTGACGCCCCATGGAGAGGGGCTGGTTTGGACAGAGTAGTAGAAAAGTGATCCGGCTCTGCTGGAGAGTGAGTCAGAAGGACAGAGCACAAAGAGTGACACATGTCTACTTCCACTTCCCACTCCTCCTTTTCCCGTTCCCATCTGTTTGTCTTTCACTAATTTCTCTCCTCTCTACTTCTTCTTGTCTTGTCTGCCACCAAACAGCTTAGCATGGTGGCGAGCTAGCTGATGACACAACTCTCTAGTCCCAGCCAGTGACTCATGGCACTCCGTATCCGATTGGATCACTTGATGGCCGTGGTAAAGAACAAAATTAAATCCTGACTACATTTTCCTCTCACAAATGTGTCTGTCAATGAGATTCCATATGCTTATAGCGTAACACACATGTGCATGTGAAAATATGCATGCATGCACACACACACACACACACACATTTGGGTGTGTTGGGCTTAGACATTTCAAGACACCACAAGGTACATTTTTGCCAACAGCCTTGTACATTCTTTACTATTAGTTTTAGTATTACAATTTTTCTGAGATAAAAAATGGGGTTTGTTAGTAATGTGGCACGTGGCCTTGGTAATTGTAGCAATGTGTCCTTGAATGTGTGTGGATGCATGTGCATTACCTTACGTGATGGAAGTCAATGTTTGAGAGTGCATTTGTTCGGGATGCATGGAGGTGCCACTATGTGCATGTATGTGTGCATCTAAGTGTTGTTTCTGTGAGTACACAATGCGTCTGCCTTGTCTGTCACTGTTTATGTGTGTGTGTGTGTGTGTGTGTGTGTGTGTGTGTGTGTGTGTGTGTGTGTGTGCATGACTTGTGGGTGATTGTGTGTGTGCTTCTGTCTGTCCGTCTGTTTCTGTCTACACCCACAGACATGTGTTATTGTGTGTGTGTGTGTGTGTGTGTTTGTGTAAGTCAGCTTTTTTAATAACGTGCTGTCATTCAGGGGTCCAGGAGTGGCCGCTGGGCTAACTCTCCCTGTGTCTCATAACCTGGTGCCCAAGGGAGCCCAGGCCAGGGTCCCCTCGGCACAGAGGAGAAATCAGAAATGGCGGTGAATGCAATAAGAAAGTTAGCCTGGATAAAATAAAGGGCTTAGAAATGTCAGAACCCCCCCCCCCCCCCCACACACACACACAAACTCATAGCACTGAGTCTATCACCCACACATGGACACATCCACTTCATTCCCATTTTGTGGTCCCTATCCATGTTGATTTTGGATTCTCTGCAATTTTACACCGAAAATATGATTCGGTATAAAAAAATAAAAACAAATCCCAACCTTGATAATGAAGAAATATGTTTATATGAGTTGTCTACGTTTATATAGCCTACATGAGACAAATGGTAAGAACACACTGGGAAAAGTATCTAAGATGCGCTAATTACGTATCCAAGAGTAAGTGCAGTCGTATCTTTGTATCGTGGCTGTCTTTTCCTATGTCGTTATGAATTCTCCTTCACTTCTTTCTTTGCATCATGACGTTACTGTCAAGGTCAAGGTAAAGTGGTTAGGGAAGGACATAGGACGTATTTTTTCGACTTGAGCCAGTTTTAATGAATGCTGTTTCCCTAAACTATTGTTTAACTGGCCATTCATCCATGTCTGGGCATAGTGAGACAAGGAGTTTTATACACTCAAATCTTGGAAACCAATCAAACCCAGGCACATGTCTACCATTGAGGTAGACAGGTATTTTTTTGAGGTATAAGAAAAAACTATTTTGATAAAAAAATTGCACGAACGCAAATTATTCAGTTATAATATTTACAGACAACACAGATTTTTCCCAAACCTTGAAGTTTGGCATTTTATCACTCACAGCGAAAAAAGTTACAGAACTGTATTAGATATGCAGAACTATATTAAAACGGCAGCGCAAGCCTAAAGTCAAGCTGATAAATCAATGCAGGCATTTTGTGAACAAATAGGCAGTTGATGATTGTAGATATATCCCCAAGTTGTTTATATATGATAATTCCCTTAGTAGTCCCTTTATTTACTGCTTGACATACTGTAGGTCATATGGGCTGCTGCTCACCAACACATGTTCCAAAGGGTTACATTTATTGCCATCAAAATGTGTTCAAGTCCACATGTACGTCATGACATAAACTAGGCCTGCACGATATCAGCAAAATGTGCGATGTGCGATCACACTGTTCAATATTGCGATGACGATATGTGTTGCGATAAATAAGAAAAGAGTAAAATTTTGGTCATGGTGAATACGTCGGTATGGATTGAACCAAATTTGCATATCGTGAAGTCACTGACTGCGTCTCCAACCCGTAAAAGTTTAGTGGTCTCCTTGACATCAGTCGAGACGTCACGTTATAGCGGTGTCGAGATATTTCAATGCATTTTTTATGTAGGACCTATTGCTACTGCTTTAATGTAGTTGCATTAGTTGTTTGAAAAGCAAAAAAGACAACGGTCGGTCTTAACGCAAGTATACAAGTCGTCGGACTAAAAGGGAAAAAAATATATATTTGGGTCGATCCTAATTTGACAGGGTTGGTCGGGTTACGACAAACCAAAATATTTTTAAGGATGGCCTGAGTGTGCATGGCGAACTTATCGCATTACAGACCAGCTTTTGCAATGTGTTTATCACGAACGTTCACATCACAATGACAATGAAATACGCTTAATCGTGCAGGCCTAATATAAACAATCATGGTATTTCTAATTGCGTGTGTGTGTGTGTGTGTCATGCGTTCACATACATGTGCATAAGCGCTAAACATGTGTTGGGGAGACATGTGACAGACAATGTGTCTGTGTTTTGTTTGTTGTTGAATGCGTTGTGTGCGTGTGTAAGTGTGTGTGCATATGTAAGTGTGTGTGTGTGTGTAAGTGTGTGTGCGTGTGTAAGTGTGTGTGCGTGTGTAAGTGTGTGTGCGTGTGTAAGTGTGTGTGCGTATGTAAGTGTGTGTGTGTGTGTGTAAGTGTGTGTGCGTGTGCAAGTGTGTAAGTGTGTGTGCGTGTGTAAGTGTGTGTGCGTGTGTAAGTGTGTGTGCGTGTGTAAGTGTGTGTGTAGTTGAGTGCGTGCTTACTCACAGATATTGGCTGTGCCCTTGGGAATGGGAAGGTAGGAACCGGCACTCCAGGCCCGGCCCTGGTAGTTCCTCTTGCAGCGGCCGCAGTCCGGGCCTGTCGTGTTGTGCTCACATGCACAGCTCAGCTTCTCCTTGTCCATCACACAGACATTGGCGTGGAGGTTGCACTTGCAACTGTAGCCGAGAGAGGGAAGAGAGAAAAAAATGAATTACCAACAAAAAGTGCAAATTACTTATTTTTTTAGGAGATTCCGTTGAAGTCAAAGCACCTCATGGGGTTGTGACTAATGTTTTAGTGCACTAAATGACCAGTGAAACACTCTGGAGTCGACTTAGGGAGAGCAAACTGTTTCCTGTATGTAACCCTTTTGCTTCTGAGAGACAGGGAAAGAGAGTGATAGAGAGGGAGAGAGAGAGAGAGAGAGAGAGAGAGAGAGAGAGAGAGAGAGAGAGAGAGAGAGAGAGAGAGAGAGAGAGAGAGAGAGAGAGAGAGAGACATACACACACACACAGTGAGACAGTGAGAGACAGATACAACAATTCAGTTGAAGGTTAGTGTGTGACCTTGAGACCTCATAGCTTTCTTTTTAAGGCACTGAAAGACTCAAAACAAGTTTCAAAACAATTTGCTTTTCAAAGGTGGTCCTGCTCAATCAATCTACCTTCATCTGCTGTCCTGACTGGGGAGAGGGACACTTACACAGGATATATGGGAAATATATATAATATATGGGATGTATGTTTGTATGTTTATGGGAAATACATGGGCAGTGACAAAATACTAGATAGTAGTGTTGATGATGATAATGATGATGATGATCATGATGATGATGAAAGCAGCCTGACCTTGAGCATTGAAATCTCACCAGCAAACTTTTGCAGTTTTTCAAAGTTTGTTCAGAGACAATTGTAAATGTGAGTAACGGTCCAACTTGTAACTGTTACTGCAATAGTGCTACAGAGGTTATGTATTGGCCAAGTTTCATGTTGGATGGATGGAAACGTCTGAGGGTATTATGAACACAAATTAAACAAACACGCTCTGTCTGTCTGTGTGTGTGTGTGTGACTGTCTGTCTGTCTGTCTGATTGTCTGTCTGTCTCTCTCTCTCTCTCTCTCTCTCTCTCTCTCTCTCTCTTTCTCCTGAAAGTGCCTTTTTCATTCAGCAATTTTTATCAGGAGCCAGGTGAAAAGTATCTCTCCTACTGATTCCCGAGGGTGGGGGATGGGCGATAGAGCTCAACACCACAATAGACAGACAGAGAGGGAGAGACCTCATGCAACAACTACTCCATCTCAGAATCAAATACAGAAACATATAGAAAGAAGTTATGCAGGGATCTCCTCTCTGTTAATGTTACCTGATGTTGACTTAAATTTGCCATGTTCCTTAATGATCAAATAATTGGCCAATAAAGCTGAACATTAAGAAATAATGTAGGCTAATGATAGCATTAATAATAAATTTGAAGGTATTCCAAAAACATGCAGGTTGGGGATTAGGTTAATTGGTGTCTCTATATGTTAGCCCTGTGATAGGCTGGCGACCTGTCCAGGGTGTACCCCTCCTCTCGCCCGTTGCAGCTGGGATTGGCTTCAGCCCCCCCGCGACCATCTAGAGGATAAGCGGTTTAGCAAATGACTGACTGACTGACAATTGTATTATAAAATGTTATCATCACTATACTCCGATCATGTTGAATTTTGATATAGTCCTTGAGTTTAATGTCATTCTTATCATCATGAATTTCCCGGACCCCTCATTAAATCTTGAATCTTGAATTAATGTAGGCTTCAGATTAGCATTCATGGCAGTGGATTGGCATGGCAGCCCCACAAAGACGTCAAGAGCTATTTGTGAATTATCGGCTAACCTACTGATCATCTTGGTCGTCCGCACCACCATGTAAGTATGGTGGTGCGTGTCATTCTATTACCATCTTTCAATTGACGATGACAGCCTTTAACAGTGTATGTGTGTGTGCATATGTGTGTATGTGGTGCTCCACCTCATCACATGATATGCCTGTGTTTACATGGTGGTAAATGAATCCACTGGGAAACTGCAGGCCTTAGGCTCATGGCTAAGACCTAAGACCATAGGCTCCTCCTCCCCCTACAGGACCCATTCACATATAATTCCACACGTATGCACACATCCACACACACACACACACACACACACGCACACACACACACACACACACACACACACACACACACACACACACACACACACAAACACACACACACACACACACACACACACACACACATCCACACACACACACACACACACATCCACACACACACACACACACACATCCACACACACACACACACACACACACATCCACACACACACACACACACACACACACACACACACACACACACATACACACACACACACACACACACACACACACACACACACACACACACACACACATTGATGCCACAGTGGGGTCATGACCAGAGGTGATGATGCTGATGTTCCCTGAGTGAAAATGTAACTCAAATATTCAAAACAGTTCAGGAAAGAGTATGTCACACTGCATGGATCCCAAAAGAGATATTGTCTTCAACACAAGTCTGCAGTCTGGATCCTCATATTAATCATGATCACAGTTTATGCGGAAGCTAAACTGGCTCCCATTTGACTCTCAGTATTCCTCCTATTATCACAGCTGTCCAATTCAGCTGTCCCGTTTGTACAACATATCATTAGGTGAAGCCCATAAGCTCCTACTGCTGTGGGCGTTCAACAGTAGTGTGTTTAACTTTGGTCTTCACAACCTCCTTTTAATGAATCAATTCATTTTCAGATTCCAAGATAATATTTGTTGCCATTAATGTTTGTTTCAAAGAAAGTTTAAGGGAGGAGAGAGAATAATCTACAATGATAAAAAACAGATTTCAATAGCCAAAAATAACAGTTTCAGAGAGTCAAATATTTTGTACAATTATCACTCTAATAGCTCAGACAGTAAAATCAGGATGATTTGCCAACAAAATAAGGTCCAGTGAGCCAAGATACTTATCAAGGGACTAAGCCACTATCACACTATTTACATGAAGACACTGTCTATAAATGGATGTGGGACACCACATACACACATAGACTCAAATATAAATAACAATATTCTATATTGAAATTATTTGACTCTGCAAAATGCCAGCATTTTGATACTGTTATATTTAGAAAACAAATATAACAATGCAGCAAAGATGCTAATACGTATTCAGAGAATTACCCATGAAGCTGTGTGCTGGAATTCTACTCATAGTATTGGACTGACTACAAAAGTGAACATGCAGGAGTTTAACAAAACAAAAAGCACTGTTTTTACCTTCACTGAAGGGACTTCTGTGAAAATGTTCTACTTGGATTCCAACAACACAAAAACATTGTTAAACCAACTGGATTGCCACTATAGTGGCCTGTTTGCTCTACCATCATTCCTGGTAAAATTACATTGTAAATATTGTTCTGTCTCACCTCCAAAATCCTAATAGCCACCAAAATAGAAATAGAACACACAAGGAATCTGAAGTAGATAATTCCATTCACACAATATCTATTCAGGGCTTTCTGAAAGCTCACTACTGTGGCTCCGTAGCCAAAAGCAACAGCCACTAATTAATAGTAATTACACACAATGGCAGCCGAACACACGCTACCACAAGCAGCCATGCGGAGCTGCTGATCCAGACAAATTGAATGGACAGAACACGCTCTTTAAGTGGGTTAACTGAGTGAAGCAATTACATCGAAATCCAGTGAACAGGTGTTTCAGTAATCACACCAGTTGGGCATAACACTCATAAATGTCTTTTTTTTTTCCCCTGGCGTGTTATTTTGGCCTTTGAGGCTGTGTCGTATGAATGAGGGCCAGAGGGTGGATGGTCTAACACTCTATTATTTATGTGATGAGAACACAGCAACACAGCGGCCCTGATCAGTGACATGAGGTTGCCCCATGGTCATTTGTGACTATTCTCTCTTTGCACCATAAAGTAAACTTCCCATGATCTATATTGTACTGTAAAGCCGATGGTCAAACACATCCACAGTCACTCAAACAAGCATAGCTATATGTGCCTACATACATACAAGCATCTGGAATCACACACACTCACAGGAAGCAATTAGAAGGTTGTGGTTAGTAATCTGTCAGCACTAAATTGCCTCCCGAGGACAAGTTCTTCTTCATCTTCTTCTGGTTCAGCTGTGGTGCCAGAACATATCTTTATGGGCTGGTCCCTCCCCACCCTCCCCACCACCAAACACACACATGCACACAGCACAGATGGATCTTCTCTCTGAGGTGAACTGTACAAGCATACTGAATATGTTGGCCATAAGATCCATAACAGGCAATGGTGGCTCACATTTTATTTATTTAATGTATTATTTATTTTGATTATGTCACATTCACTCACATATGCTTACTTTAGTTTGAAACAGATGCTCACATACAGATGGGGTGGTCTGAAAGATATTCCATTGTGTAATGAAACATATATAAACAAATGCTTTAACGCTCAATCAATATTAAAACATTAAATGCTCAGCTGTGCCATGTGATCTGTGGCCATTTTATTTGTTCCATAAGTAAACTGGTAAGTTTACCAAGAATAATGGAGTCATCGTTGTATTCTTTATTTAATCACTGAACAACAAAACCCTCCCAAGACATTTTAAGATTTTTCAGGGGGAAAATGAACATAAATTAATTGTATGATGGACTGAATGTTACATTATCTTGCCAGTGGCAGTATTAATAATGTTTTCTGATAACAGCTCATCTCACATAGGTGTCCGGGCTGGTTTCACTGTGGTCTACACTTGGTCAATGTGGCAGCTGTCTGGAAAAATCAGGGCAAGGCATCAATCTATTGAAACATTCACATTACTAATGTATGGAGTTGGACATATTATCCAAGCACAAGTCAATCAAGAGGTCTTTACTCTCTCTGACATGCCAAGCTGGCTCAATACAATCGACAGGCTGGGCTTCAGTGATACTCTCTGCTACACACTACTGGCCCTTACACCAGCCACAGGAAATTCACAATGTGTGAGCGGCCATCTGTGTGAATGTGTGTGTGTGTGTGTGTGTGTGTGTGTGTGTGTGTGTGTGTGTGTGTGAGAGAGAGAGAGAGAGAGAGAGTGTGTGTGTGTGTGTGTGTGTGTGTGTGTGTGAGAGAGAGAGAGAGAGAGAGTGTGTGTGTGTGTGTGTGTGTGTGTGTGTGTGTGTGTGTGTGTGTGTGTGTGCATGTGTGTGGGCAGCAGGTATATTATTCAAGGCTAGACTAACCCTCCTTGAGAAAAGTGGTCTTGCAATTGCACCAAATGTATCGATAGGAGGAGTCATTTAAAGGGGATCAAATAACCCCCCCACCACCCAACCAAGGCCCTGGAGGCATGATCCATTTGGGTCTGCAGTTGCTCTACAGACAGAACAAAGTTTAGTGTGTGCGTGTCTGTAAGTGCATGCGTGTGTGCTTAGATGTGTCTTGTTTGCCTGTAACTCTTTGATTCTATATTGTGTATGGTTTCTGAATTGGCTTTACTTTCCTTGTTTAATTATTAACATCAGTGTGTTTGTCCACAACCCCCACGACCACTCATACAGGGTTAATGCCACCAACTTTTCAGCCACAAACTTAGAAGCCAAAACTTTTCATCCTCCTCTACTTAAAAACAAGGATTGTACAATAAAAGGGCCTGCAAAAAAAACATCCCAGATGCATCATTAAACCGAAGTGAACCAAAAGTGATAGCAGTAAACTGGCCAGCAAAAAGCAGGAGAAATGATAGTATGTGCGTTTGTATGTGGGGTGATATTAATACATAGATAGCAATGCACTTTAGGTAGTGTTGAGATCCACAGCCATGAGAAAGGGGACATCTAAGAAGGCAAGGGTGAACTAAAGAGGACGTGGAGAGGAAGCAGCAGCACAACAACACCAGAAAGGTGTGGAGGGGAATGAAGACCATCACTGGCTACTAAGCAAAAAGAGCCAGGTAACAGTGGGTGATTAGTTCAACCAGTTTTACAACAGGTTTGACACGGCGGCCAATGTCTGCCCTGCCCTACAGGCTGGGGCAGGGCAGACAAACCTGTTTCTCTCCCAGCTTTTACTCACCCAGCTTTTCAGCTGCATCTTCCCCTACTCCATCTCCTCCGCACACCCATCACTGCGACTGCAATGCCCCCCATAACTGAGTCCCCTCCCCTTCACAGCACCTAAGGTGAGGATGGCCACTTCCTTGCCTACTGAGACCACATGACAAACATGTACAATGCTCCCTGCAGTTTGCTTACCAGGAGCACACTGAACGATGCTAACCTCTCTAGACAATGAGACAGTGGTGGGAGCCCCCTCTTCAGCCAGTCAAAATTTGTAGGGTAGACTTTGTGGTAATAAAAACATACAAATACTTGGGCGTGCACCTGGACAACAAGCTAGAACGCAGAAGCCCTCTACCAAAAGGGGCAGAGCTGGCTCTTTTTCCTAAGGCGGCTTAGGTTTTTTGACGTGTTCAGAAAAATGCTGCACATGTTTTACCAGTCAGTGGTGGCAGGTGCCCTCTTCTATTCTGTAGTCTGCTGAGGAGACAGCGTCAAAGACAAGGACACTAGATGGCTGGAAAGCTGGTGAACCTGGATCAGTCATCCCCTGCACAACATCCTGGAAGGTCAGAGAAGCAACCACAGTGGACGGTTCATCGGTTCATTTATCTATCTATCTATTGACTAGAATGGCCAGCTTTCTCTCCATATCGGTGGTTGCCTAGGGCGTGCCACCTTCTGGTGGGTGCTGGTCACACTCAAAGGAAAATCACCAAAAAAGAAAGAAAGAACTTTGCTATTAAAAAGGTTGAATTCATTCATTCAATAGTCTTTGTTAGTACAATAGTAAGTCGTTGGTTCACTGAAAACAGAACACTAGCATGTAGAGCAAGTAATACATAGTATAGTATTAATAAAGACTATTGAACCAATTCAACCTTTTCCTTTGAGGGCAACAAGTGCCCACCAGAAGGTGGCACGCCCTAGGCAACCGCAGATATGGAGAGGAAAGCTGGCCATTCTAGTTAATAAATAGATAGATGAACCTGATGGATGACATCTTGATTTTTTCTAAAACCAAGGAGGAGCATGTGCACACAGTTCTACAGCAGATCCTAGAGAACTCTCACTCAAGGCCAAAACGTGTGAGTTCCATTCGGCATCCATCTCCTTCCTGGGGTACGTCAATGGGAGGGGGAACATCGGAATGGACCATGCCAAGGTGTCCACTGTCACCACCTGGCCTGTTCCCGAATCCAGCAAACAGCTCCAACGATTCCTGGGATTGGTGCCTGGTTGCCCATCTCACATGGGACGTTGAGGAAAGAGTGAAAACCCCCTGCCGGTACCTCACAGTCCCTGGTCCCACATCGCCCTTGACTTTGTCACTGGACTACCACCTTCCCACGACCACACTGCCAGCCTGACCATATTGGCTGGTGCAGTAAGACCACCCACCGTGTAAAAGGGGGGCAGACTCTTTTGTCCAAAGCGACTTACAATCAGTACATTTGTGGGGTTCGACATGTGGACAGTTGGAGGAGTGGGATCACTGGGGTCAAACCGCCGATCCTAAGATTAATGGACGACCCGCTCTGTCCACCCGCTCTACGCACTGAGCTACTGCAGTCCCACCCCAAACTGTCCTTGGCCAAAGAGCCTGCTGCACTGGTGTTGCAGTTGCAGCTATATAAACTGACACTTATATAGCGCCTTTCAAGGGACCCAAGGATGCTTAACATATGAAGGGGACAAACAAGAACAAAAAAAATAAAAACACAGGTGACAAAGTCGGGTGACAGAGTTAATTAAGACCACATGCCTTGTGAAATAAGTAAGTTTTCAGGTGCCTTTTGAAAGTGCAGATGGAAGCAATGTTGTGGATCTCAGCCAGGATAGAGTTTGAAAGAGTGGGGGCTGCCACACTGAAAGCTTGTCACGGAATGTCCACCGGCTGGTGCGGAGGGTGATGAGCAGGCCCATGTCAGAGGACCGCAGATTCCGGAATGGAGTATAGGGGTGGAGGAGGTCAGTCAGGTACTGAGGAGCAAGGTGATGGAGGGATTTACAGGTGAGGAGGATGATCTTGTGGGACTTGCGGGACTTGACCGGAAGCCAGTGAAGGTCAATGAGGGAAGGGGTGATGTGCTGTCAGGGCTTGGTGCGGGTTAGAACCTAGCTGCTAAGTTCTGTACATACTGGACAGAACTCCATTGCAATAATCCAGCCGGGAGGTGAAAGAAGTGGATGAGGGTCTCTGCCATGGAGTCAGAGAGTGATGGTCAGATTTGATGGAAGATTTGGAGAGGCATTTGATGTGTGGCTGGAATGAGAGGGAGGAGTCAATGATAACACCTAGGTTGCAGACTTTTGAGGATGGGCTGATAGAGCAGCCATCGATGTCAAGATGATCTTCAATGAGGAGGTCATTGGTAATTTTGATTAGGGCAGTCTCTGTGCTGCGGTGAGCTCTGAAAACAGATTGAAGGGTTTCATAGAGCTCATTGCTGGACAAGTGTTGTTCCAGAACCATGCTGAGAAAAGGAAGGTTGGAGATCGGACAGTAGTTGGTGAGGTCATCTGGGTCCAGACCTGGCTTTTTGAGGAAGGGGATTACTGATCAACGGCCTGAAACTAAGATGTGTGGCAGGGGGGGAGTGCAGGTGGAGCTGCTGGTGAATAGACTCTATTTTGGCCTGGAAGAAGTCCTGGAACTGAGCAGAGGTCGGGGTCAGCAGTAGTGAGGGTGGCATCAAGGAAGGAGTTCTGCAGTTTGGGCCAACGCCATCCTGTCATCCGGATTCTATCCGTAGTGGAATGGTCAGATGGACAAAAAACCGGGAGATGAAGACGGTACTCCAGTGCATGGTCTCAGACGGTACTCCTGTGCATTTTCTCCCAGCACCCTTTATCCTGGTCCCAGCAGCTCCTGTGGGTTGAGTATGCACACAACACCCTAACAAGCTCTGCCAGAGGTCTCTCCCCCTTCCAGTGCACCTACGTGTTCCAGTCTCCCCTGTTCCCCTACCTCAAGAAAGAGGCATCCTGCCCTTCAGTATAGGCTTTCATCTGCCGCTGCTGCAGGACCTGGTCTCAAGCGTGAGCCGCCTTCCTACACTTGGCTGACCACTACTCTGTGGTTCTACCCTAATGCTCTTATTTGTTGTACGTCTTGGCACTTTAACTTGGCACTTAGTCAGATATGTTGTATTCTAGCAATGATTAATCTAGCACTTGAAATGCTTGAAAATTGTTCTGGTGACTTTCTCATTGTATTAGCAGCAATGAAATGTTCACCTTCTTGTGACGAATGTACTCTTTGTAAGTCGCTTTGGATAAAAGCGTCTGCTAAATGCCCTAAATGTAAATGTAAATGGTGACTAACCACCAGGGCTCACAGCTACCAGATTGGCCAAAGGGTGTGGCTTTCCACCCAGGACTTACCTCTAAGGGTGGAATCCAAAAAGCTGGTGCCCAGGTTCATCAGACTCTTTGAGGTCCAGAGGATGATCAACTCTTTGGCGGTCCAGTTGAAGCTGCCCCGGTCCATGCGGATCTAACCGACTTTCCATGTCACCAGGGTCAAACCTGTCCTGGTGAGTCCCCTTGTCTCTGCAGTTTGACCTCTGTCCCTTCCACGGTTGAATGATGGGGGTCCCACCTTCACGATCCACCGACTCTTTCGGTCCCACAATCGTGGGAGGGGCCTGCAGTATCTTGGGAGGGCTAAGGCTAGGGTCCTGAGAAGAGGTCCTGGGTCCTGAAGTCCTGGCCCTGGGCGGCATGTCCTGGACAAAGGACTCAGGGACCCCCCCTTTCATCGGCGCCACCCCAACCAGCCGTCAAAGACCACTGCATCTACCAGAGACCCAGGTAGGAGTTCTCCATTCCCTCAGCTCCCCGAGCCACCCACGATTGATGAGGAGGAGGACGAAGCATCTTCAGATGAGGACATGCAGGTCAACAGCAACATCTCTAAGGTGTATTACCATCCTCTAAGCCCCTTCCTCCCACCCGTTTCAGCATTTGGCATTTTGGGACGTCAGGAGCAGTCCCTTGAGGGGGGGCTCTGTCACGGTCTGCCTGCCACGCCCCCACCTCTCCTCATTCATTAACACAGCTGCGTCCCATCAGGTGATAGTGAGTCTACAAATCATTCCCTCACTATTCACCTGGGGCCAGATTGTTCGTTGCTGTTTCCACATGCAAGTCTCTCCAACAATTCTCCTGCCGCCTGTCCTTTATTTTCTAATCCTGTGCTCTCCCTGATCTTCGCATGACTGTCCCTAGCCATCTCCCCAACCTGGCCCATTCTTGATTACAAACTTTACCTCCCCACTCCTGCCCCCCGCTAATCTCCCACCTCCCACCTACCCGATGTAACCACTTGATCATTTTATGTTTTGAAAGTAAATAATTTATAAATTTATAATAAATGTATAATTTATATTCATACTTGTCTGGTTTTGTGCTGTAATTGGGTCCTACCCCAACCTGTTACACACAGTTAAAAAAAAATTTCAACGTGAAAAGGTTAAAGCCTTCAGTTGCACAATTTAGAATATGGAGAAAAGGAAGAAAGGAAAGCCCAATATTGAGGTATGTCATCTGACGTTCCCATTAAAATGCCGTTTAGGTGTAGCCACTTAATTTCTAGTAGCTTGATATTCTGCAGCAGCTGCTTATTTGTGGTATCTGTGTAATGTATGGTAAAGATATGGTAATGTAATGTATGTACATTAATAATAATATATTATTAATACTCCTATTACTGAGAATAAATGTACTGTTATTATTATTATTATTATTATTATTATTATTATTGATGAATGTTACCTTGTTACTAGTCAAATTTAATTCTACATACTTTGTTTTCTTTTTTGCACATTTTGCTTCCATAAGGCCCATAGTTTTACAGTGAACCAAATATGTACTATAGTATTAACAAAGATGATTGAACCCATGTATTCAACCTCTTCAACACATGTTCTTAATGTTGTCTACAAACAGAAAATATTTTGAATAAAAAAAAACAGTGCACAAATCGTGCACTGAAAACGGGCTTGCCATTTTTCACTTTTATCTCTTTTTGTCCATATTTTTACTGTTGAATAAGTGGGTAGTGATGAGGCACTACAGGTGGGGTCTTCAGCATGTGGTGACAACCCCAAATGGGCCCAAAGTTGCAGGCCCCAAAATGTTGACCTACATTGGACGTGCATTGGGGCCAAGCCCTGATATCCTAATACTACCAACACACATACACACACTGGCAGTTAGCTATGAGTAAACATCTGGTCACATGGCAGCTAATCCACTAAAACCATTGTCCACACTTTTATCAATGCAATCATCATCATCATCATCATCATCATCATCATCATCATCATCATCATCATTATGGTCTATTTTATGATGGGTTCTTAACTTTGAATTTATTCAAAATGTTTTCCTATGTGATTGTTATTCATTGTGCATTTAATTTTCAGCCCCATTGAAGTTCTCTGTCAGTCGACTCAACAATTCCATTATCAAGCACTTATTTAAAGTTTTTTAATAAAATATCTTGATCCAAAAGTGTTTGTTTGCATGTGTGTGTGTGTGTGTGTGTGTGTGTGTGTGTGTGTGTGTGTGTGTGTGTGTGTGTTTGTCTGCGTGTGCCTGTGTGTGTGTGTCACTGTGTGTGTGGCAGCTGGTTTGCATTGTCTTGTTGGCGATAACACCATATGGTGCGTTCCAGTCAGGTGTAGCTATATTATTGTGTTATCTATGTTATCTATGACATATCTGGCTCAAATTGTGTGTGTGTTTGTGTGTGGGATGGGGTAGAAAAGGGTCATGTTTATAGTTTGGCTGATAATCAAAATAGGACAGAACTTAAAATACATATTACAGAGAAGGAGGGGACATTTTGGGGGCTGTTTATTTTTTAAACTCACTCGCACTCTTCTACTCTCTCTCTTTAAAACTATCACATCTTCCTACAGCTTTCATTGACAAATATTGAAAAACATTGCTCTATGTTGCTTTTGTGGAGTTTCTATAGGATTCCTGTGTTATTGTCTATGATTCTCTTTAAAACATGTAAGATTCATATCTACTCTCACGCTTTCTCCCACGTGTAATGTGGCGAATACAATTTTGCATAACAGGATACATTTTAGTTCAAAGTCAAGTGCATCATATCGGGCTATGCCTATAAATAATATTGCAATATTTTTAGTCCAGATCACGATACACATCCTTGTTTACTATTAACTATTGGTTTCTATCGGAACAGTTTTACAAAATAAAAAGGGGAAAAAATCAATCAATCTAACAAAACTGTATTTATTGAAACCAGACAATTGCACACATAGGCTTTTAACAGCTTTTAAATGCAAATAAATAATGACATGGTGTAGGCCTGCTTCCTACATACCATAGCCTCGGTCTCAAGAGATTACGCCATCAGAAAAGATGAATTCGCCTCAGCTTTTAGGTCACGTGACACAGCCCAACATTGCCCCCTAGTGACTTAGTTAAATAACACATTTCCTAAGATACTGTCTCACGCACCAGTTGCCTTCCCAAAGCAGTAACCGTCACAAATTCTTCATAATTATACATCACATTACTACATCAGAGCAGTTATTTTATACTGTATACACTATCCGGTTTGGCTGAAGGATGCGTTTTCAACACACTCAGGAAAAAACCCAGTGTATGTAACACATGAACAGAATCTCGATAATTACAAATATACATTTAATAAGAGACATTATTGATGTTGCGACCGAGAGAGGGGAAGGCTTTCCGGACACCTATAGAATAATGCTACGGTGTGTGTGTGTGTGTGTGTGTGTGTGTGTGTGGTTTGTGTGTGTGTGTGTGTGTGTGTGTGTGTATGTGTGTGTGTGTGTGTGTGTGTGTGTGTGTGTGTGTGTGTGTGTGTGTGTGTGGTTTGTGTGTGTGTGTGTGTGTGTGTGTGTGTGTGTGTGTGTGTGTGTGTGTGTGTGTGTGTGTGTGTGTGTGTTGTAAGTGATATTTTCGTAAGATTTCAGTTAGTCTTTTTACAGAGTCAAACATGTACATGTACATGTATATCTCATGTACATGTATATCTCCTCACTATCATGTGTGTGTGTGCGGATGTGTGGAGTTGTTCTGGACAACCGGTGATTTTGATGATCGCATCCGAGAGCGATTTAAGCTTGGGACACACTGAGTGTGCATCTGGTCTGCGTGGCGCTACCTTAGTGCTGCGTCTTGCACGCATGTGGTGGTCACACTGGCAGCGTCTCTGCTGCGTCGCTGCTGCCTGCCAGCCCTATCTTTGTACATTGAGTTAATGGCCATTTTTTTATTAAATTTATTGATTTATATATTTTTTTTTTCGACAGGAAAGTTTTGAGTGTGTAAGAAATAAATAATCCTAATTTAATTAAATAAAAGTATACAGCAATCCCTCTTCATTTGTCCTGGATGTCCTGACTTGAAAAGTCTTTGACAGTGCTGGGGTCGAGTTTCTGTGGTCCATGTTTCTAGGGGTGGGCTTAAACGTATCTAGTTTGCATCACAAGCGGGACATAAATTATTTTATACATTTTTGTAGCATATTCTACAGAAATAGGCATTGAAACAGTCTATTTTTGCAAAGACACAGCCGCTTCTCCCGGCAAAAAATAGGTGAGACTTTGACTCTCTAGACAGATGCCATGCATCTCACACATGAGAGAAGGTGGCTGCTCTAACCTGTTAACATGGGCACCGAAATTAAACGGAACAGGTAACGCCACGCAGACCCCACGCACATGCAGGCAGTGCGTCCCAGGCCCATTTAGGCTAAGTGGACGCCTATAGCTACAGTGTGTGTGGATGTGTGGAGTTCAGTGTCAGCAGCAGTTAATTTTGATGTCCGCGTCCAAGTGAGGGTTAAGCCTCTCAGTATAACTCCATGGTGCATTTTATATGCAACATTGCTCTTTATAACGCTTATACGAAACGACAGTACTAAAAAAGTACCACAAACCAGTGATTTGTAACATGCCCACCACCTACCTAGAACTCTCAGCCCCAGATGCACTTAAATGGACTTACAGACACATTTAAATATCTTAGTCTTCAAATTCCAGTTGAAACAGTGGGTACACTTACATTTACTAAAAAAAGAGCATGTTTTTTAACTGCTCTGCATTTCATAGATGTGTGACATATGGCCCTGTCTTTGTATCTGGAGGGAAGCAGGAAACAGGGAAAGAGATAGAGCTAGAGAAGCAAAACACCAAAGTGAGTCTCATGCCGCCGGCTTTAAAAAATTATGTGACAATTTTTACTTCTGTACTTGTTGGTGATATAATAATTTACTACATCCCGTGAACAAACTGCAATACATTGCATATATTCAATACACCGCCCAGCCATACCAGTAATGATATGGTTGCCTTCACTCTTGACCTGAGTCAACAGTGACTTTTGACCAACCATCTCTCTCCTTTGATGAGATAGCCTACCCTGGTGTGATCCCATGACGTAAATACAGGACGTGAAATGCAGAATTGCCAGAATTGCTTTAGCGCAGGTGATTCCTGGTAGGCTAATAAATGAAAGTTTATACAGAACATTGATTATTACTATGAGTGACTGCTTGATATGTATAAAAAGGGGCATTTAGTGGACGCTTTTGTCCAAAGCATCTGGTGGGGAAAAATAGAGACTTTTCTTCATCTTCTGCTTTGTGTTTTACGGAGACATGGCTCTGTGGATCGACACCGAATTTTGTACTGCAACTAGCAGGCTTCAAACTCCTCAAAGCGGATCGCGACAGATAACTTTCCAGTAAAACTAAAGTTTGACAGTGATCCTACAGCAGTGTTCAGATCACCTGGAACTGCAAACCCTTCTACTCCTCCCACAAGTTTGCGTCAATATTCTGGTTGGTATTTACATCCCATCGCATGCAGATGTGCAGGAGGCGCAGTGCATGCGTGCCCACTGGATACTGAGTGGACTAACCCGACTCTTTGGTGATTGTGCTCGGTGACTTTATCAAAGGTAACCTCAGCCATGAACTACCCAAATTCAAACAGTTCATAAAGTGCCCGACCACAGAGGACAATGTTCTGGATCAGTCAGCGGTGCATATCACACCGTCCCCCACGCTGGGCCTCTCCGACCATGTCATGGTCCACCTGATTCCCTTATACAGGCAGAAACTAAAGTTATGCAAACCTGGTGTGAGGACGTCAAAGCAGTGGACTAGTGAAGCTGTTTGGAACCTGCAGGCATGTCTGGATGTACAGACTGGGATGCTTTCAGGACTGCCACCAACATTCTGAACGAGTACATGTATGATGTACGACTGACATCATACATCAGCTTCTGTGAAGAATGCTGTATACAAAATGTAGTTAACTAACCAGAAGTACGAATGAGCGATTAAGGTGCAGTATGCACATGCATAGTGCAATATGAGTAGTAAAGTAAAAAGTGGCCCTGTAAAGTAAACAGCAAACAGATTTAGGTACAGTCTAGTAATATGTTGAGGGGGTCCAGACGTTGGGTGAGCAGGGGGGCATGTCCTGGGTGTGAAGCTCAGTAGGGTAACAGCCTGAGGGAAAAAGCTTCCCCTGAACCTGCTGATCCGGATGCCCAGAGATCTGTAGCGCTTTCCAGAGGGGAGGAGGGTAAACAGTCTATGGTTCGGGTGAGAATTGTCCTTTGCTATACTGCTGATAGTGATACTGCTGATACTGATACTTCGCGATTTTCACCCCTGCAGTGCAGTGCTTTCCAGTCAGAGGCAGAGCAGTTACAATACCACACTGTAACACAGTTGGTTAGTATGCTCTCCATGGTGCTATGTTAGAAATTCACCAGGATCTGAGGTCTCCACAAGAAGAAGAGGCGCCGGTGAGCCTTCTTCATCTGGGCAGAAGTGTTTAAGGACCAGGAGAGGTTCTCAGAGATGTGGACTCACAGAAACTTAAAGCTGGTGACACGCTCAACCTCCATCCCGTTGATGCGGAGGGGGGTGTGTGTGCCACTTTTAGACTTCCTGTAATCCACAATAATCTCTTTGGTCTTCGTGGTGTTGAGTAACAGGGTGTTGTTGGTGCACCATGCAGCTAGGGGCTGGACCTCCTCCCTGTACGCTGACTCATCATTGTCGCTGATGAGACCTATCACTGTTGTGTCGTCTGCAAACTTAACAATGGTGTTTGAACTATGTACAGGTGTGCAGTCATGGGTGAAGAGGGAGTACAGGCGAGGGCTTGGCACACAGCCCTGTGGAATGCCAGTGTTCAGGGTGAGGGTGGAGGAGGTGTGATCATTAATCCTAACAGACTGTGGTCTGTTGGTCAGGAAGTCTAATATCCAGTTGCAGAGGTTGGGGTAAATCCCCAGATTATGAAGTGTGGTGATCAGTTTGGAGGGGTTGATGGTATTTAACACTGAACTGAAGTCATTGAACAGTATTCTCACATAATTATTGCTTTTGTCAAGGTGGGAGAGGGCAACGTGCCATGAAAATTGCATCATCTGTACTCCAGGGGTCAAGTGCGGGTTTTGATCTGAGCCAGGACCAACCTCTTTAAGCACTTTGTAATGATTGGAGTAAATGCAACTGGGCGGAAGTCATTCAGTCTCACTGCAGAGTGTTTTGGCACATGCACGATCATGATGGATTTAAGGCACTCAGTGAATAGGTTACTGTCCTTGTGGGAGTCAAGGGTGGCCTCAGAGGAATGCCTACTCCAGCCTGCACTTTATTATCTGTCCCTTCTGGCCAGATGTTCACTGTCCTCACTGTGGGATTCACAAGTATGATGAGTATTGAATACTTTGGTAGAAGGAACAAAAACACATGGTCAGATTGTCCTAGGTGGGGTGGGGGATGGATTTGTAGGCATCAGCCATGTTTGTGTAAACATGGTCTAAAGTTTTGTCATCCCTGGTCGGACAGAAGACATGTTGTTAGAATTTAGGGAGAACAGTCTTAAAGTTGGAGCAATTGAAGTCACCTGCAACAATGAAGGCTGCATCGGGGTGCATAGTATGTTGTTTGCTAATGACAGAATTTAGTTATTTCATTGCAAGCGTAGCATTTGCGTAAAGGAGGATATGACCAATAACGACAGCAGATGTGAATTCTCTGGGCAGATAGAAGGGGCTACATTTAACCATGAAATACTCCACGTTCTCTGAGCAATGACTCTCAAACAGACTTTGCTGTCCATAATCCATTTGTTAGTGGTGATCCTCAGCCGTAGTTCATCCATTTTATTCACAAGGGATCGGACATCCTCACTAGATGCCCGAGCCAGTTGCAGTGGCTCGGGCATCTAGTGAGGATGCCCCCCGGACGCCTCCCTGGGGAGGTGTTCCGGGCACGTCCCTCCGGGAGGAGGCCCCGGGGAAGACCCAGGACACGCTGGACGGACTATGTCTCTCGGCAGGCCTGGGAACGCCTCGGGATCCCCCCGGAAGAGCTGGACGAAGTGGCTGGGGAGAGGGAAGTCTGGGCTTCTCTCCTCAGGCTGCTGCCCCCGCGACCCGACCCCGGATAAGCGGTGGACATGGATGGATGGATGGATGGATGGGATCGGACATTGGTGAGGAAGATGCTGGGAAGGGCAGTCTTGTGCGGTGCGAGGCGACTTTTAAGTCACTTTAGACAAACCGACGGCAGAAGAAGATCAGTCAGCTGCGGAAAGAGCTTAGGCTGCTAGGACAGCAGTACAAGCAGGCAAGAGAGGAAGAGAAGGCTGGTCTAGCTGAGCTCCGTAACATCGTAAGGAGGAATCTCACGACACTCCGTTGAGCCGAATGTCACAGGAAGAGGGGGAAGGAGAGAGCTAGGAAGCGTGCCGCCTTCATTGCAGGCCCTTTCAACTTCACCAAGAAGAGCCTTGGGCAGAAGCGAGGTGGACAATTGGCCTGGTCACAAGAAGAAGTTGACAAGTACCTCAGGGCAACTTACAGTGACAGCACAAGGGAGCAGTATCTTGGCCCCTGCAGCTTTCTGATAACACCACCAGAACCCACTTCAGCATTTAACACCAAGGCGCTAAACCTGAGAGAAGTTGAGGACATTGTCAGAGCAGCTAGATCCACCTCAGCACCAGCTCCCAGTGGAGTACCATATGTTGTCTACAAGAGGTGCCACAGGCTCTTGCAATGACTGTGGAAGATCCTCAAGGTCATCTGGAGGAGGGGGAAGGTGGCTCAGCAGTGGAGGCATGCAGAGGGCATATGGATTCCGAAGGAGGAGAACTCACGCACCATCAAGCAGTTTAGAAACATCTCACTCTTGAGTGTGGAGGGCAAGGTGTTTTTTTAGCATTGTTGCCCGACGCATGACAGAGTTCTTCCTGAAGAGTGCATACATCGACACCTCTGCGTAGAAGGGGGGGATCTCAAAGGTACCAGGATGCATCGAGCACACAGGAGTTGTCACTCAGCTCACCCGGGAGGCCCGGGAGGGCAGTGGGGACCTGGCGGTTTTGTGGCTTGACCTGTCCAACGCCTACGGGTCAATTTCACACAAACTGGTGGAGACCTCACTTGACCGGCATCATGTTCCAGGCAAGATCAGGGACCTCATACTGGACTATTACAACTGCTTCAGTTTGAGAGTCACCTCGGGATCAGTAACATCAGCATCACATCGGCTGGAGAAGGGCATAATCACTGGGTGCACAGTCTCAGTGATTTTGTTTGCGTTGGCCATGAACATGTTCGTTAAGTCAGCAGAGGTGGAGTGCAGAGGACCGCTCACCAAGTCAGGTGTACGGTAGCCTCCCTTCAGAGCGTTTATGGATGACCTGACTGTTACCACAACATTGGTTCCAGGCTGCAGGTGGGTTCTCCAAGGCCTTGAGTGGCTCATCAACTGAGCAGACAGGTTCCGGTTCTCGCTGGGAGGTGTCCAGATTCCATCGGTCTCAGAGAAGCCAGTGAAGAGCCTGGGAAAGATCATCGATGGCACCCTGAGGGACAAAGCAGCGCTCAAGGCGACCAGCAGAGAAATGGGAACCTGGCTAGTGGCAGTGGATGAGTCAGGGCTGTCAGGTAAGTTTAAAGCATGGATATATCAGCATGCCATCCTGCCACACCTCCTCTGGCCACTACTGGTCTACGATGTCCCACTAACCACTGTTGAGGGCTTCGAGAGTAAGTTAAGTGGCTACCTTCGCAGGTGGTTGGGCCTACCACGAAGCCTCAGCAGCATAGCCTTGTATGGGCATAAGAACAAGCTGCGACTTCCCTTCAGTAGTTTGTCGAAGGAGTTTATGGTTACCCGTGCAAGAGAGGTGTTTAGAGACTCGAGTGACACCAAAGTCTCCTCAGCTGGGATTGAAGTGCGGACTGGTCGGAAGTGGAGAGCCCAGGAGACGGTTGAGCAAGCTGAAGCACGGCTGCGGCACAGTGTTCTGGTGGGAGCAGTTGCAAAAGGCCGGGCAGGGCTTGCGAGCAACCCAAGACCTCAGTACAACAAGGCCCAGGGGAAGGAGAGGTGGCAGCTTATCCAGGAAGAGGTTCGGGCAGGATGGTCGGGATGAGACAACAGGGGGCGTGGACTAGATGGGAGCAGACACTGAAGATTTCTTGGTCAGAGCTTTGGAAGGCGGAGCCGCTCCGGATTATCTTTTTGATCCAGTCAGTCTACGACGTCCTCCCCAGCCCATCCAACCTCTTCTGTTGGGGTCTGGCCGAAACACCCGCTTACCCACTGTGCCAAACGAGAGGATCACTGGAGCACATCCTAAGCTGTTGCCCGAAAGCCCTGGGTGAGGGGTGCTACCAGTGGCGCCACGACCAGGTGCTGAAGGTGATAGCAGAAGGTGATACCATCTGCTCAGGGATCTCAATCAGCAAGCAGCAACAGCCAGCTAGGCATTCAATCGCCTTTTTTAATGCTGGAGAGAATCCACAACACTGCCCAAGCCAAACAGGGGGGCTCCTGACCAAAGCTAGGGACTGCCAGCTGAAGGTGGACCTGGGGAAACAGCTTTAATTCCCAGAGACCATCGCAGTGACCACATTTAGGCCAGACTTGGTTCTCATGTCAGAATCAACAAGGCAGGTGATACTGCTGGAGTTGACTGTGCCCTGGGAAGACTGGGTGGAGGAGGCATTTGAGAGGAAGAGGGCCAAGTATGATAGACACAAGCCGGGGTTTGATCACCTCAGGCTGGTTCGCCTGGGCGAGGGTGTCTGATGTTGAGAGACCCAAAACACCCTATGTAACAAATTATCTGATCAGTTGCTACGTGTTTGGTTTGTGTATGGTTTTATATATATTTTTTTATTAAGACAATGTATGTAATATTAATTTTAATCATTGAGGTTATCAGCTTGTTTAGTTTTGAGTTGTATATTGATGTTGTATTGTTATCTTCCCCACTCGGTGGATATTAAAAGGAGGGAATAGTGCAGGTTGGAGTGCTGGAGTTTCAAAGTAGAAGCGCAATCCCTGCAGATGATGCGATAAGCTTTAGATAGGTGTCCTTCTTTCCAGAGCACAGCCTCTATCTTTTTAAACCTCTTCTCTTCTCTTTCCCATGCTCCGTACTGCTCTTACATACAAATGGCTGGGATGAAAGTGGGATAGATTTCCTCTTGCTCTTTGTTGCCCCCCCCCCCCACCAAAGACGCTTCCACTAAGACTCAGTGTTCTCACTCAAAGCCATCGCTAGCCAGCTTGCTTTTCCTCACGAGGCAGATGGCACATGGTTTGTTTACCTGCACACCAGCAACCAAAATAAGTGGAAATATACTTGAAGAAGTTTCAAGGAGTAATGAAAATAAAAGTTACATGAAAAAATACTAAATACAAGAAATATAAACTTCATACTCCGGTAACTAATAGACTGAATACAATTTATTCAGTACAGCAACTGTTACATTTCCTTTTATGATCTTCAACATATAATGATGAGTCTCTATCAGCATAAACAGTGGTTGACTTATCTATCAATTCTTCCACATGTATAACTGCATACATTTAGTTTGTGTTGATGCCAAATAAAATGAAGAATAAAGTGCAAATCTAAACATTTGGCCTCAAAACATGTGTGGAATTTTTTTCAGGTGGATGCCACTGTATTTTTTAATGTAATGATCTATTATTGTACTGTATGTGTATGCTTTGTATGTAAGTTGTGTGTCATCATCAAACATGAGCGAGAGCATTGGGCACTCCTTTATCCCCAGCACTATGACAAGTTCATTCCACTACAAAACAGGAAACCTTGACGCATCTCAGTTGAATTCATCTTGCTCTTTGTCTTATTTGAGTGCTGCAGAGCTTATAACGCACTTTCTGATTTTTAGTCTTTGAATTGATTTGCTCTTTGCTATGCTCGGCTGTCATTAGCAGACACCAATATTGGATTTATGCCTGGAGACTTGTCACTTGAAGGTGCGTCAACCATGACCTGTCCCACAACACAAAACACAGACACTTACTCAAACAGGCCCCTGTACCTCTGTGTGTGTGTGTGTGTGCGTGTGTGTGTGTGTGTGTGTGTGTGTGTGTGTGTGTGTGTGTGTGTGTGTGTCTGTGTCTGTGTGTGTGTGTGTGTGTGTTTGTGTGTGTTAAGGGAGGGGGGGCGGGGCGGTGTGTGTGCACATGTGTGTGTATGTGTGTGCTGGTTTATGTTAGTGGCACTTGTGTAAAAGGAGTGCTGGGTATCCATTCTTGGCAAGGCCCATTCTGAAAATCCCCACCTGAGGCCATATCTACAGCCCTTCATTCACTCCAGATTTCCAAATCCTCTGCCGGAACTGCAACCGCTACAATCCAACATGAGTGCATGCACACACAAACACACAGGCACACTCACACACAGACACACAAACACACAGACACACTCACACACAGACACACAAACACACAGACACACAAACACAAAGACACACAAACTGCCTTAACCATTATTCTAATTTTGAAAGCGATGGAGATTCCTGATACAGTACACAAAGTATATATAAACATTGATGTTGAGGATGAGGATCACATGCATGCTTCCACAATGCAGCTCACCTCTGCACTGATGATTATAATGGAAGGAGGCTAAAGTAATGCTGCCACAGATAGGCTAACGCCTCCAATTAAAGCAATGGAAACTGTGTTTTGCTGAGTGTAACAAACTGAGGCAACCCTACCGCCATCATGGTTCAGGACAAACTGCCTGTGTGTCAAATCTACCCGCCTCTTGTGGGCTTTGCACATTTCTAAATCATCCCCAATTACTCTGATTGCAGCAATTACTTAGTGGAGCAGGGAATGCAGACGGGGCCGTTGTGTTGGTGTGTTGTTGTTAACAATCAATAAAAAATGAAATGACTCGAGACATGGTGTTTTCTTCAGCTTTTTGCAAAGAGGAAGTTATAATTCAAAGTGCCCAAGGTTTGGATTGTGATGATTTTCAGCTTTTTTGAGATATGTATGCTGTGTTTAAATAAAGAAAAAAAAAGTAAAAAATATCATGGCTGATTTGAATCTCAACATAAACAATGTCAACAATCAATCTGGGGTCTGAACAAACCAGTCAAATACTTTGTGTTTGTCTATTCTTTCTATTCATTTTCATGAATTGTGACTGTTTATACCAACTGTTGACTTTAAAATACCCTTATTTGGTT
>JAXIVH010000009.1:13458197-13463197 GCA_036785325.1 Urophycis tenuis | reverse complement strand
TGGTGTTGGTGTGGGGGGTGGTGGTGTGGGGGTTGGTGATGGTGGTGGTGGTGTGGGGGGTGGTGGTGTGGGGGTTGGTGGTGGTGGTGGTGTTGGTGTGGGGGGTGGTGGTGTGGGGGTTGGTGGTGGTGGTGGTGTTGGTGTGGGGGGTGGTGGTGTGGGGGTTGGTGGTGGTGGTGGTGTTGGTGTGGGGGGTGGTGGTGTGGGGGTTGGTGGTGGTGAGTGAGTGAGGCGGTGAGTGTGACGACCTCCTTGTTACTCCCAGGAGTCTTGGAAGGGGAAGAGGACAGAGGTTGGTCCCCTCCATTTATAATTCAAGAGAGGGACTTGGTGCCCCATCAGAGGCAGACACTTCTCTTGGCAGCGGAGATGGTGACACAGAGTGTGAAACAGAGAAGCAAATGGAGAGTTAGGAGAGTGGGAGAGAGACTGAGATGGAGTGAGATAGAGAGAGTAGCAAGTCTTTTTTGGAATCCTGAAACCGCTATCACTGACTTTAATTACATTGTATTGATCACTACAGGGGGAGAGAAAGAGGAGGAGGGTAGAGAAGAGAAAAGAGAGAAAGGGACAGATGGATGGAGAGCAAAAGAGAGAGGGCAGAACCGGCTGTGGTTACTGTAAGCATCTAAAGGAAGTCAGGGGGACCTAGTATGCCGACGTCAGACAATAGATAACATGAAAAGCCTCACAAATCTCTTTGCTTAGTTTTCCACTTTCTCTCATCCACAATCACCACTGCTGATACAATAAAAAATGTTGATTTGTCAAGGTTGACAAATTAACCTTCACACGTCACATTGTGCATTACTCACTCCTATCACACAGCTTCATGCTTGGCTGGACTTTTAATTCCTAATCGATCCCTACCCCCTCTGGTGCCTTTGGGTTCAAGCCCCTTGTCCTAATCAGGCTGTAAACATTGGCTACGCATGACACACCCACCCCGGGCTTGGCCACAGATAACCTGCATGTTCAAATGAGAGAAGAAGAGAAAAGGTCTACTGCTGCAAAACTCCTACAATCTTCTTCTCCCAGTCTCTAGTCTGTTGGTTCCCAGCTGACCTACTTTTGGCACACGACTTTGGTTCTGTCCTTTTGTTTTTCATGCCGCCTTGGATGAGGACGGACAACCCCCCCGCATGTGATCCGGATGCGATCCACATTCAACCACACTCCCTGAGTAGAGATGCTGCTGCCTGTTTTCCAGGGATGAAGTGGGGAGAGATAAGGAGCTTATGCTTCTTCAAGACAAACCCAACTCAAAAGGAAAGACAAGGCAGGCCAGAGCAGTGATTGGCTATGGATGAGGGACAGCACAGCAGAGAGCAGAGAGAAGAAAAGCAGGCACTCAGTGTGTATCTCATAATGAACTGAACTGTGCGTTACCTTTGGTAACCCGTGTTAGCTATCTCTCGAGTGGGGGAATGGGGGATCCACCACTGGCACTTTGTATGGATGAATGGATGGTCCATTTAAAGGTAGGAGCTTGGTTAGATCTGACAGAAATGCATACAAACCGCAAACCGCAAACCCTCCCACCCCTATTAGGATGGATTCCCCATGGACGCCTGATTCAGCTCATGAGTTGCTTTGGTCAGCTCCCTCTGTGGTTGAATAAGATGTTGATATTTACCATAAAAGATATGTTATCTGCCTGGTACGAACTTTAACATATAATAAATTCAATTAAAAAAAAAAGTATTGAAGCAATACTATGAAGTAAAAGGGTTTAACTAAATACCACTATAGTTAGTTGTTGAGTAAATCAAGCAAAAATACAAGTTTGGGTTCAAATATATGAAAGATACCTTCATTGATTATTTGGGTCTATATGGGGATATTGGGCATCTCAATTTCTCTGATCCAACCAAGAACACAGGCCCCTTAGTTGACCCAAGACCATATCGAATGCATTCCACACATGTATCCACAACTGCAACCCACAGGTTGACCTGAACAAACTGATCCCATGGGTTAACTTGAACAACTAACAAACTGCATAGTGTACCCTCAGCACTGGTCCATGCCTGAGTGATTCCTTCGCTGATCAGATCAACAACAAGAAGGGAGGGGGGCTGCTTTTAACTGGCCTACCTGCTAAACAACATATCGGCATCTTATTTTCATGGTTTGTATTTCTCTAGGGCCACCATACATTAAACACTAATTGAAATCTGCACTGACCCAACAGCTGAGCCTCCACCTTTAACGTCTTCCATGGGCCAACAGACATCTGAGTGATTTGGTGTTCTTAGACTGAGTGGTTCAGCAGGCCCTAAGCAACTCCACTTCATTAAAGTCATGCTGACAACTGGTGACCTCTGCACTTTGAAATAAACTGCCTGCCTAATTAAAAAGAGTGGTAACAATGCATGTGTACCGTTTTGACATCAAGCATTTGCAATTGTTCTCAGGGACCTGGGAATGCTTTTGTCCCCCAGGAGATTCAGGAGATTCTTAGATTAAAACAATGTATGAAGAGCATTTTTAAGGCACTTACCGGCCCTGGACTTTGATGTCGGATATGGCGTAGAAATATCTGGACAGGTTGTTCTCGTCCACCATGGTGGCACCGGTGGCAGGCCGCAGCAAGCGCACCCTCAGGTCAGTGATGGTGAAGAAGTCCCTCAGGTTCTTGGTGGTGTCCAGCTGGCCGTACAGCGAGGCCATGTTGTGGAGGCGGGGCCCGGCAAACAGTGCAAAACGGTCCTTGATCTCGAAACGCACCGTCTTGTCGTTCTTCCACACATAGCCCCGGGAATAGTCCTCAGTGCAGATTATGTCCAGCAGCGTGTGCTGGGTGAGGTCTTGCACTGTCTTGGGCTCCATGGTGAATGCGTCCAGGCAGTCAGTGGCGTAGAACTGGTAGGGCGTCCAGGTGCGGCCATAGTCCAATGACTTCTCTAGCACCATCTGCTCCGGCCGGCCTGACTCGAAGGTGAGGATGATGTCTTCCGTCAGTTCGATGGTCTTGTTCCAGGACAGCGTGATGTTCACCAGCAGGGGCTTGGGGTGCTTCTTCCAGGATGAAGACTGCCAGAAGGTGGTGGGGTTGCGTCCTTCGAAGTCGAACATGAGCTCCGGAGGGTGAGCCAATTCTTCTGTGTTTGCGTCGCATTCGTTGTTACACATGTATGGGTTCTCCTACAGATAGACAGATAACACATAGTAAACGAGATAATTATGAGATACAATCACATCATGACAATCAAAAAGCTTAAAATACTAGTCCACACAGTTAGTTAAAACTGTTCAAAATACATGCACAGCTTCCCCCAGTGAAAAATATTTGCATAAGTTCACATGACTATGAATAGAATATGTTGGAATCTGCAGATTTCATGAAATAGAAACTTTAAATTATCGCCTAGCTTACTCATGTTTCCATTGCCTAGCTCCATTGTCGGGATTTGATCATACTGTTACAAAATGTAATTTCCCTTAATTGACTCATCAGCATCATTGATGATACAATTGTAGAACAAGTGTAGTCTTGTATACATACTGTATATGATAAGTGAACAAATGTGTGTGTGTATGTTGAACATTTAATATGTGAGCAATTCATATTAGTCAGTCTTGGCTGGGCAGCAATTGATACAAATATTGGTGTCACTTAACATTACTTAAAAAACTTATAAATAATGCTCTTTCTCCAATCACTCTTGAATTATTTTCAGTTGGATAAAGCCTTCAGTGCAGTTTTCTGTTCATCTTAACATCGTTATCCAGTCTATTTCCGATAAAACAGTTTTGATTGCTCCATAGATTGGTACACTTTCTTTGGGCGTGTGGGGCTGTGGGGTTTCTTTTTCTAAACTCCCTTGCCTTAACATTGATTGGTTGTATAATTTATATTTTTTTGGAAGAGGCTTTCAATGGGCCCCAGACCAGACTAATCTGTAGAGAGAAACATAATGTGAACAGAGATCAGCATGGTCTCACAAGGTTATTGTATGTGCTTGTTAGGAAAACTGAGTGGCATTCATTGTGAAGTGCTTTGAGTTGCCATAATGGCTAGAAAAGTACTAACGGGAAAACGCTCCATTAACATAAAAAAAATCCCCTCCACCACAGTAAAGTTCATATACAACTGTTTTTTTTTTTTTTGCTATGTAGAGGGAAAGTAATCCCAAAAAGGTTCTTGTCCCCCGCAGCCCAAAACACTGGCTGTTTTGTTGTGAATGATTAGCAGGTGCTGTTCACCCCTCAGCTCCCTGTGGACCTCATCCTGCTCCCATGAGTACCTTTCAAGTGCTACAAGCTCCAATTTATCAGGACAAGATAATCTGCAACTTGATTAGATAGACGTCGCCCTTGTGTGTGTGTGTGTGTGTGTGTGTGTGTGTGTGTGTGTGTGTTTGAGAAAAACAGGGTAGGACTGTGATCAAATAACACACACCAAAGCAATGGTGGAGCAGAGATTGAATAATTCACAGTAATATAAAATATTATAAAATAATTTATATAAAACATTATATTGGCTAATAAAGGACTATGATGTTTTTTTCTCCTGTTTCCCTTTTGTCCTCCAAAGCAATGTGTCAACAATATCAGACTGTGCTACTACCAGCGAAATAGAGAAACAAAGTGGGTTGGCACTTGGCTGGACTGGCTGGCAGAGGAAACCTCCACCTGGGGTTCAGTGGCCCTATTGTGGCATGGAGGCATGGCATGGGCATGGCATGGGGTTAGCACACCATTAGTAGTACAGCATCTGGTGCATTCATGCATCTGGAGACAGATGTGAATGGGAGATCGCTATTTCTGGAGGTTATATTGTACCCAGTATATGTGGAGGTGATAGAATATTAATTTGACTGGAAGCATGGGCCAAGGAAAGTGCAGCATATAGATAAGGCTTGAATTGGAAAGTTTCCCTTATTTAATGTTTTATATTATTTTTAACCATCCATTTCTTGAGTGTGATAGTCATATAATCTCAGCTACACACACAAACACACACACACACATGCATGCAGATTGCAGGTTGAAAA
>JAXIVH010000009.1:13393197-13453197 GCA_036785325.1 Urophycis tenuis | reverse complement strand
GTCCCTTCGTGCCACCAAGGCCTCTTCCCTCTCATTGGTGCTTGTTCTGCTCGACCTGTCTGTGGCGTTCAACACTGTGAACCACCAGACCCTCCCTTGCTGATCTCGGCATTACTGACACTGCGTTAGACAGGCTCACATCTTACCTTAGGAATCACACTTATAAGGTCACATGGAATGGCTCCCTGTCCAAACCCTGCTCGCTAAACACTGATGGCCCTCAAGGCTCAGTACTAGGACCACTTCTGTTCACCCTATATACTAGATCTTTAGGCTCTGTAATGACATCACATGTTTTTTCCTATCACTGTTATGCGGACGACACTCAATCCTCTCCTTCCCCCCTCACACACTCTGATTGCAACAGGCATCTCCGAATGTTTGGCAGACATAAGCAATTGGACAACGGTGCATCAACTCAAGCGCAATCTCACAAAGAGCTTCTCTTCATACCGGGGAAGACTGCCCTCATAGGGACCTGCTGGTCTCGGTCGAGGGCATAACAGTATCTACCTCACCGACCGCTAGGAACCTTGGCATAATACTCAACAACCAACTGTCCTGCACTGCAAACCTCACTGCAGTGACCCAATCCTGTACATTTGCTCTCTACAACATCCACATGATCCGGCCATTCCTCATGAGGGAAGCGGCCCAGCTCCTGACCCAAGTACTTGTTATCTCCCGCCTCGACTACTGCAACTAATAAAATCTCTGCAGTGGATCCAGAATGTTGCATGCCTTGTGTTCAACCTACAACAAATTCTCCCACGTGGCCCCCCTCTTCCATGACCTCCACTGGTTCCCTTTAGTGGCTTGCATCAAATTCAAGACGATGGCACTGGCCTACAAAGCTGTTAATGGAACTGCTCCTACCTACCTCCAAGGGTTAGTGAAACCCCACGCCCCTGCTCAAGCACTCTGCTCAACTACCTCAGTTGGTCAACTGGTACCTCCATCACTCAAAGGAGGAAAAGGTCGAACGGCAAAATTCCAACACTTGGTTTTGGCACCGCAGTGGTGGAAAAGGGTTCCCTGCCAATGTCACAACTGCGGAGTTGCTCCCCATCTTCCAGAAGAGAATCAAGACTCACTTGTTCAGAGTTCACCTGAACACTGCCTAACACCCATTCTCTACCAACCCCCCCCCCCCAAAGAAAAACTACCCTCATGCTCTTGTACGTCTCGCTGTACATCTTGGCACTTTATAATTACTCTTTGTGACTTAGCACTTAACCAGAGATGTTGTACAAACATACTAGCAATGGTTAACCTAGCAATTTGAATGCTTTAAACTTATTCTGGTGACTTTCTTACTGTATTAATTAATTACTCTATTATTATTATTATTATTATTATTATTATTATTATTATTATTAGCAATGACATATGAAATATTATTTCACTTTCTTCTGACACTTTGGATAAAAGCGTCTGCTAAATGCCCTAAATGTAAAGGTAAATGTAAATTGCCTTTTATATTTGATATTTGATATACTTATTGATCCCATGGAAACATTTTGTCTTTGCATTTAACACATCCTAGCTAGGAGCTAAAAGCAGTGGTCTGCTAAAGAGGAGTTGTAGTTTTAGTGCCCTTGCCCTGGCAATGGGAATTTGGATTAGATTTTTGTGGTTTGGAAGGAAACCGGAGAACCCAGAGGATACCCACGTCTATAACGGACACTTGTGCAGAGCATGCTCATGTGTACATGTTCTAACATATTCCTTACTTCCCAGCTTCATTTCCCCCCTACACTGAAGCCAAACAAAAAACACTAAAGCAACATATAGCAGCTGAAAAATACACATACAAACAAATATTCAATACAAAATAGTACCAATAGTACCATAGTAGGCCTACCAATACAAAATTGCCACCTCCCCCTTCGCACACACACACACACACACACACACTATTGCAACCTTGCACCTTATATTTCAGTTTATATTCTGTACACTGTTTGTTTAAAAATACTTGCACTATAATTAGTTTAGATTATATTTATTTTACATTTTTAGTTTATTTAGTTTTAGTCTATATTTATATCTTAATGTATATATATATATTATTTTTACATACACTTTTATTTTTATTTTTATTTTTATTCTATTCTGTAATGCTGCTGCTACATTGGAATTTCCCAGCATGGGATTAATAAAGTATTTCTATTCTATTCTATTCTATTCTATACACACACACACACACACACACACACACACACACACACAATTGAGCGCTGATTAAATGGCCCAACGTCAAAAGCACAGACACAAGAGGCTCCACTTGATTTCACAACAATGACACAGAACAAGTGACAGCCATTGCAATCACTAGGAGACCAACAAAAGCATAGGGGTGGTTGAGTGAGGTGGGATGGGGGGAGTCAAGGGTGTTTAGACGACTGATTGTCTCTATCAGAGCCTAAATGAAAAAGATGAGAGAGAGAACCACAGAGAGAGAGAGAGAGAGAGAGAGAGAGAGAGAGAAACAGAGAGCAAAAACGAGAGAAAGAAAATGAGAAGAGAGTGAGAGCAAGAGGACTGTGAAGGAGAAGAGGAAATCTAAAATCGGGTCCAGGGGGGAGTGCTTCACTAATCACCTCCACTCCACCAAAATGACAGTGAAATCAAGCAGTGTTAGTCTCATTAACTACACACAACTCAGTATCTAGAGCACAAAGTGATACCTTAAACCCAACCCAAAATACACATACGAAAGTTTTGCGTAAATGTAAATCATTCATAGTGCCCTGCAACACGTAGCATTGAGCTCTGTGTCTAAGGTGTCACGCTGTGTGATGGAGCAAAGGCAATCTCTGTGTTGTTCCTATAATGTAATACCATACAAGAGTTCTGTATCTCAAAAGTATTTTTGCTTCATTTATATATCATTTACAAAAAGCTCTTAACTCACAACGAAAAGAGCAATATATTGCTTTATCAATCGCTTCAGCTTGACCTCCTCTATGTGATGTATATCAAATATCAAGTATAACTAAAAATGATCTTGAGAAATGCATCACCGGAACCTTCTCTTAATACTTATAGATCTATATATGTTGTCCCTTGAAGAGTCACTTCCCCGTGTCTGGGGCATTTATACAAAGTCACAGCATAGGTTAACCGTTCACATTAAGTGAGTAGGGGCATCTGTCTGGTACAGATGTTGTCTGAATGATTGAATTATATATCAACTTCAGTCAGTCTATAGGACTACAGTGCATATGTTTTTGCTTTTTGTTTCTATACAGCAACCACCACCCTATCCTTTCCCTTCTGTTTGCTTGCCCTCGGCGCACCCACATGTGGCCACTGTTTACTACCTGTGTGACTGGCAGTAAAGAATAACAACAATAATATGAAAGTCAAGGACAAGTCAAGCTCAGGTACTGAGGTACAATGCTTGAGTTTCTGGTTTTTTGGTCTGTTTTGAGACCCAAGCAAAATATCAAAACCTTCTGACTCACCAGGAAACAAAAGATCCCCCCCCCCAACCTCCCACCCCCCTACCCACCACCACCACAAACTCTGCGCCTTCCATCTTAAGTCAAATAAAACTTTCCTATTTACTCATCCCCCAGTGTCTCTCAAATGAAGTGCAGCAACAACAACAACAATGTGGATGTGAATGTGAGAAGAAAGTTATGATGGTGGTAATGGTGGAGGTGGAAGCTATGAAGGAAGTGGTGGTGAAGGTGGTGGAGAAGGTAGTTGTGATAGTTTTGGTGGTAGTTATAATTGCGGTGGCGAAGGATCACTAGGAAGACCAACAAAAAGGGTGGGGTGAGTGAGGGAGATGGGATGGGAGGGAGTCAAGGGTGTTTAGTCGTCTTTAGTTAGTAGTTATATTAGTTGTGGTAGTGGAGGAGGTGGTATGGTAGTTAGAATGGTCATGGTGCTGGTAACAATGGTGGTGATTGTGGGGTAAAGGTGGTGGTGGTTGAATTAGTGGTGATGATGATGGTAGAAGAGGTGGTTGTGGGTAAGTGGTGATGGTGGGGGTGGTGGTCGTGAATACAGCAGCAGCATTTTAAAAGGTGGCGTGCGGCTTCCATTCCTCTCCTGAGTGGTAAGTGTATCCCATCCATCCCTCCACTCTACTGTGTTAGCAGGCAGCTACTTAGATGTTAAGAATGTCTGTGTGTGTGTAAACAAAGTAACCCACCATACCCCCAGTCCATCATAACATCAGTCTTGCTGTGTGAAAGAGTCAATGATCTGACCACTATAATCTGGTGTGTGTGTGTGTGTGTGTGTGTGTGTGTGTGTGTGTGTGTTTGTGTGTGTGTGTGTTTGTGTGTGTGTGTGTGTGTGTGTGTGTGTGTGTGTGTGTGTTTGTGTGTGTGTGTGTGTGTGTGTGTGTGTGTGTGTGTGTGTGTGTGTGTGTGTGTGTGTTTGCCTACAGTTCTGGACACACATTGAACTGAGCACAAGTTGGCAGGCAGACAGTGAGTGGCTGCCAAGAATCAACCCTGTCTTAACTTGTTGTGAATGTAGAACCGTGTAGTTCTGAGTAAACAAGCCCTCCCAACAGCAATGAAATAATTCCAGAAAAATTGCTTTGCATCCATCAAATCCCCATCAAAAAACAAAGTATTAATTAAATCTGTACATGGGACATTTCCACCCTAAATGATTCAATTATTAAAATGGAATTCCACGTGAGGATTTACATGTTGTACTTCTGATAGTTTAGAAGAAGAAGAAGGGCATTTAGAGGGCGCTTGTGTGTAAGGCGGCTTACAATCATGTACAAAGTACAGTTGTGGGGTTTGACATGGAGGTGGGGATCTAACCACCAACCCTCTGGTTAATGGACTACCCACTGAGCTATGCCGCCCAGTTTACAGCTGGAAAGCAATTAGCGGAGTCAAATGTAACTATTGGAAAACTAGGCTCAATGTTATCTCTATAAGAGTTTACATTTTAAAGCAAATAACTACATTTTTAAAGCAAAATTATTTAAAAAAAATTAAAAATACATAGCACAGCCATACGGAAGCAGACCTTTGTAATACAGTTTGAGTGGAATCTTGAGGTTCAGTTGTTAGGCTTTCATTAATTGCACATGTTGATGTGAAGAAGAATAATATGATGAAAAGCGCTATCTAGATTCTGTATTCCTATGCACAATAATAAACTAATTCATATGTTATATAAATACATGTTGCTCAGAGAGTGACAGCTGAAGACCCTGATTCAATGGAGACCATTAACAGAGATGTTTTAGACTAGTTTATAGTCTATATTCTGAAGTCTACAATTGTAGACTAGGCTTTGCTGTATTATACTGGTAGAGTCTAGACTAAGTTGTGTTGTATTGTGGACTAGGATATCACGTGTTGTAAACTAGATTGTGTTTTTTGTAGACTAGGTTGTGTTGTATTGCTGTGTTGTATAATAGCGTATAATAGTATAGTCTAGACTAGGCTGTTCTGTAATGCAACGGTACTGGCTAGACTAGGCTGTTCTGTAATGCAACGGTACTGGCTAGACTAGGCTGTTCTGTAATGCAACGGTACTGGCTAGACTAGGCTGTGATGTAATGCAACGGTACTGGCTAGACTAGGCTGTGATGTATTGTAGCTAGTTTCTAGACTAGGCTGTGTTTTATTCAATACAATACGGTGACCCTGATTCAATGGAGACCCTTCATGTTTGTTTTGTGTTGTATTGTAGACTAGGCTGTGTTGTAGTCTACCATACACAGTAGTGTCTAGACTAGGTTGTATTGTACTGTAGCCATAGTTTCTAGACTAGGCAGTGATTAATTATAGCACCACTTTAGCTCAACCCTTTCCTTTGGTAAGCTGACAAGGCTGCAAGAGGGCCTTGCTTTGTCTGCTACTTTATACGAAACAGTGCAAAACGCCCAGAGAAGAGTGAAAGAAACCAAAAAAATGTCTCTTGAGGCATTCAAAGTGGAATTGTACACCTAAGGGATGAGCTGTCACAATATTTCTCCCCTCTTCATGGGGTTTCAAAAAAAGAGACAACTTGAAAATGTGGTTTAAAACTGCCAAATTGTGTAGGATGACACTGAAACACAGTGCTAACAGTCTGCATGAGCAATGTCTCGCCATGCTGTTTCTCCACAACGTTCCCTGCTTGTGTGACATTAGCCTAGGGAATACAAACACACACACACTGATAACAGCACTTTAATCTTATCCAATGTGTGATTTACAGTGGAGAGCGCACAACACACATTAACTTTGGATGAATCAGCACAAGACAAAAATGAATCTAGGCTAGGGAAAGGGAAAAAACTAAACAAGCACGTTGCAGTTTTCACTGTGTACAGTAGTGTAGGTAGTGTACAGCTTTATGTCCCAGCACTTTTTCTGGACCATACCAAACTCACCCGCCCCTACGCAGAAATGCACATACACTTGAATTGTTAACACTTAAAAATGTCTATTTCAAGCTCGTACAATGACAAAAGTCAGTATCAATGTGATCTTTGCATTCCCTGTGTGTTTTTTAAGAACATTATTTGTGTGAGGATCCCCTTTTGGAGACCTGGCGCTCTCTCTCTGAACATGACTAGGTGACAGCTGTCAGGCATTATCAACTGGGAATCTACTGTTCTGCTGGAGGCAGCCAGGCATTTGCGGAAAGGGAGTTTACTGAAGTGGGGTGCAGGTACTTCCTGTTTACTGTGAACATTGTACCAGTCCCTTTACAATTCAATAAAATACAGTCTAAAGAAAAATAAAGAAGGACCATCATTGTTGTGGTGCATCTGAATGCTGTGGTCTCTACATTGTTCCATGTTTAAATTTCTAATTCCCCAGAGATTAGTTATATTGCACTATATTAGTTATAATGAACTGATTAAAATATATGTACATTAGAGAGAGTAAAATGGAAAGGGGGAGTACTCAGGTGTGTGTGTGTGTGTGTGTGTGTGTGTGTGTGTGTGTGTGTGTGTGTTTCAGTTCTTACCGGTTCTTACCAGGTGTTGTGCTCTTGAAATACTCATTTAAATAGTAACAAAAGGTATTATTACCTCAAAGGGAGGTAATAATACCTGATGCTTTGAGCTGATCCATTAACAATCAGTCTGGAGTGTAAACAGTGACCCCAGGTCTTGAATATACACTCAACACGTAAGTAATGAGTAGCAGACAATAATATCCATGGGCTTTCTAAATTCCTGCTTTCAGGCTGAACTTTGAACTTTCGCCACTGTGTCTCACGTCTTTTCACTTGATCTCTTGATACGTTCATAAGAAGGAAACAGCCAGTATGGAGAGAGATTTATCTCATAATTATTCATATTTACAGGAGTCAATTTTTGTATTCTTATACATTTAGATTAGACTGAATGTGCAATGGATGCATTTGTTCAAATGCATACAGATTTATGAATTCAAGTTCAAGATTTTGACCTAAACATTTATTTTTCCTATATCCATTGACATTATTTGCAATACAAGAGTCTCAAAACTAAAATTGGCTGTCAACTTGTGTGTATTTGTGGATCAAGTGAGTCATGTGCATTCATTGATGTAGCTTTGAAACAATCTATTTTTCTATTTTTTCAAAGTTGACATTGTGTGTCATTGTGTTTCGGTTGTGAAATTGACCTGTATCTAATCACGTTTCTTCTTCAGTGGTGGAGTGCAGAGACATAATACAAAGATCAAATGTAAACGTCCCCGCCATATTGGAGAGGCCAAGACCTGTAAACAAATATAAGTAAACAGGGGAGGAGTGTTTTTTTCTGGATAAAAAGCAACATAATGTACTCAATCAGTTGATATATGACCAACCATAATTGTTACATTCAATATTTAGAATTTTAAATAATTGTTAATTTTATTTAATTGTTAATACTTTTTTTCACAACAAGTGTATTCATAATGTATTTAGTACATAATTAAAATATGCAATATAGGTTTTCTCGAAATTGCATCAATTAGTTGAAGGGAAAATCATTGCACATACAAATGTGGAAAGTCAATTTACAAGACACAAGTTAACTTTTACAACACATGAGTTGATGCCTAGTTTGATTAGTTTTAATAATTATGAGACAACTCTACCTCCATAACCCAGGGTCCTGATGTAGCTATCCGTTTTACAGTGATGTAATATAAAATAGCATTCTGTCTTTCAAAGCAAGAATGGATCAATGTAAGTGTGTGTTGTAATAATAATAATAATAATAATAATAATAATAATATAATAATAATAATAATAATAATATAATAATAATAATAATAATAATAATAATAATAATAATAATAATAATAATAATAATAATAATAATCTTATTTGCAGGCGCCTTTTAGGACACCCAAGGACACCTGACAGTGCAGGAGAACATGCTCACAACAGTTAAAACAGCAAATCATGGCAAAGACATGACCAGCATAAACAAAACAAAATGAGACATAAGGTGGGTAGACACGTGTGGGAGGGGAGAACAAAACAGTAATTATGCGATAATGAGCTATGTGGACAGTATACTGAACATTACAGTGAATAGGCCAGTTTGAACAGGTGCGTTTTGAGGTGGGATTTGAATGTTGTGATGGTTTCAGACTGTCGGATGCGTGGGGGCAGGGAGTTCCAGATCCTAGGGGCAGTGCAGCTGAAAGCTAATAATAATAATAATAAATTTTATTTATAGAGCACTTTACATTTAAACAATCTCAAAGTGCTACAATGCAAGCTTAAAAGAAAAGGGGGGCACAAGTTAATAAATGTTAAAAAGGCAATAAAATTAGTGGAAAGCTTTCCTGAAAAAATGTGTCTTTAGGCTACGTCTGAAGGCATCAGTGGTCTTGCAACCATGGTGCTGAGGCGTGATGAGGGGGTAAGCAGAAGGCCAGGAGAAGATAAATGCATGGAACGAGAACGGCTGTAGTCCTGGAGGAAGTCAGAAAGATAGATGGAGGCTAAGATGTGGAGGGCTTTGAAGGTGAGCATGAGGTTTTTTTAGTCAATTTGATATTGAATAGGGAGCCAGTGTAGTTGAATGAGAATGGGAGTGATGTGGTCAGATGATTTGGTGTGGGTGATGATCCGGGCGGCAGAGTTCTGAATGATTTCAAGCCTGTTAAGCAGTTTGATGGGAAGGCCAGAGAACAGCATTGCAGTAGTCAATCCGCGATGTGACAAAAGCGTGGACCAAGATGTCAGTGCTTTATTGAGACAGGGATGGGCGAAGTCTGGAAATGTTGCGAAGGTGGAAAGAAGCTAACATTTTTTATGTGAGGTGCAAAGGAAAGGGTGTTATCCAGAGTGACAACGAGGCTCTTGACTTGGCTGGAGAAAGGTACAGGGATGATGATGTTCGTGGCTATGATGTTTTGCGCTTTGGAGAAGGTGGTTTTGGAGCCAATGATCAGGGCCCCTTGGGCTTCAGAAAGTTCCTGCTTATCCAGCTTCGGATGTCCTGGAGGCAGGTGGTGAGGGAGAAGGGAGGAAGGGAAGTGGTGGTTTTGGTAGAGATATAGACCTGTGTATCATCAGCGTAGCAATGAAAATGGACACCATGGTGACGGAGGATTGTGCCCAGGGGAAGGAGGTAAATGATGAAAAGGAGATGACCCAGTACTGACCCCTGCGGGACACCAAGTGGAACAGTAGAACACCTTGACTTTTGGGCCCTAAGGTGGACATATCTGTTGGTGAGGTATGATGAGAACCAAGCCAGTACCATGCCAGTGATCCCAATGTCTATGCACGGTTGATAAATGAGGCCCCAGGTTTTTTGTAGGGTAAATGCAGCCATTTTGAGAGTGGGGGTTAGTTAAGTATTTTTGTGATTATGGGGAAATTGGATGGGACAGGCTTTGACAAGGTTAGTGGGGAGGGGATCAAGTTGACAGGTAGTGAATTTGGCTTTTCAGACGAGTTCAGAAATGGTGTATTCTGTTGCTGGAGAGGGGGCTGATAATTGGTTGGCCCGAGGAAACCATCCAAGGTGGGTCCACTGAGAAAGAGTAAGTTGAGGCCAACTGGAGGTGGATGGTGTTGATTTTGGTGTCGAAAAATTGCACAAAAGTAGTGCAGTGATCAGTGGAGATGGGGGGAGGGCTCTAGGGAGCTGTAGTAGGTGGTTGACTGTTGAGAAGAGGGCTTGAGGGTTGCCTATGCCAGTACTGATGAGGTTGGAATAGTAAGAGGATTAAGCAGTGGAGAGGGCGCTCTTGTATTGGTAGATGTTCAGCGTGGATTTGGGTGTGCACTGAGTCTTTTAGAACAACCGCTCAAGTCGACAACCAGTGGTTTTAAGTTGACAGAGGTCAGCGGTGTACCAAGGAACAGTGTGGGCAAAGGAGACAGTGCGGGTTTTCAGGGGGGCCATGGTGTCAAGGGAAAAGGAGAGACAGTCATTGTGGTGACCCATCAAGTCAGTAGCGGAGGAGGATGGGGGTTGGCTGGGGTAGGAGTTAATGAGGGTGGTGAGATCTGTGCGGTTTATGTGTTTAATGTAGGCCTGCACGATATCAGCAACATGTGCGATGTACGGTCACACTGTTCAATATTGCGATGACGATATAACTTGCGATAAATAAGAAAATAATTTTTAAAAAGTACAATTTTGGTCATGGGGAATACGTCGGTATGAATTTAAACAAATTTGCATACCGTGACATCACTGACTGGCTCTCCAACCCGTAAAAGTTTAGTGGTCTCCTTGACATCAGTCGACACGTCACTTTATAGCGGTGTCGAGATATTTCATTGCATTTTTATATGTAGGAGCTATTGCTACAGTGCCTGAACACAAAGTTATAACTTTAGCCTTCTATAACTTTGAACAGTGACCGTGAACATTTTCTTTGCTGCAGCCGCAGCCATCATAACAGACAAGCGCAAACCATTGATAAAATGAAGCTTTTTTTTATTTTTTTATGAACATAGCCTATGTGTGTATGTAGGCAATTTATATTTGCGATACTTACTGAAATATAATTAACAGGGTTTTATTGTATTTGCATTAGTTGTTTGAAGAGTAAAAAAAATACACAGTCGGTCTTAACGCAAGTTTGCGACAGGCAAGTCGGTCAGACTAAAGGGGAAAAAAGTAAATATTTTGGTCGGTCCTAAATTGACAGGGTAGGTCGGGTTACGGCAAACTCCAATATTTTTAAGGATGGCCAGAGTGTGCGTGGCGAACTTATCGCAATACAGACCAGCTTTTGTGACGTGTTTATCACGAACATTAACATTGCGATTACGATGAAAATTTGATTAATCGTGCAGGCCTAGTTTAATGTTTCTGAAAGAGATGGTCAGTTTCTCTTTCACTTTGGATAAGAGGGCATTGACTTCAAAGAGCACAACTTTGTGGTTGGAGATGGGGAACTCGACATTAGCAAGGGTACAGGGAGTGATACTAGTGCAGCAGATTAAGTCTAGTATGTGACCTTTGTTGTGGGTTGGAAAATTAACATGTTGTGTGATACCAAGACAGTCAGTATGTTTACATGCAGCAAGAAATTCGAATTTCTAATCGTATAAGACATCGTTCGGACTTTTTAAGTGCATGTAAACACCTTAATCCGACCTACTTCGGACCTATTTCGGACATCTAAAATTGGATAACTACACCTGGATAATTCGATCATAGTCGGACTTTAAACGGCATGTATACTCAGCAATCGGATCTGAATCGGATTTTGCATTCTGCGCACGCGCAGTGCCATTCTGCACATGCGCAGCGCCACATAGCGTCCAGAGTCAGCCCATGCTCCGGCTGTTAATCCGATTCTCTGAAAGGCATGTATACTCGGACAAGTGATCCGGTCTTACGCATGTCATTATCTGATCCGATCAGAAATTCGAATTTCTTGCTGCATGTAAACGAGTCAAGGAGTGAGGTGAAATAATTTGCGAAAACAGTGGAAGGGTCATCAATGTGGATGTTAAAATCACCCAGCCGGATAACAGAAGGGGACATGGCACATACAGATGTTGACAGCAATGAACATTCAGTGAGAAAGACAGCAGAGAGTTTTGGTGGTCTGTAGATGGTAACAATAATGATAGCTTTAGGACCTGTTAGTTTTACAACTAAACATTCAAAAGAGTAATGATGGGGGACAGTGACAGCGTTGACTTTGATGTTCTCACGGTAGAGCACAGCAAGACCACCGCCCTCCGGTAGCAAGGGTTTCACTAATGTATGCATAGCCTGTTGGGATGGCTTCATTAAGCTGGGAGAAGTCATTTGGCTGTTGCCAGGTCTCAGTGAGGCATAAAAAGTCAAGCGTTCTGTCCATGATAAGATCATAAACCAGCAGGGCTTTACTGGTAAGACATTTTACATTAAAAAGAGCCGGTTTTAAATAGTGGAGCATTGGTGGCTGCCTTGGGCAGGGTGGAATGGCTATGATTGACAGTACGGGTGCGGGGGTGCATGGTAGAGTGCAAAGGGGCGGGGCACAGTCGACCAGAGAATGTGAATGTTTGTGTTGCTGTCGTGCTGTGTGTATTGAATGTTCCAACCAGATCCACGATGCACAGATCTTGTTCATTTGAGAATGTCACCATGGGCAAGCAGAGCTGGAGGGGTCCTGAAGTGGAACTAGAGACTCAGCAGCTCCGTTGCAGAGTATTTCAACCACAGAGAGGCGCTTGTGACAGTGATACACAGAACGATCCAGATGAAGAGTTTGATCATCCACATGATGGTGAGAAAAGTTTAAAATCACTGTAGTCCAGCAGGTTGATGGTCGACAAATCCAGTTTGGCAGAGGCAGTGGAGTAGAATAAAGACCTAATAGGTTGTAGCCACAAGGCTACACTCCGAGTTGGCCAGTGGGCAAACACTATGCACTGGGACGGGGCAGGACCCGTGTTGGCTATAATCCATGGGGACGACATGGTACCCAGGAAATCAGGCAGGTTAGCAGCAGACAACCCCGATCAAGCATTCTTAGCGAGGCACACCAGATCAGATCGGCAGATCCTGCCGCACAGTGCACAGTAGAGACCCGACCGTCCTGCACAGTTGAGCCCTTTACGGGCGAGGTTAGCTCCAGGCTACCAAGTGTAAACACAGTAGCGCTATGCACACAGAGATAAAACCTATTGAACTGCTGTTATTGGGTCGCAAAGAGCCAGACCCGACAGGCTAAGCAGTGAATTAAATAGATCAAATAAGTCAAACAACTAACAACAAATCATGGTGGAGACGCAGCAGCAACTTGCCAGCGCTCCCTCCAAACTGGCTCACCTCCTGTATGTGGCAGGAGGTGAGCCAGAAAGAAACCAATATGCCATGGATGAATTATTGACATATATGCTGAGTTGGAGTGTGTCTTCACATTCAAAGAAAAACACAATAAACAAATTGCTGAGCAAACTCCAACAAACATTCTAAATGGAAGTCTACAATAGTGCATTATCTATCAACAATGGAATTTGGATATCTTTATGAATAGGTGGATTGTGTTACTAGGCACAAGTACATTTTCACGTTTTCATGCTGAGGTTTAAACAATAGGCTAAGTGTAGTTGTGAATTGACGATTTATGCAAGCATCTTCATCCAGCCTTCCCATGTCTTCTCAAGTTTAGATCTGTGCCCCTAGCAAGAGCATCATATTGAGCTGATATGTACCAGGAATATTCAATGCAGTCTCCCATGCATCAACATTGAATACTGTTGCCTATCTAGCAGCTCTATCTGCAAATATTTCTAAATATTTATTATTCACTTATCCAAACCAAGCACCAATCACCATTCCTTAGGAGAAAGATGTAGATGGTAGAAAGAAGGAAACATCCAGGCTGTAGGGAAACTTAAGGCACAAGTATGTTTACATTTACACAAGGCATCCTATATGTGGCAAAGGTAGCTGTGAGAAAAATTAGAATTAATTTGCAATTAACTCTAAACCCATAGCACTTTGCATCAACAACATCTGTTAAAACACTCATGTTCCCCCGAAATGGTATGTATAATTAATAGTGCAATGATAATGGGATTAAGGATCATCTGTATTTTTCACAACAAACACGAGGTGGAAAATTAATAAAGACAAACATATAAACATGAGTGAAACATTAGGCTCAGACAAACCGCCAACGGGCGAAGTGAGAACTGCTTTGCACACATGCCTGCAAACATGCTGTTGACCATATGCCAGCCTCTGCCACTACATCTCAGAATGCACTACAACCCTACAGCTCTGTCGACTGCCAAACATTTGACTGGCATAGAGCTCCTTATTCATGAGTCCTCCTTCCCAGACGTGGGCACAATAGTCTGCCACCTTATCTGCAAGCCAAGCCTCTTCCTTTCCCATTCACAATACATGGGCAGCGATTGCCCGCCTGCTCCGCCACAAACAGTGGATAGGATAAGATTGAGGTTGAGATTAAACAGCATCTTTCACCTATGATCTGTTTGCCCAAGGACAATGATACCAGGCGCTTATTAATGTCTCATAGCAGTAATTGACAAGCTTCTTCACTCTTGACAAGGTTTGTATCTGGTAAGACAGCAGTCAGACAAATATTAACAGATCTTTGGAAATGTATATTTCTTTATATATTTATTCTCTAGTTATTGATGAGCAATGTCAATTGTTTGATGGCATTTAACCACATGCGACAAGGCATTGTATCACATATATAGCGCATCATAGAGTTTGTGCTACAAAATCACTCAGTACGTTTACATGCAGCAAGAAATTCGAATTTCTGATCGGATCAGATAATGACATGCGTAAGACCGGATCATTTGTCCGAGTATACATGCCGTTCAGAGAATCGGATTAACAGCCGGAGCATGGGCTGACTCTGGACGCTATCTGGCGCTGCGCATGTGCAGAATGGCACTGCGCATGCGCAAAATGCAAAATCCGATTCAGATCCGATTGCTGACTATACATGCCGTTAAAAGTCCGACTATTAACGAATTATCCAGGTGTTATCCGATTTTGAGATGTCCGAAGTAGGTCCGAAGTAGGTCGGATTAAGGTGTTTACATGCACTTAAAAAGTCTGAACGATGTCTTATACGATTAGAAATTCGAATTTCTTGCTGCATGTAAACGTACTGAGTGTCACTTTGTGTGCCAGAAAAACACGTATTGGTGAAATTGAAACTTTTGAATGTAGCCTGTGGGCCAGTAATAGTTTGCTGTTTTCTCTATCTCTCCCATTCTGCATAGCGGTGGGGGGACTGGTTCTCCAGAAGCCATCAGCCAGTGTCTGTAGCCTTCTTGGACAGTATCAAAGATCCCTGCAACTACACAACGTTGCTAGTTGCTGTTCTCTTTTACTTAGATTTTTGGTGCCGCTAGTTTATTTGTTTGTTTTGGTTGCTTATCTTCCTCTGGCTTACCGGCCGTAGTCTGTATAAACATGTGAGCCGTAGGCTATTGTGGATTTATTAAGTTTATTCTTTTTTAAAATTATTTTCTTTTTTGTCTCTCTTTACTTAGGTCCAGTGTCTCCCCTCCCTCATCCTAGCTAAAAGCCTCAGTGTTTAGCAGGCCCATTAGTGACTTCAGTAGCCGGTCTCTAGTGTTCCCACTCCAGTAGCCCAATAGCGACGGCAGTGTGTGCAGGATGAACTCTTAACTGCCTTTCCACGTATCACCTGAGTGTATTTTCCCAGCAGCTAAACATGTGTTATTTAGTGTGCGCCTCCACGTGTGTTAGAAAGACCTGGCCTAATCTTAGTCCTTCTATTGGCCCATGCTGAGGTTCCCCAGTCCCTATACTTGTCTATGTTGTTCTTTCTTTTCTTTCATTGCTTTTTATTTCTTTTATCTGGTGACCAACCAACTGCCTTGTGAGCCTATTTATTAATAAAGATTATATTTTTTATACTTTCACCAACTGTGACAATAACATTATTTGAGTTCCCCTTGCTCAGATAAATTGTACCCTGGTTCAAGGCGTAGTCAGCTTGCCCTGTAGGGGGCGCTACATGAAGATATAACAAAAAGCTGAGTAGTTCCAGCAAAGGCACTGGATGTACTAGAGATACTTTTTTTTAAATAGCTTGGGGGGCAGATGAGGATGGTTTGACAACGATAGGACTTTCCAACATCATCTCGGAATGAACACCTCCATTATCTAAGCATAAAAGCAATGGAATGGTAGTTTACACAGTTAGTGCGCAAAACAAAGTTTTCATTCACCTAGATTTCGGAATATACATGTTGATTTATGATTTTCAGTAGTACAACTCTCTTGAGTCTTCCCAAAAAGGCAGCATATTGCCAACAAAAAAATCCATGATGCCCACGCCCAACAGCACGAAGAATGAAACTATCAGAAGCAGTCAGCGGTGGTGGCCTCCTCCTCAGGAGACCAGAGCATCATCCACCTGGTTTTACTGCTCAGCTCAAATCACTTTCATCAGTTTTCTTTCTGCCACGAAGTAAACATGTGAGTGATGCATCGTAGCTCGGGGAATTTAGAAAAAAATTATAAAAAAGAGAGGGTGGGTGTTTACATTTGAAATAGTGTGGAAGTGTTTATAGCCAACAAAGATCTCCGGATACATTAATCCAGCAGTTTTTTCACCTATGTAGAGGGTTGGGATACACACACACAAGCACACATGCAGACGCACACATACATGCGCACACCCACAGAGCTGGAGAGTGACAGTTGAACAGTTCTAGCTCTAAAATTCCCTGTGAAAACAATGTTTAGAAGAACGAGGGGGCGGTGCGGACAAAAAGGGGTGGGCTGACTCGTTACATTAGAGGAGCTAATTAGGATTATTAATTGGCCATAATTTGTTCAGCAGGGACTAAAATAAATTGCCCTCTCACTGCTGAGAAATTGGAAAAAAATTGCAGACAGCTTAGTGGCAAAAATGTCATACACTTGTGTATGTGTGTGTGTGTGTGTGTGTGTGTGTGTGTGTGTGTGTTTGTGTGTGTGTGTGTGTGTGTGTGTGTGTGTGTTTGTGTGCAATCGTTCACAGTGGCAGGCTCCTCTTTGCACACCGAACCTTTGCAAGGTTTGGTCAGATTTGTGGGACATCATTACCCATGATCATCCTGTATTGACAAGCAGAAAGTAAGACCAAATACAGAGCTTATGATAAAGTTGCAGTACTGTATTATCATATTGCCCTTTCTCTGAATTGATATGTACTAGCATTAAAGCTGATAATGCTTGCACTACTGCTCTGTGTTCATTGTATATACAGTATATTTATAGTTATATTATATTTTAATACTGTTTTTCTTTGCACCAATTACACCAAGTCAAATTCCTTGTAGGTGCAAACCTACTTGGCAATAAACTTGATTCTGATTCTCCCTTTTGTCGCAAAGTAAATACTCTATACTATATACTGTATCTGTATATCTATACTATATACCTATTATATACTACTATATACCGAGAGAATTTACATCTGCTATTATTACGGCTAGTTACATCCCCCCTGACGCTAATGCCTCGCTTGCGATGAAAGAACTGCATTCTGCCATTAGCAAGCAACAAACTACACACCCCGATGCAGCCTTCATTGTTGCGGGTTACTTCAATCACACAAACTTAAAGTCCGTTCTCCCCAAATTTAAACAGCATGTCTCCTGCCCCACCAGGGGAGACAAAACTTTAGACCATGTTTACACTAACATGGCCGATGCATACAAATCCATCCCCCTCCCCCACTTAGGACAATCAGACCATGTCTCTTTGTTCCTGCTCCCCAAGTACTCCCCACTTATCAGACGTGTGAAGCCCACAGTGAGGACAGTCAAGATCTGGCCAGAAGGGGCAGAGGCTAAACTTCAGGAATGTTTTTCAAAACATGACTGGAGTAAGCACTCCTCGGAGGCAACCCTTGACTCCCACACGGACATCACCCTTTACACCTCCTCTGTCCTGGACTACATGAGATCCAGCACAGACAGTGTCACTACACTAAAAAGAATTATTACTTTCCCTAACCAGAAGCCATGGATGAACGGGGAGGTCCGAGCCCTGCTGAAAGCACGCGACATCGCCTTCAGATCTGGGGACCGGCAGGCCTACAGCACATCCAGGGCCAACCTGAAGAGGGGCATCACCGAGGCCAAACGCAACCACAAGCTGAGGATCGAGGAGCACTTCACGAATGGCTCCGACCCCCGACGCATGTGGCAGGGCATCCAGGCCATCACAGACTACAAACCCGCTCACATCACCCCCCAATCCAGCGACGCCTCCCTACCTGAGGAACTCAACCTCTTCTATGGGCGCTTCGACACAGTCAACAAGGAGGTGGCCATCAAGGAGGTGCTCCCTGCAGGCCACCAACCCCTCACACTCTCCCCCTCCGATGTGTTTGCAGCACTGAGCAGGATCAATCCACGGAAGGCAGCTGGTCCTGATGGCGTCCCCGGACGTGTCTACAGGGCCTGCGCAGAGCAGCTGACTGAGGTCTGGACTGACATCTTCAACCTGTCACTAGCCCAAGCAACTGTCCCTGAATGCCTCAAATCCACCACCATTGTGCCAGTGCCCAAACACTCCACTGCAGTTGACCTCAATGACTTCCGCCCAGTCGCGCTTACCCCCATCATCGCGAAGTGCTTCGAGAGGCTGGTCCTGGGTCACATCAAATCCTGTCTACCACCCACACTGGACCCCTTTCAATTTGCCTACCGCCAGAATAGGAGTACAGAGGATGCCATTGCCACGGCACTGCACTCCGCCCTCTACCACCTGGACAAAAGCCATACATATGTTAGAATGCTGTTCATAGACTTCAGTTCAGCATTCAACACCATCAACCCCTCCAAACTGATCACCAAACTCCGGGATCTGAACATTGCCCCCTCCCTCCGTAACTGGATACTGGACTTCCTGACCAACAGACCGCAGTCTGTTAGGATCAACGGTCACACTTCCTCCACCCTCACCCTGAACACTGGCGTTCCGCAGGGCTGTGTGCTGAGCCCTCTCCTGTACTCTCTCTTCACCCACGACTGCACACCGACACATGGTTCAAACACCATTGTGAAGTTTGCAGACGACACAACGGTGATAGGCCTCATCAGCAACAACGATGAGTCAGCGTACAGGGAGGAGGTTCAGTGCCTAGCTGCGTGGTGCGCCGACAACAACCTGTCCCTCAACGCCACGAAGACCAAGGAGATCATTGTGGACTACAGGAAAACAAAAGGCGGCACGCACACCCCCCTCCACATTAACGGGACGGAGGTTGAGCGGGTATCCAACTTTAAGTTTCTGGGAGTCCACATCTCCGACAGTCTATCCTGGTCCCTCAACACCACTGCCCTAATCAAGAAGGCTCACCAGCGCCTCTTCTTCTTGAGGAGACTAAAAAAGGCCCACCTGTCTCCTCAGATCCTGGTGAACTTCTACCGCAGCACCATCGAGAGCGTACTAACCAACTGTGTCACAGTGTGGTATGGTAACTGCTCCGCCTCGGACCGGAAAGCACTGCAGAGGGTGGTGAAAATCGCCCAACGCATCACCGGTTCCCCACTCCCCTCCATCGAGGCTGTCCAGAGGAAGCGGTGCCTGCGTAAGGCGCGCAGCATCGCAAAGGACAGCTCTCACCCCAACCATAGACTGTTCACCCTCCTCCCCTCTGGAAAGCGCTACAGGTCTCTGGGCACCCGGACCACCAGGTTCAGGGGAAGCTTTTTCCCCCAAGCTGTCAGCCTCCTGAACTCCAAACCCGCATGAACATTGTGCCCCCCCCAAGGACATACACCCCTGCCCACCCATGACCTGGACCCATTTGACCCCCCCCCCGCCCCCCAAAGACACTCACCACTGCCCACCCAATACCTGCCCCCCCCCCCCCCCCCCCCACCCCCCCCAAGGACATGCACCCCCCGCACATCCAGCACCCCCACACCTCACCCCCCCTGGACATACTAAACTTATTATAATTTATAGCAATGTTATTTATTTATTTATTCCCAACTGCCATTGCCCCCCCACTCTTATACCCATACAACCCATACTCATCTGTTGTACCCATTCTGTTATTCTGTTATACTGCACTAGAGCACTACTGCACCACCTGCACACTTACTTCTATTTGCACTACTTCTATTTTGCACATTGTATACTGGTTACACTTTTCACCTGCATGTTATGCCACTGTGAGTAACTGTTTAATACCTCGATGATCACTACCTCCATCTGCACTGTTTGTCACTTTGTTAATTACCGTCATTTTAATAACCACTGTCACTTTTCAATTTTGCACCTTATTCTGCATTTCTGCATTTCAACCTGCACCTTAATCGCTCATTTGCACTTCTGGTTAGAACGCCAACTGTATTTCGTTGTCCCTGTATTTGTACTCTGCACAATGACAATAAAGTTGAATCTAATCTAATCTAATCTAATAACTATTTACTGTATATGCATTTTACAAAAGTGTCTTCTAAAGTGCCATGGCAGACAAGTTCACTACTGCACACTAAAACACTTTAAAACATTGTAAAACACTTTAAAACCCTAGCTACCTTAACTGGCTAACCTGCCATCTTGTACTGTGTTGATTGTTGATTTTTGTATTGGCATTGTCTATTGTTATTGTTTACCAAGACAATTCCTTGTATGTGCAAACCTACTTGGCAATAAAACAAACACAATAAACACATCTGTTTGCATGGGGGCATTTCTCTTGCTTAATCATGTTGATGGCAATAGCAAGAGTAAACAGTAAAAAAGTGTTTGTAAAGGTTTCAAATAAACACTGTGCATGACACATGTATAAATAAATTCCCCCTCTGAAAGCTATGTCCATTTGTGCAAATCAGTCAATCTCTTTGAAATCTCTTTGCAAGAATATCTGCCTAAAGAAACGGGAAACAAGACAAACCCTTCAGTTTTTGGTTTACGGCACAGGCTTTAAAACATCTCCCCCCGTATTTCTGCTATAACAAAATATCACTGCTAGACCTGAGACCAACGTGTGATGTAAGTATAGAAGAGTTTGAAATATCAGCAAATCAAACCATGAGGAATGATTTGAATTCATGTCCTGGCTATTGATTACAACCGCAGAAATTGCAGGCAAGTTTAGATCATTCCTCAATGGAACTGGCTTGCCATGCATTGGCTCTATATAACAAGTAGTAACAGTAACAGTCCAGTGCAATTATTCATCTTTTTGCTGTCTACACACACACACACACACACACACACACACACACACACACACACACACACACACACACACACACATATCCTTGTGTGTGTAGAATTTATGTATTTCAATGCTGCCAAGAATCTTCATCAAACCGATTTTATTTTAGCCATACAAACACATTTGATCAGAGGTCAGGAATTATTTAATCATCACATCAATTTTTTCAGCAGCCTGTATGCTTTATTTCCCTCTATTGTGCCTCTGTAGTCATTTTGTGTTAGTTTAAGCACATATTACTGGAATTTCCAGGATCAAGCAAACCTCTTGTTATTGGCTAAGGCCTATCACTATAGCATATAGCAGACAGACACAGACAGAAAGACAGAAATACTTTAATGATGAGGGAAATTGCATTTGTTACAATATTCTGTGAAAAGAAAAGACACTGTAGAAGTGAAGAACAGTATAGTACACTGTAGAAATATAAATATATAATATAAACATACGTAAAAATATACATAAATATAGCTGCAAGCAGCGATGAGGGGGTCAAGCTGGGCTGCGGAGCTGCTGAGCTGAAACTTCTGGCTATCTTGAGCAGAGGTGTATAGTAACAAAGTAGATGTACTTCGTTACACTACTTAAGTATTTTTTTTGAGGATTTGTACTTTACTTGAGTTTTTTTTTTTTTTTATCAGGACTTTTACTTTTACTTCACTACATTTAAAAGTTAAAAAATATACTTTTACTTTGTTACTTTGACATTTGCCACCTTGTTACTCGTTCCAAATTAAAACAATCAAAGAATTATCTGGAATGCGCAGGTCCGAGAGGACGAGAAGAACCACGTAGTTTAAGATCCCAAAAAAGCCAAAAAGGACACGGCTAGCTGTGGACACTTTTGAAAATCAGCTTCTGATGAGGATGAACCGCAAGTTCAACTTCTCCACTTGAACCAGAAAGTATGTTTGTGTGGTGTTACTGTGCCTCAGCTCATGAGGATTCATACATAGTTAAAAAGTGAAAAAGTGTGTTAAATGTTAAAGACATTGTTTATTTTTTGAGTGGTATTCTATACCACATTTCATTCACCTGAAAAAGTGAAGGGGAGAGGGGAGAAAGGGAGAATAATTTTGGGTTGTTTTGCTTCTTTTCATGCGTACTATAATACTACAATACAATACTACTACAATACTTGTACTTGTACTTTTGATACTTGAGTATATTTTTTCACAAGATACTTTTGATACTTAAGTACATTTAATGTGAGCTACTTTAAGACTTTTACTCAAGTAATTTTCCTTTAGGTGACTTTAACTTTTACCAAAGTCATTTTCAGTTATGGTACTCATACTTTTACTTAGTTATTTTTTTCAAGTACTTTATACATGTAACAAGTAACAAGTTTGGTGTTGACACAGAAAAATGTGGATTATTATTGCACACGTAGTCGTAAATTCTGAATTCCGTAAATCATGAATCCTTAGTGTGGTTTTGAGAATATACCAAGTTAATGTTTCACAAAAATATGCATGTCCAATATTGAATTGATGGTGGCACTAGAGCATTCAATGCAGAGGCACAAAAATGATGTGAGTGAATGGAAAGTTATGCAGCAAAGAGCTGTAAGCATTGTAAGCTGTACGCACTTTAATGAACTTCAAATCAAATATGCATGTCCGATATTGAACTGATGGTGGCGCTAGAGCGTTCAAAGCATTGGCACACAAATTGATGTGAGTGATTGTGACGTTATGCAGCGCAGAGTTGTAAACAAAGTAAGCAGCATGCATTTCAAAGAATTTACAAGCATACATGCATGTCAAACTTTGAACTAGTGGTGGCGCTAGAGCGTTCAATGCAGAGGCCTGAAAATTGGTGTGAGTGATTGGGACACTTTTTTTGATTGCCTCTAACAGGAGAATAAACTTGAAATTGAAAAATCGTTTAAGTGACTTTTGTGCGGCTTGGTCTGAAGATCACCTGTGTCAAGTTTTGAGCGAATCAAACAAACTTTGTGACCCGTGAAGATTTTTAAAGCTTTCTGACATAATCCAATATGGCGGAGGTCCACCATGGCCGAAAGAGATTGGCCATAGATAATTGAACTCGGGTTGATCCATGGATCACAACGCTACCTCACTTGTGAAAATCAGATGCACGAGTCAAGGTCCACGTCAGGAATGCTTGTCCAAATTTCACCCATTGGTGGCTCTAGAGTGTTGGGCATAGAGTTCTGTTAATAGGTGAGAGTGATCATGGGACTGTCCCCAATCTGTGCGCTGAATTTCATAACTTTCGCCGAAGCGGTTACATTTTCGGCCAAATTTTGACCCGTTGGTGGCGCTAGACGGCTGGGTTTAGAGGTCCGTAAATGAGTGTGAGTGGTCAGTACAGTGGTCCGTAACTTTCAGCCAAATTTAGGCACTTTTTACCAAGGCATTCTATGGGCTGCCATAGACTTCAATGGCAGAGGAATAATAAGAAGAACAAGGTAGAGCCGTAAATAGCACAACTTTAGTTAAGAATCACGTTTCAGCTGTACTGACCAATTTTGAAGCAGAACGGATAAATCCCTTGGGAGGAGTTTGTTCACAAACATGGGTATAAAAGACGATAAAATTGAATATGGCCGACTTTGATGGCACGCCATGGCCACGCCCTTCGACGTGGAGTCGCAAAAAGCACAACTTAAGTTAAGAACCACGTTTCAAATGCACTGACCAATTTTGAAGCAGAACGGAAAAATCCCATGGGAGGAGTTCGTTCACAAACATGGGTATAAAAACGACATAATTGAATATGGCCGACTTTGAAGGAAAGCCATGACCACGCCCTTTAAGGTAGGGTCGCAAATAGCACAACTTTTGCTGAGAATCATCTTCTGAATCTACCCAAAAAATTTGGAGCCCAAGCGACAAATCCCCTGGGAGGAGTTCGTTCAAATATGACGCGAAAATCGAAAATGGCAAAAATTAAAACGAAAATATCTGACTTCCGGTGGGTTTTTTGGCATGGGTCCAAGAGGCTTTTTTGTAGGTCCCTAAAAAGAAAACAGAAACACAATGGGTGTATCGCAGCTTCGCTGCTTGACCCCTAAATATACATACATATACATACATATAGGCATACACTATAGAAGTGAATAGCATACACAAAGAAATAGCATGTAAGGTAAGCAGAGTTAGTGAATGACCAGCTATGAAGTGACTACTAAGGTGATGTAGACCACTTAAAGAGAGGGAATGGCTGACTTTCAGAGGGAGGTGTTGTATAGTTTGATGACCACAGCCAGGAATGATTTGCTCTGTGGTGCATCTCGGTGTGAGGAGTCTTCTGTTGAAGGTACTCCTATGCTGGACCAGTGTGGAAAAAAGAGGGTGAGAGGCATTGTCCAAGATATACCATAGCCTGGACATCATTCTCCTTTCTGCCACGATCGTCAGAGTGTCCATCTCCCCCCTGATGAGTCTATTAAGTCTGTTGGTGTCCATCACCTTCATCCCACTGCCCCAGCCTGTGACAGTGAAGAAGATCGCACTGGCAATAACAGACTCATAGAACATCCTGCAGATGTTGAAGGACCTTAGCCTCCTCAAGAAAAAGAGTTGGCTTTGGCCCTTCTTGTAGATAGGGCCAAAGCCGCGACCTATAGGGGCAGCCGCGGCCTACTGGTTAGGGCTTTGGATTTGTAACCGGAGGGTGGCCGGTTCGAACCGGCAGTGCGCACAGCTGAAGTGCCCTTGAGCAAGGCACCTAACCCCTCACTGCTCCCCGAGCGCCGCTGTTGCAGGCAGCTCACTGCATCGGGTTTAGGTGTGTGCTTCACCTCACTGTGTGCTTCACCATCACTGTGTTCTGAGTGTGTCACTTATTCACGATTGGGTTAAATGCAGAAGACCAAATTTCCCTCACGGGATCATATGAGTAATTCTTCTTCTATTCTTCTAGATAGCCTCTGTATTCCTGTTCCAGTCCAACTTGTTGTTGAAGTACACACCCAGGTACTTGTACTCCTCAACAGTGTCGACAGGAACCCCCTGGATGAGCACAGGGCACACCAGTGTTTTTTCCCTCCTTAGGTCCACTATGAGCTCCTTTGTCTTTGTTCCATTGAGCTGCAGATGGTTCAGCTCACACCAAGAGACAAAGTTGCCCACAACAGTCCTATATTCACCCTCATCGCCCTCTTGAAAACAACCAACTATTGCAGAGTCACCAGAAAACTTCTCATGGTGGCAGGACTCAGTGCAATAGTTAAAGTCTGAGGTGTAGAGGGTGAAGAGGAAGAGAGAGAGGACCGTCCCCTGTGGGGCCCCAGTGTTGCTGACCACCCTGTCAGATACACAATCATGTAGGCGTACAAACTGTGGTCTGCCCATCAGGTAGTCAACAATCCAGGACACCAAGGGGGCTTCCACCTACATCGCAACCATCTTCTCACCTAGTAGACCCGATCATAAGGTGGTGAAAGCACTGGAGAAGTCAAAGAACATGACTCTCACAGTGCTCGCCGGCTTATCCAGATGAGAACAGACTTTGTTCAGCAGGTAGATGATGCCGTCCTCGACTCCTAGGCCGGGCTGGTAGCTGTAGCTGGTCAGAGAAGGGTCTGACCATAGGCCTTAGCTGCTCCAGGACAAGCCTTTCCAGGGTCTTCATGATATGGGACGTCAAAGCCACCGGTCTGTAGTCCTGACCAGTGGTCCTGGTCCTGGTCTGTAGGGCTGCTGGAACGCGGCGTCTTTGGCACAGGAACGAGGCAGGACGTCTTCCACATCAGAGGGACCCTCTGGATGTGCAGGGTATTGTATTATAACCTATTGAAGTTTAAATATTTTCAACTTTCTCCACATCCCCTGGTCACTTCCTTCATGCTCTTCGGCTTGCTTCACCATCCCTGGCTCCTCCCAACATCATTGAAGAGATTGTGCTGCCTAGGCAAAAGCCTAGTGAGATTGCATCTTATTGCTTGAGTATTCTTTTTTTGTTCCTATAATAAATATATGATTAAAAAGGTTAATGACCATTTAGATAGAAAGGTTATAGATGTCCAGTCTTGTTCTACAGACGGGACATTGGGCAAGATCACAATATTAGATAGCTGATATTTGTTTCCCTAATATTAAGGACATTGTGACAAAGGACAAAACTAATCTGAAATAAATAATCTCTCAATGAGCTACTGAGATTAGGAAGCAAAAAAAGGGTGAATGTTAAACTTAAAAATCAATTAATCATCGTGGAGATATTTTCTAGGTTTTATCTGTCTGAAGCACACTAAATATATTACTGCAAAGTAATATATGCACATGCACAGTCGCTGATTCATTATGAGCTTTTCATGTTATGTAGAGGGTGGAGTTATTTTGTCAAGAGAGTTGCTTCCACTATGGTGAGCCATTTACTGTGAGAAAAAAAATGTCCCAACAAAGTATTTTCTTCGTCTTTATTGAACCCAAGTAGTGTTACACTTCTGGCAGAAATGGGATCATGGAGTTCATTGATGATGACTTTTTGTGGAAAAAGGGAATCAGTTGTGACAGACGGGAAGGCTAATCCAGAAGCAATTGGTGGAAGAAAGCTCTGTAATGAGAAGACAAGAAAGAGGAGTGGAGGGATGTTCCAGGACGCTGGGTCATCTGGACGGTCAGAGCGTTACTCCAGCACACCAAGTTACTAGCCATCAGCTTTGAGCAGTCAGAGGTGACTGTGAGACTGGCTTGCCCTACCACTTTAGGTGACACTGTGGCCAAAGCTGCTTATGCAATGCTCCAGTAACTTTGGAGCAGGTACAGGAGGAAATCCCTAAGACGGACTGTGCAGTGTACCTTGATGATGTGCCAGTCCATACAAAGGGTTTTTTTTGTGGCACTGCTCAACCTCCAGACTGTTTTCGAGTGCACTGCATGCAAGGGCCAATTTGAGGTTAAATCAGAAAAACTGCCACCTACCTACCTACCTACCTGGGGGCTCATTTATCAACCGTGCGTACGCACAGATTTGTGCGTACTGAGTGCGTACGAACATTCCACGTAGTATGGGATTTATCAACTTGTACTTGTGCGTAGGAATGTGCGTAAATTTAAGCACAACTCTGACCATGCGTACACACAAAACCTAGTGGTAGAATAGTGAAACTACTAAGAGAACCTGTTAAGAGTCGCAGTGTTCAGCAAACACAAACGTCACACATGTCCCCTGTCCTCTAATTAATAACAATTCTCATTTAGTAGGTTAGCAGACATTTTTGAATAATTTGGTATGACAAGCTATAAAAGACAGCTGGGACAGGACAACCTAAAAAAGACAACTCGAAATAAGGACGATGGCGCATCTTGCACTTTTGGAAAATTTAGAGAACCGTGCGCTCCGCAGGGAGCGCATTTTCAAAGAGCGTGTGGATTTGCTCAGTCAGAGCACAGAGTGGCTTCTCAGCAGGTACAGATTCCCCAATACTTGTGGATTTATGCCGGGATTTACAACATACTATATTGGAGCGAGAGACCAAACGAACCAAAACCATCCCAGTGCACATCCAGCTCCTGTCCACACTGGGATTTTTGGCCACCGGGACATTTCAACGTGAGATTGGAAACATAGGCAGCATTTCACAAACGACACTGAGTAGAATCATGCCAGCAGTGTTGGATGCAATCATTTCTCTAGCCCCACTTTACATTCTGTTCCCGTAAATTCCACGCCATCGCTGGATTCGCAAATATAATTGGAGCCATAGATTGCACACACATCACAATAAAAGCACCATCACACAATGAATTAAGTTACGTTAACAGGAAAGGACTTAATTTAATTAATACACAAATAATCTGTAATGCCAATATGTCTCTACTAAACGTTGTTGCCCGGTGGCCTGGAGGGACGCACGATTCGTTCATCCTGCAGAACAGCTCTGTGGGTGAACAGCTTCAAGCAGGAGCTATTGAGGATGGCTGGCATTGACGTATTATTAAAGGGATTGCCGCTACCATATATGGTCAATTGGAGGCGTTTCTGAATGCAAATGACTCTAACCGTGCACGAGCATGGTAGTTGAGAACTGGTGGGATTTATCATCACGGAGTACTTACTGGTGTGCGTACGACCGGTGTCCGCACGTTTGATGAATACAGATTTTTTTGTAGTTACACACATTCTAAATTTCATGCGTACGAACAAAATTAGAACCTTTTCTATGCACGGTTGATAAATGAGGCCCCTGATTTCTAAGGCGCGTACTGTATAAGGATGTGGTTGTTACTGATCCTGAAAAGATTCAGGCAGGAAATTTGGTTCTGTCAGGCTTTTTTGACTGGACTAGTCTTAGCCCTTCCAGTCCCAGATACTGAGTTTGGGTTAGACACAGAAACGAGTAACACTGCGGTAGGCGCAGCAGAACTACTGTGTAACTTGGATAGAGCCCTTGGCTGTTGGCCGTGCTAGCCACCACTTAAGACTAGGGATGCACCGAATTGAACATTTTTGGCCGAAGCTAAATAAAAATTAAACGCTTGGCCAAATATCGAATGTGGTTTTTCATTTTTTTTTTTTTTATATTGCATAAATAAAATATATTTTTAGACATAATTTTGAAACAAAATAAATGTTTATTTAATATCCTGACATTTGAATATTCCAGTAGTTCCACATTTATATTAGCCCTACATAACAAATATCTATTCGGTAGGCCTTCATACTAAACCTGCATTAGAAGTGCATTCCCAAAAGAATTCAAGTGCATAAAAGTGGATAAACCCACAATAAATGAATTACTGTCCTTTTGACACAAGTCTACTTAGTCACAGTAGGCTAATAATGTAAACAGAAGGCTCAAGTAAATTGCAATAAATGTGCTTGTAACCTCATACACGTACATGTACATAACATATCCCAGACCAGAACAGTTTTGTCAATAACAGTACTTCAGCTTCAAAATAAAAAGAAGTATGACATCTGAGACAACCCTTACATTTTTATACAAACAAAAACATTAAAACAAACAACTGAGCCTGCAACGCTGCTGTACAACTCAGGTAAGCACACGTCCGAGAAATACCGCCTGCTCGGTATCGCGTAATGGGGCTCAATGTGCTCCACAAGCCTCCGAAAGCCAATGTCCTCCACAACACTAAACGGTTGATCATCCAAAGCAATGACCTCCATTACCTTCTTTGTGATTCCGTTTGCTTTGGCACTGTCCTTTGCAAACTTTTTTGTCTTTTTGAAGACGTCGGCCACGGACGGGGTGGGGGTGCTGGGACACGGAGCTTTCCTCTTTGCTGCTGGAGACATCTGTCTCTCATACTGAGCATGCTGCTCGGGGTGTTTGGCTTTTAAATGATTAATTAAAGCCGTCGTGCCAAAGGTCTTAGCAGAGGCCCCCCCTCTAGATATTTCTCACTGCAAACCGCATTTCTTTTTTCGATCTCCGAAACTTTGAAATATCTCCACACTGCCGACATCTTTGTTTATGTTTACTGCACGTTGTTTGATTGTGTCAGTAAAACTGGGGTATTGGCCAAGTCTAGCCAATACCGCAGGATTGTTCATTCTCAGATGTGATTTCAGATTTGATGTTACATTTTTTCATCTGTCAACTGCATGGCCACTATCTCACAAGAGAAGAGTTTTTGCTAAAAGCAAAATGTATAATAATTGGACACACCTTCCCAGAAATCCCACATAAATCCCCTGAAATCCCCTGAAGAAAATGTTTTATTTCTCCTGAAACCCATTGGTTGACAGAATGTCAATCATGATAATGTACATAATAATTTACCATCATAACTAAAGAATCGTAGTTTTGCCATCCCTCAATAATGAAAAATCATGACATAAAATCGCAATGATGACCCCGCGGTAGACATTACATGGCTGCAATATTGTGCTGATGTCACAGCACTACAGCACACAGCACTACTATAAAGCACTACAATACAATATGATGTAATATGATTTTGTGGCGTATGTGTGGCTGATGGCAGATTAAAGCAGTCTCACCCAGCCCGAGTCAGACTGATTAGGCTCTTTGGAGGGTTGAGGCTGCACATCTGTGGTGCATTGAGTTATCAATGGACACAGGTAACACCATCCATCCCCGCACACACACAGAACTCTGACATGCCAGGACTTAACATTTGCTGTTACAGTTTAATCGTCTCTACAACAAAATAGTTTAAACATCATCACCCTGTGTCCTGGTCATTGGAGGGGCCCCGTAAAGCCACCGAGGTAGAGTATAGCAGGTGGCACTGCCACAACTTCATACAACACTGAAGAAGGCAACAGACAAAATGTAGAAGGTCAGGGACAGCAAACCTGCAGTCATTTGGTATGCCTGTGGTGGCCAAGAGCATTGCGTGAATATGCTTGCTCATGAAAGTGGTACAGCAGCCCCCCTCACCAGCCAACCACAATAAGATCCCTGGAAAGCATTAAGCAACAACGGAGTCAGCAGCATACTCTTATCAACCACTAATGTGGGCCGCCACGGTGTGTTCCAACCGTCTTCCTTCTTTTCAGTGGTGGAATAGAGTGACACATCACTCTATGGAGCCTTCAAAGTAAAATAGAAGTGGGGGCCAGCATTAGCATCTAATGCCTGGCTCACCCACCCACTGAATCATTTCATTTCAACTCTGATGTGCAAGACGGAGGGGATAAAATGCATTTGCCATGGAAAGCTTCTGAGTTGCTAAACATCCCCAACAACACAATAAAGACATTTCTGTCCACCATTTATTTTATTTTTTTGTCACATTATGACATGTGTTGTCTGCCTTAAACCTTGTAAGAGGGGAATTAACTTAAATATGTTGCTGACAATTCTAACTGCAAGTATGGTGCCTCAAAATGCCTGAAAACTACAGCAGATATAAAACTGAAACTACATGGGATATAAAACAAATGTCTAATTAGGGAGCTGAGCGCTGAGGCAGACAGTATTGGCTTGTGGATGGCATCAGAGATGGAGAGGCTAAAATGTCAGACGTGAATCTCCCAGCACCCTGAGGCCATAGTCCTGCAGACACTGCAAGTCTGCACCTAATTTACCCATTATGCTTTCTGTCTTGACTCGGATTAATAAAATGCTAACCATCTCAATATCTAGGAAGACATTTGCTAACTATCTTGCCTTTGGTTAAATGTGCCTACACATACACACAAACATGCACACAGACACACATGCATGTAGGCACGCACACACACAGGCACACAGACACATACACAGGTCACACACATCCCTTCTGGCTCCATTGTAGAAAAAGAGACAGTAACTCTACTCTAGGTTTAATCAGGACTGCTTATTAAGGGAAAGCTCTTGGGTTATGCCTAAATTGGGCAGAGGACAGTCTCGCCAGTGCCATAACTGCAGATTTATGCCAGAATTACACGTAAATAGCTGGGCTTCTTTCCTTTAATTAAGCTAGCACAGCTTCCGGGGGAGGGGGGTATGTTCACCAGTCCCGTGTTGCCTCTCTGGAACGAGAGCTAGCTTACCAGGCAACTCCATGAACTGTGGGCCACAGCACAAACCCCATAATAAGAATACAGAAGTCCCCTTTGTTTATCATTAAAAACACAGACACAAAAGCCAATTTAGACTTGGTAGTCACTATGTTAAGCAGGGACTCATATGCAGATGCAAGTGTGACATCAGTATGATGTTTGTGGTCATTTTGATGTCAACATGAGCACATTTCATTTGAATACATAAGATTGTATTAACTCTACATTCACGGTGTTCGCTGCAGGGGAAAGTGTTGGGTTAGAGAAGAAAGTCTAATGGTAGACTTAGTAGACTAAATAGTAGACCCCTTAGCTCTTCCATTTATATCTAAGCTCTGACATCCTTACAGGTGGACTTCTTACATCCCACAAAGGCTCATCGCCACACAACCTTTACATCTCGGTCTGCTGGGGCCACTCGAATAAAAGGGAAAAAGGTATAAGGTCTATCATGGTGACAGACAGCAGGAAAAGCGATATTATGGAGTTCATATGGGGGCTTTCAGAGTGGTGGATTCCGCATTCAATTTCTTTGACTGATAGCGTTGCTATTGATTCTGGGGTTTGGCCTGTGCTCAGCATGCGGTCAGACACAACAAACCATAGGAGTTTGGACCTGTCATTCTAGGTGATTTGGGAAAGAAGGGAGGGGTTTCTTGTCAAAATGCCCCTTCAGAATGGCCTCATGTTACTCCGTAAGCTAAGCTATGTTGCACAAGACAACTCAAGATAAAGATAAGATAATCTAGAGATCCATTGGTCAAATCTATTGAGGAAAGCCAAGCAGCAAGCAGAACCACAATATAGAACTTGTGGTTAACAGATCTGTCATTAAGTTATTTTCTAAAAGTATTAAATGTATCAAATGTACAGTAAATGGATACATAATTGTATACAAATTAAATATTATTTATCAAATTTTTACTTATTCGTATTAAACAATTGTTAATTGAAAGTAAATATGTTAGCAAAGTGGTTAATTCATAAAACTAAACACTTATCTAGGCTTAAAAGCTACATTTAAATCGGAGACAAGCAAAGCCTTGAATAATTTATTTAATCGTTAATTTTTACTCAGTAGCTGGTATGCGGTGCACCTCTGACAACTGACCATGCTCGCTCATTCAAACTAAGCGCACATGCACACACACACACATGCACAGACAAAAGTGATACCTTTCTAAGGTTGTTAGAGCCCATTTTTATTCATACAGCACAGGGCATTTTGCCTGCTTACAGTGCATTCAACTGGGTGTGTCTGAGGATGTGTGTACACATCACATGTCTGTGTGAGTGTCTGAGTACTGTTTGCTATGTCCCGGAGAGAGAAGAGATATTGCTAGAAGAAGGGGGGGGGGGGGGGGGGGGGGAATTTCCAAGGGGAAATAAAAAATCTGCTTTCCCTCCCACCTCACACACGGTGGCCAGAGGGCCTTCAAGCCACTATACATATCTGTCTCTATCTCGATCCTCACCAAACAAACATTGTGAAGGGAGCTTTGCCCCATCTTTGTTTCAGTGTGAAGGCGTGAATTGTGAACCTAAATTTAAAATGGTTGTAAGCACTAAAAGAGCTGAAGTGGATGAGAAGCAGGAGGGTGTCAGTCAGGTGGAGTGCATTGTGAGAGGGTGAGAAGGACCACCTCATGTCTTTAAACATAGAACACAGTCCACTGTGGTGAACTGTCTCTGAACCCGGGGGTAGTATGACCCACATAGTACGCAGAGTGGGCTGATCTTAAAGCTGGTCAGTGAACCTGCTCAACAAAACTACTTTTCCATTGCCATTTTTTACTACCTCATTTTCAAACTAGTATTTTATATAATTTCCTGCTCAAATGTATAATCACAAAATTATAGTTCTATTAATTAAAAACGAACCCCTTATCGGCACTTGGCATCATTCAATAATGAATGCATAACTCCATGCTGTTATTGTAAGGCCGCTGTTAGTCCTACCTGTTTATCATTCTCCCTATCTACAAGGCTACCTGTGCATACTCCGGCTGTGCACTCAATGCACATGACAAGGCAGACCTACTGCTAAAGATCTGGGGGAGTGGCTCTGGGTGGAGGCCTAAAGGGAGGGGTGAGATTTTTTTTGTTTGGATACTTTCAAAATGTACTTTACTTTGGCTGGTTTATTTTGCCTAGCCTACATTTAATAAGGCTGACGTAAGCATCTAAATATCAATCAATCAATCAATCAATCAATCAAATTTTGTCACATGCTGGATAACGATGTACATTATTACCAACAATATTATTTCAGTTTTGCAACAACTAGATGACACAAAATCTTACACACTGCACCTTTAACACAGAAGAGTAGGGTGAAAACAGGTTAATGGTGGGTCCAATGAATAGGGGTGAATAGGGGTACCACTGAACATGATTAACGTCTCTACAATTACACCCCTGTGATAAAAGCCTCATTCCAGTCCAACTGCAACAGTGAGTCCTGCAGTGAACTGTGAAGTCAGGCCCCACCTTGTTGCTACGATACCGGGGTGACAACGCACCAGCTGCCAACCAACCAACACTTTGACGGTGAGCCAAGCTGACACACGCCACCGCCAAACAGTAGAGAACATCACGCGCCTACAGCACATCCATGTCTCGCTACCCTCACAGCTTTCAAACCATCTCACACATTCTAGGAAATTATTGCACACGTACACACACACACACACACACACACACACTTTATACAAACAGCTTAACTGAAATGCAGGCACCCCTTGCAACTACAACAACTGAGGTCACGTCTGACGAGAAGAACACTTACAGATTCTTTGGTGGTCTCACATTATTTATTGAACCAGAGCTAATCTGTCTGATCATCTGGCATCTCTCTGTCCCAGCAGCTCTCTTTCACTGTACATTAGGGTGTTGCGAATATTGTGGGCTACAACTGGCCCAAATTAAATCAGTCTGCTGTTGAGTGAATGGACTGAGAGACGTGATACTTGGATGTTGTGAGACTCAGGGCTCCCCATAGTTCACTTTCTTTCAAAATGTTGTGCTTTTTTTACAACTTTAGCAACTTGTAATGCAGTTTAGAATACTGCTGTGCACAGAGGGTGACTGTCTTCCCCAAAAGTGGCAGCTGACAAGCACTAACAACAGCTTGTGATGATGAGCAGGGAGCAGGACAGATAATTATGTACTGTCTTACAAATGTACCAGTATGTACTATTGTAGAAGTTGTCAGTGCAGATTTAGGCCTGGACAGAGACACATATTTTAAGGGCTGAGCTCATGAAATGTGGGAACTATCGACAACCACCTTCTGGAAAGACCCGATGTGGCATTTTTGCCAAAAGCCAACAACTCCTACTAAGAACCTGTATTTTTGCTGTTGTTCTATTTTGTGGTCTTTATTCTGGAACAATTCCTCCCATCTGAAAACATATGGCTGAAAAATATGTGTCTTGTCCATCGGGCTACATGTGTCTGTCTGTCTGTGTGTGTATGTGTGTGTGTGTGTTTGTGTGTTTCCATGGGATATAGCCTAGGATGAGGACATGGGTGCATGGACAACCCATCTCGGCTGTGCCTATGTTTCCACAAGTGGCTATGTGTGTGTGTGTGTTTACGTGTGTGTGTGTGTGTGTGTGTGTGTGTGTGTGTGTGTGTGTGTGTGTGTGTTTGTGTGTGTGTTTATGTACGTGTTTTTGTGAAGTGAATATTTCTGTACCATGTGTGACATGTGGTTGTGGTTCAAGGTGGGTTTTTTTTCAGATGAGGGAGTGTATGTATGTGTGTGTGTGTGTGTGTGTGTCTGTGTGTATGTTTGATTTCTGATTTCTTATGGCTCCCCATGGTCGACTTAAAATGTGTTGAAATGTTAAAAAGAGGCACCTTGCTGAACCACAACAAGGGCAGGTGACATAGAGAACACAGGTAAGGGAGGGATTTGGGGGGATTTTTCTTTTAAGTCAATATGCACAAAAATATTAGATTTGGCAAATACAAATCACATATGATGTATACATTTTAAAAGGATATTTATCTAATGAGTTTTCCATGTGTTGATCTCAAGATTACTAAGATATGGATTACCATTTATGGAATCATATTTTGGGGATAAATACAAAACAAAGAACAAATGTGATTATGCCCACAAAATTCTGGGTCCTACAAATCCATAGGACACTAGAGGACAGGTTGTGGAGGCCCCATTCCAGTCACCATTCCAGTCCGTCATTTAGGATTTCCATCTCGTATTTCCATCATGTAATTTTGGGAAAAACACACAATGAAGCAAGGAGGTGTCCTAGCATTGGCTTGGCAGCTGTCATTCTTTCGAGAAGCAATGGGAATGCTTGGAAAAAGTCACTGCCCACTGCTCAGAACTGCCCCTACCTACCTCCAAACAAAGTGAGGTAGGTCCAAAGTGAAACCCCACGCCCCTGCTCGAGCACTCCGTTCAACTACCTCAGCTGGTCCACTGCTACCGCCATCAAGTCAAGTCAAGTAAACTTTATTGTCAGTTTTCATGAATGTACAGGACATACACAAGAACCGAGATGCCGTTTCCCTCGATTCCGCCATTGGTACCGACTCTCCTCTTATATGTTCCAGAAAGCATTCAGGAACATATTAACATATATGAATTAATACAAATTTGACCAATATATTGCTACAGTGTCTGACGTCGGTGTTGTCAGCACACGTGTTAAGCAGCTGCAGTTATATTCTCAGTGCTGTTGAGTTGACTTGACAAATATAACCAACCATACCCTGCACCCACGGCCACTGTTAAACAAACACTCAAATAGAACAGAACAAAGAAACCAAACACAGACACAAAACATAAATAAATAATAAATAAGGACCCAGCCGGTGTCTCTGAGATTTATGAGAGTGTTGTCAGCAACAAAGTCTCTCTTTTCTCCTTGTAGGGGCCTCACCCTGAACGGTGCTCCTCCTTCATGAAGTGAGACAGGCTGTAGCTGACAGCCTGCCTCTCTCTACCCTCCTTTCCACTCTCTCTCTTTCTCTCTCTCCCTCCCTCTCCATATATCTTCCTCTCTTTTTCCCATGCTCTCTCTTTCTCTCCCTATCTCACTTGCAATAATTTCCTCTTAGAAATGTCAAAGCCAAGCCTGCTCAGAGATTACAATGGTGTGTGTGTGTTTGTTTGTGTGTGTTACGTGTGTGTGTGTGTGTGTGTGTGTGTGTGTGTGTGTGTGTGTGTGTGTGTGTGTGTGTGTGTGTGTATGTGTGTGTGTGTTTGTGTGTGTGTGTGTGTGTGTGTGTGTGTGTGTGTGTGTGTGTGTGTGTGTGTGTGTGTGTGGTGTGTGTGTGTGTGTGTGTGTGTGTGTGTGTGTGTGTGTGTGTGTGTGTGTGTGTATGTGTGTGTGTGTGTGTGTGTGCACACATAAGGGAAGCAGTTTGAGCAGGAGAGTTCAAGACCTTTTCCATCTGTGTGGGAAAAAAACCCAACACACCCAAGGATGAGCACATCACGATGAGTTACGGGGAAAGGTCAAGATTTGAAGATTTATTACGATAAACAACTTCCCCTCACACCCCATTCACATTTTTGCATGCTTACATGGGGTGTGAGTGGGATGTGAGTGTCGGATGCTGTGAAATTCTAACATTACACAGAACTCAGTGCCTGAGCACTATAGCACTAGCATTGTTGCATGCTATGGATAACATCGGTTCACACCATCTGATTTGTGGTCAACATATCAGATATAAGTCAACAAGTCAACATAAGAAATGTCACCATGCAGATATATTTTCGGGAGGTGCCCTGTAGGTGTGCTTGTATACAATATTCATAGCCTAACATTTTCCAAATGCATAATTATTGTATGTGTTCAATCCTATTACAAAGAGCTTGATCCTAACAACACCGACCCCCAACCACACGCCCCTCGTAAGCTAAATAATTAACACTCAACACCATTAGTAAGTTGCTCTCTCTCTTTCTCTCTCTATCTCTCTCTCTAATGACCTCTTGCTGGGGCTAAAGCTGCAGTCGTCTGTTTAATAATCCCATTTGTTCCTGTATTTAGATTTGATTGGCTATGAAATTCACCAGCCTGCTGGGGGTTGGGTTACAGCCATCATCAGCATTTCCTGTTTGTGAGTACATGATGCACGCAGACACACACACACACACACACACACACACACACACACACACAAGCATGCACACAGATATGCACAAACATGTACATACATGCACAGCAAAGCACGCATACACATACATGCACACACAAAGAAGCACACAAACACATGCACAATGCAAGCACGCACACATGCATGCACACACACATAGAATGGACACACACACGCACACACATGCTGTAAATGTATAATGGCTGTTTGAGCAAGGCTTTTGCATGCTTGCACATACACAAATTAAAATACCCCCACACACACACAGATCAATCATAGATCGATCTCTGATGAAGCTGACGCTGGTAATGGCAGTGCTTTTTGCAGGGCTCTTACAAGTTAGTGTAAAAAGCCATGTCAGTGAAACCAAACATAGACAAGCATACACTAATGTCCCTTCACCCTCACTGTTTTACATCTATTACGTGGTTTCCATATCATCTCTGCCCACCTGTACGCCACACCTAGCTGTGATCTATTCTCATCACTCATAGTTTCTACCTCCCCGCTGTTCTTTGTGTTAGATTTCTGTTAGCATGGTTGCTAATATGTATGTAGTTGTGTCCAGCACCTATCTGATAGAGAGCTAGATAGATAGATACTTGATTCTTCACATTGGAAATTTTAGCCATCCAGTAGCTTAAACGTACACACACATACACACATATTTCACCCACATTCATTGCATTCTAGAAATGTTTAGTCCTGGTTGATTTCATTGCAGGTTTTTCCTGCATTCGAAAAGACCCACTTAGGCTACAGCGTTTTTGTCATTCTGCCTAAGCCTTCTAGGAGAAATCACGAAAGGAAAACCATGTACCAACTGTAATAAATTGTACAATTGTACAGAAAAGCAAGGAAGATGGAAGACGTATGGCTTCAGTGGAATGGTTCAAAATACGATGTCCTCTGTCCTTTCCTAACCATTTTTCCTTGACCATGAGAAAAAGGAAAGATGTGAAAGAGAATTCATTCAAGACATTCTTGGTGCTACGATAATCCCACTGTACTCCACTCGGCTAAGTAATTATGGACGTGGGTCTGCCATGGTGAAACTACAATGTTCTGAAGACGGACTCATAAATGCACATCTTAAGATTATTTTCCCTAAGTGTTCTTAGCACATTCTTTCGTGCAGGCTATATACAGTAAACATGGACAACTCAAAAATATTACTTCATTACAAAGGGTGGAATTGAAATACAAAGGGAATATAGGATACCAGTCACAAAAGTCAAACAAAATGGTTGTCACATTGAGAATGGTTGCTCATGTTCAAGCATTCATATTTATTAGCATGAATCCAAAGAAGTATCATCGTATGAAAATAACATATTGAACGTTTTGAAGGCTGCAGTTTCAGGACCACATTCCTAAGACTGCATTTCTAGGACCCTATTTAAAAAAAACTAATGTTTTTTTTTTGCCTTTGTCATAATGTAGACCCATTCAATACCCATGGCCGTTATGGGAATGGTGTTTTGTTACCTTTTCTATCCGGGGCTGTGAGTTCACACTGGGACATGCTTTACATAACTCATGAATATTCTACTAATAAAATCTATCCCTCACACTCACCCAAGATTTAGTCTGGACTGTATTCTGCACAATACATTAGACCTATGGGTCCTCAGTAGTACCAGTTGCTCTCCTCCTTCCCCACACTGATGCAGGATCCCCCTCCTCAGTGGCATCCCATAATGGCATCCCCATTTACATCCCCATCTTACCCCACCTTAAACTTTTACTCAATAAGGTCAAAGTGGCATCAGAATGCTGCGACTCATGGGTGACAGTGTAGAGACTAGGACTAGTCCCTTTAGTGGGGTACCTCAAAACCTTCCCTTCTTCGCTGACTCCTGCTCGTTTTTTCCTTACTAGGCAGGACTGGGAATGGTAACTCACTCAAGCTGCTGTCTTGCTGTTCTTGTGATTTTGTCTGTGCCCTAGTTACATCCATATTACAAGCATTCTCTTGACTTAACAGCTAGAGGAGTATTGGAATTTCCTTACCTAGGATGATGGGGTAGGGTAACTGCTCAACAACTCCAACATTAACTAAATATTCTTGATCATTCATCTCTAGGTATAACTCTGCTGTAGGATATGGTTTATCATCACCATGAACACATGTGGTTTGGACTGCACGGGCTTGCTGTATGCCCTTGGGGACTAAGCTAGCCTTAATCAAGATTAAAATTTTTTCCAGTGTCTACAATGGCCTGAACCCACACCCAGAGGCTGCAATTATTGTTGTTGGTGAATCACTGCTACTCTCTTTTCAAGGGTGGCTACAAACCCCTCCCCCAACCCACAATTGGGAAAGCTGACCACATGTCCATCCCCAGTTACAGACAAAGAGTAAAACAGGATAAACCAGTTCCTAGGGCAGTCCAACAATGGAGTGATGACTCTGCTCTGGCTGCACTTCAGGACTGCTTTGAGTCTATTGACTGGCAGACGATGTTTCTTGTTGCAGCTGATGGCAACATCAATGAATAGGCAGACTCTATTTGTACTTTATATGAGACTGGACTGACTAGGTAGTCCCCACTAGAAGGTACTGTGCATTACTCAACCAGATGACCTGGTTCAACGGTGATGTCAGGACCAAACTTAGGGCTTGATCCGCCGCCTTCTCCTCCAGGGACCTGGACACTTACAGGAAGTCCAGGTATGTCCTCCGTAAGGCCATCTGAGCAGCCAAGCGGAACTACAAGTACAAACTTGAGTCCTACTACAAAGCTTCTGACCTCAGATGAGAGTGGAATGGACTGAGATCTTTGACAGGCTACAAAAGGAGAGGAAATGGTGCTGTTCAGTCCTCTGCTTTGCTGCCAGGCAAGCTCAACAACTTCTACACTCGTTTTGAGGAAAGCAACACCTTCCCTGCTGCAAGGTTACCTGAAGACAACGATGGCTACCCACTAATGCTATCCATAGCAGATGTGAGCAGATCCTTCAAGGTTAACCCCTTCTTCAAGTCCTCCACCATCATACCTGTCCCCAAGAAACCAAAAGTCACCAGCCTGAATGACTACTGGCCCGTTGCACTGACCTCCACAATCATTAAATGGTTTGAGTGGCTAGTCAAAACACACATCTGTTTCACCCATTCTAGACCCTCAGTTTGCATACTGCCCAAAACGCTCCACTGATGAAGTCATATCCATGACACTTCACACTGCCATCTCCCAGCTGAACAAGAGGAACACGTATGTCAGTGCTGTGTGTTGACTACAGCTCAGCATTCAACACTATTGTTCCTGGAAAGCTCATAAGGACCATGGACTGAGCCCCTCCCTCTGCAACTGGGTCCTGGACTTTCTGGTGGGCAAAGCCCAGGTGGTGAGAGTGGGCAACCTCACTTCCTCCACACTCACTCTGAACACTGATGCCACTCAGGGCGTCCTCAGTCTCCTCCTAATTCCCGGCTGCGTCACCACTTCCAGCTCCAATGCCATCATCAAGTTTGTTGATGACACCACCATCCCTATAACAGACGCTGATGGAACGGCCAGAGAAGAGGTCAAAGCCCTGGCAGTGTGGTGCCCGGACAACAAAATCTTTCTCAACGTCAGCAAGACCAAGGAGCTGACAGTGGACCACAGGAAGGGGGGGGGGGTCACACAGACACTCGAAGACAGCCTGCCAATGGCTCTTCTTCCTGATGAGGCTAGAAAAGTTTGGTGTGTCCTCGAACATCCTCACAAACTTCTACAGGTGCACCATTGAGCAGTCTCTGGCTGCATCACTTCTTGGTACGGCAGCTGCTCCGCCCAGGCCCGCACAGCCTTGAAAACCATTCAGACCATCACCGGCAGGGTGCTGCCAACCTAGACAACATCTATGTGATGAATACCATAAAATCACTAGGGACCCAAGCCACCCACCACCCAATCCTGTTACCATCTGCTACAGTAACAGTCACGCACTTCAGGGCTGAAGGACAGTTTCAACTTACAGGCCATCAGGCAACTGAACCGCTGAACTATACCACAAACCCACACCACTTTGTGTATAATATGTATATGCGCATGCACCTTATACCTGCACAGCTGTATCTATAGCTTTGGATCATTCTCCATTGCTACTTTTATTTTATTCCATGCTACCTTTAATTTATTGTTTTACATTTTTCTTTGATTTTCCTACCATGTTGGAACAGGCTTTGTCCAAAACATTTAATTGTACAGTATGTGTACAATTTAAAAACAAGCATCACAAGTAAGTGATGCTACAAATTTGATAGTAAGCAACTTGAACTTGAACTTGCACCCTTTTCCCTTAAGCCCTACCCGTGCTAACGACTCCCACTGTCCCACATCCATTGCCTTTAAACATCAAAGACCTAGGCCACTGTTAGTTGAGTATAATGTTGAGTATAATGTTGAAAATTGATTAATCATTTGAGGTATCAGATGAGCTTATAACAAATAGTTAAATTAATGCTATAAATGCCATTGCAAATATATCATCAGACATATATAGACTAATGTACAATGGTTCATTGTGTGTTACTTCTCTCATGCGTACAAATCATCAATGATTTCAAGCAGATAACTTGTGATCAGATTTTCACTTTCGTTTTCACTTTTCTCAAGTGCTTGTTTTTACTGTAATCTTCATTCTTTTTTAAGGTCTTTAAGTGAACATTTTACATGACATAATACATTTGATTGACATTAAAGAGCCCTGTGCTTGATGAATTATGTGGACAGTTAGTTGTTTCACAGTCTGTCAGGCTGTTATAGACAGCTTCAAAATTCATCTTCATGCTGACTTGTGCTGCTGAAAAGATCATTGGCCAAGACATGGAGTAAAAGCTATTTTACTGGCATGAAGATATGAAGGTGTGTGTGTGTGTGTGTGTGTGTGTGTGTGTGTGTGTGTGTGTGTGTGTGTGTGTGTGTGTGTGTGTGTGTCATACATTGGACCATAGGGACAAAGGCTACTATTATTATGCCTTCATAAAAAAATGTGTTCTCTCTCTCTTTCTCTCTCTCTCTCTCTCTCTCTCTCTCTCTCTCTCTCTCTCTCTTTCTCTCTCTCTCTCTCTCTCTCTCTCTCTCTCTCTCTCTCTCTCTCTCTCTCTCTCTCTCTCTCTCTCTCTCTCTCTCTCTCTCTCATAGGAAGGTTTTGTTTGCTACCTTCAACCACTACAGGAAGTAATTACAGGTCTTTGAAATAACACAAGCCAGTGCAACACACGATACGCAAACACACACCACACACACACACACACACACACACACACACACAACAATCACCAGTGAGTCAACACTTAGAGTTATGCAAAGCTTGCTCCTTAATAATCATATTAGTTATGCAGAGCACAGGGAGATGAAGCATATTGGCAGCCTCTGGAATATCAATGCTTAATTGCCCCGCCATGGATTTTTGGGGGTAAACATTTATTAACTACTACAAATTGGGCCTTGTGGATAGCGAAAGCTGGCTGTTTCTATGTCCTTATATGTCCTTCTATTTGAGCAGAAGTGACCAGCTTCTCCCCTCTTTCTTACATCAAGCGTCACGCCCACTATTAATTCAAATGGTTTGTTATTTATGGGTGAAAACTCTAAGTGTATGTAAAGTACACTATAGCACTCAAAGTGCCCTAGTGTATGCCAATGTTGCTACTTGCAACATTCCTGTCCACACCGTTTCAGTTGACATAACTCACTCTCTACAGTAAACTCTTCACAAGCCAACTTGATAATACTTTTTTAGTTTTTTTTCTTCGTTTTTTGCACACAGTGACCCTATGTCCCATTATTCTAATGATGTGAACATTGTTTTTTTTTAACAAACCATTCACAGCATCAACCAAACTCCACTGAAGGTCATGGAGCAGACAATGGAGGCTCGGCAAGTCAACATTGACCTCCTCCTCTCCTGCCACCCTGTCCTCTCACATCTCCCCAACCAAGCCTTGAAAAGGCCCCACCTTGCACCCCTCCCCTGGCTGACCTTGGAGGTGGGGCACTGGCAGGAGTCAGCATTTCTTTTCCAAAGAGCCCAGGAGATGTCAGGCTGAATAATGTGTACCATGAATAAAACACATTAGCGACAAAACATTGAATAATTCACCCTTTCAGTGCCCACAAAAACATACGCACATGTGACACAGACGATATCAGGACATCAGTCACCATATGTTTTACTCCCAGCTTCTCTGTCTGTCTGTCTGTCTGTCTGTCAGTCCGTGTCTTCCTCATCTCCCCTGTGTCTCTAACTTGCTACCAATCTCTGGTCTCTCTTTTGTCCTCTTTTTATCCCCTCTTTCTATTCCTTGTTGCAGTATTTTTTGTCTTTCTTTTTCTTCTCCTCACTCTTCCTCTTTTATATTTTACTCTATCTGTCAACTAGGTTGTCGCTCTCTCACTTACTAACCCCTCAAACCCCCCACTCTCTTCCTCTCTCTCCCTCTCTCCCTCTCTCTCTATGGCCTCTCAGTTGACATTTCTGCTGATGGCGACTGTCTATTTATACTTTTTTTCCCCTGGAACATCTCAGCATTTATCTAAAGGGCCCTTGAACTTGAGGAGCAGGTTTGTTCACAGAGAATGGTTGATGGCTGCCAATGTGCGGTGAGTCCAAAATGGATTCATCATTTAGACACGATGCGGCGACACCCAGCTGAGAGCGTTAGAAGTGAAAAACACCCAAATTAGTGGGAGGTCTGCGGGCGATCTGCACATTTACATCTGACCCAGTATGCTTCTCCTCCACATCCTCCACAACCCTGGCAGCATATGTGCTCTCAAATCTTTTGTCCCAACTCCGAAAAAAACATGGCTTTTGTTGCAATTATGATCTGGGTCAGCCCACAACCATAATTAAATATACTGCAATACCTTTCTATGTCCACAACTATATTAAACACATTTAAAATGTGGGAGGGTCTTGGACGGTGGTTGGGTGGGGTATGAGGAGATTCTGGTACATTAACTTAGAGTCAGTACAGGTGGAGACTCCTTCATTTTGGTGGCTATAATTTCCGATGTACCTAATAAAATGTATTCCAACACAACACATAATTGCATTAGCAAAGCATTTCAAATGCCTGTCAAATGGCTGAACCTCAAGGGACATTTCCGTTCCCTTGACTACTGAATCATCAATAGAATTATTGTATAGTTTAGTGGAAGGAAGTTCTTCAAAGTTCTTTGTGATGTTTGGTTCATTACCCACAGCTGGGAGTAGTTTGTGTGCTTGTTCAAATCAAAAATGATTTTTTGAAAGCCACAGAATATTGTCAGTGGTTACTGTGTATAAAGACATGGAAGCTCACCATTTTCTCCTGATTTTCTACCCGTGTGTGTGTGTGTGGGGGGGGGGGGGGGGGGGGGGGAGAGAAAGAAAGAGAGAGAGAGAGAGAGAGAGAGTGTGGTTGGGGCTTTAAGATATTTATATGAAATGTGTGTTACTGTGTGTGTGTGTGTGTGTGTGTGTGTGTGTGTGTGTGTGTGTGTGTGTGTGTGTGTGTGTGTGTGTGTGTGTGAGGGAGAGAGGGAGAGAGAGAGAGAGAGAGAGAGGGGTTTGGGGTGTAAGAATATGTATCTGGAGTGTGGGGTGTTTGTAGTCACTTGATGTTTCGAATGCTGGGTGTAAAAGAATTACAGGCAGAGAGGCAAACCTCTAACAGCAGTCAGATGTGAGTCTCAATAGCAGAGTACACAGAGTCCTACAATGAGCAATCTATTTCTTTGACCACACAACTACAATAGACCACACAGACCTTGGCGGGATAATATGTTGAGACAGCTTATGTTAGTAAATATTGAAAGTCTGATCAGTCTGCTTTTTAAATAAAATAATTTTCCCCATGGGGGACCAATAGAGATATAGAAAAAATATTTAAAAAATCTATTTTAGTCTAAATAGAATAGACCAATCTGTGTCCACAAAAATAATTTAACCAGGGAATTTAGATACCACGTGCTACGTGACCATATTTTACGTACTCTTTTGTGTGAGTGTACTTATGCCCTGTGTGTGTGCATGCGGATGGGACTCACCAGGGCACAGTAAGTCTCCGGTGGGTCCCCGCAGGTGATATTTGGGGGGTCCAGGGTCACCTTTAGGTGCTTGGTCATGTCGGCCGCCTCTGGCTGGCAGGCCATGTAGTCCCAGGTGAGGCCCTCGTCCGTGTACACCTGAGACTTGCACACGTCGTAGTGTCCCCAGGCTGGGTAGTGCTGCATGGCTGCGTAGCAGGGGCCACTCCACAGGGCCTGCAGCAGGCCCAGCGCCAGGGGGAGATGCATGGCGGACCGTATTCTGGGACACAGATGTGGTAGGGCTCTGGTTCTCCCTAACTTTCTCTTTCCCTCTCTTGCTGGGCCCCTTGGGATTTTCTAGGAGTCTTTCCCTCTGTGGCTCCCGAAATGAACAACCCCAAGACAAAGGTTTGGATAGTGTTGTTTTTTTCCCCCGCTTGGCTTTGTGTGTCCACCTCTCCCCCACCACTCTGGTCCCCCTCTCAACACCGTGCCCACTCCACCCCAACAGAGAAAGACCCAGTGCCTCCGATAGTCCCACTTCTACCTGGAGCTGTGGAGGAGAGATGGGGTGGGGGTGGGGTTGGGTGGGGGGCGTAGCCGCATGCCTCTTGTTTTCTGTTCTGGGTGAAAAGCAGAGCCGGTTAAACTGGGTGACCCTCCCTGTCCTCTTGATCTAGTCTATCCGTCCTCAAAAAGACAGGATAGGATTATTTTTTTTGTCTTTGATGCTCCAGGGGAAGCAAATCACTGGAGGACAAAAATGGAGGCCCAGGGGCAGCGCCCTTCCACCACCGAGGGAGACAGGAGAGGATGGTCCGTAGGAGGAGGAGAAGGAGGAGGAGGAGGCGAGTCCTGAAGACGGCAGCTTCAGTTATGGTACCCCCACCCGACACGGCTGATAGGGATGATGAGTGACAGGTCTCCTCACCTCGGCCGGCTGTCAGTCATGACTCACCATACAGGCCCAGATGTTTCGGTGCTAAGAGAGAGAGAGAGACATACAACAGGAGAAGCATGGTGAGGCTTTCGCCATGGGGGGAAATTATTTGATCGGAAGAACATTAGCTGGCTTGTGTGTGTTTGTGTGTTTAAGTGTGTTGGTTGTTAGGGGCCATGTGTTTAAATAAATGCCTGTATATGAGCCAGAAAGCTTGTATTATTTTGAATTGCTATGCATGTGTATGTGTGTGTGTGTGTGTGTGTGTGTGTGTGTGTGTGTGTGTGTGTGTGTGTGTGTGTGTGTGTGTGTGTGTGTGTGTCTGTGTGTGTGTGTGTGTGGGCTCATGTTTGTGTTTGTGTCGTTCATGCTGAGATGTGTGGGATGGACAGCTGGGTGCCAGTGTCTATCAAAGCACATAGAATGAGTCACATTGAAGTAAACTGGATCCTACTGCATTCACACAAAGATAGCCTCCACCCTACTCCCAGCAACTAGCACAGACACAAACACACACATTCACAAATAAATCCTGTATGCATCTTTGCACAAATATCCATCCTTACACACTTTAGTGTTCTCTAGATGCTTTAAAACACATCTGGCTAAAACCATACCATGGTTATCATACAACATGGTTTATACCATGTTGTATGATAACCAGGAAACTCTCTTTCACACACTATGAGTAACTGATACACAAAGAGATACAAAAATACATAGACATAGAATTTGGATTTGTTTTGTTATTTATAGGCCTATGTCTCGTGACACTCACATGCCTCTCTGAAGTTAACTGTTTTGATTCTACTTCTTCTCCTTATGGTGTTATGTTTCTTTTCTTCAACTCTAGTCTGTTTGTCGGCTTTGTCTTACAAGAAACACAGAAGTTGTTTATATTTTATCTATCTATCTAATTTGTATATATAAATATGTATTTATAGTGCTGTTGTTTTCCTTGTCTGGTTTCCTTCTACATGTATTCATTGATGTTACCAGTTTATTTGTAAACTGACTGGAGTTTAATGTAATTCTGCAACAAATTCCTGCTGAATTCCCTCCTCTGAGAAACCCTACAGAATACAAAGTACATACAGAAGCATAGGAAGCCTGCAGCATTCAGGACATTGTTTAGTTACATTATATGTAGCACGTAGCTACATAATAGTGGCTAAAGACACCACCTGGCTCACTGGCCCAAATGTGTCGACTATGCCTTACATTCCCCCTCACACCTTAATCAGTTCCTCCCTTTCTCACCTTACATTACCCTGACCAGTCGCATGTCGTTGTCGCATGATCCATCCTCTCTCTCTCTCTCTCTCTCTCTCTCTCTCTCTCTCTCTCTCTCTCTCTCTCTCAACCCAGGGAATTGGATTGCACATCCCTGTTTGGAAGAGCATTCTGTACACATCTCCTGTATGTATGTGTGTGTGTGGGTGTGTTAACTGATAGCAGCTTTCACTAATGGCAGTAAGACAGTAAGTAAGAGAGAGAGAGAGAGAGAGAGAGAGAGAGAGAGAGAGAGAGAGAGAGAGAGAGAGAGAGAGAGAGAGAGAGAGAGAGAGAGAGAGAGAAGAAGAAGGAAAGAAGAAAGAAAGATGGGATAAAGGAAGAGGTAGCGCACTACACATTTTAGTGCTGGCTAATCAGTCAGGCGAGTCGATGTCAGTGTGCTGACCCATGCGCAACCCTCCAGTCTACATCAATCAATTAGGCCCCGGCACAGGCCCAGAACAGGCCCAGCATAGGCCCAGCTCAGCCCCAGGCAGGGTGCATTCAGGTCTTACTGTTGAGCAGCCGTTTGCTACCAAGACATCTGCTGGTGCTTGTTTACAGCATGTACACACACATAGACACACACACACACACACACACACACACACACACAAACACACATACACACGCCGCACACACATATACATACTGTACATACATATTTGCTGTTGTTTAATGGTGATTTACAGTCGAAGTTGACCACTTTGTGTGGCCGAAGATGGCCCGAGGTGAAATATGTTTTTGCGTTGCATGCATTATAGAGTCATCAGAGCAACACAATATAGGAGAGGTCTGAGGCCATCTGACAGGCAACAATAAAGCTTTTCCAGCTAAAGCACAAAAAGCGGCAGTAGCTCAGTGGGTACAGCAGGTCATCTATGAACCTGAGGGTTGGTGGTTCGATCCCCACCTCCAACTGTCCACATGTAAAACCCCACAAATGTACTGTAATCGCTTTGGACAAAAGCGTCTGCTAAATGTAAATACCATTCCATGAATACATGAGCAAGGGCAAGTAGTGTACGTTGGTGTCATCATTTAATACTTCTAGACTGAGAGTGAGCAGCTCAAATGAACTGCTGTATTTCACAGAGAGTGGATCACAGATAATGACATTTAAGTGTTTGACTTGAAAATAGAATAGTGTTGATTAATCAACATGTTGGTCAACACAGGATGAAAGAGATGAAAGAGCACCCAATATCATCCCTTATCACTGCATTCCACAAAGGGGGATCTCAAGTATGCTATCTTCCTAGAATGCTATTTCTCTAGAACAGTGGAGTCTTTATGGATTTTCAGAATATGAGGGATGGGGAATTAGATATATCCGTTTTGTGGAAATATATCAATACTAAGGACTATCTAAGGACTGCAAATTGCTCAGAGAAAATCAAAATTGAATCAGAGCTAGATAAATGTTCACCAAATCACTATAATATATATATAAACAAATCAAGGTGAAATGGGGAAGCATGGAGGGACAGAAGGAAGGAGGGAGGTAAGTTGCTTTGGATAAAAGCGTCTGCTAAATGCCCTAAATGTAAATGTAAATGTAAGAAGTCTATTCATGGTAAAAGTGAACGAACGAGATGTAAGCGGCTGACGAAGTGGCCAATTATCTCAAGGAACTCTTGGCAGGGAGCTAGCTGTGCCCATTACCAAACATAATATTACCATGTTAAGGAGCTGGCGCCTTGTCAACGCTCCGTGTGTGTGTGAGTGTGTGTGAGATAGAGGCTCTGGTAGTTGGTAATAAGGGCGGCGGTGGCAGCAAGGCTACGACAAGGAGCATTAGGGATCCCCCCCTAGCGCCCCACCAGTCCTGGCCACTGGCCCATCCTCTCATTACTCTCCACTTAGAATACGCTCACTGCAGCCTGATTTGAGGGAGAGAGAGGGGGAGAGAGAGGGGGAGAGAGAGGGGGAGAGAAGCACATTGTGCATTTCAAGAGGGACCTGGGCGAGTGAGGGGAGGGGCAGGGCAGGTCATCACTCATGTTTTTTTGATCATGGTGATTATACTGGAGGACATCAGACATATATGTGAGTGTTTGTGTGTGTGTGTGTGTGTGTGTGTGTGTGTGTGTGTGTGTGTGTGTGTGTGTGTGTGTGTGTGTGTGTGTGTGTGTGTGTGTGTGTGTGTGTGTGTGTGTGTTTGGAGGGAAAGGTGGAAGTGTAAGGAAACATGGCTGCTTTCGTTCCTCCAGAGATGAGAAGACATTTCCTGATCTACCTGCTCAGTTCAAAAGTCAAACCACTGGGTGGGTGGCATTAGCTCAGTGGGTAGAGCGGGTCGTCCACCAACCGGAGGGTTAGCAGTTTGATCCCCACCTCCAACTGTCCACTTGTCAAACCCCACAAATGCATGACAAAATATGCTGATTGTAAGTCGCTTTGGACAAAAGCGTCTGCTAAATGCCCTAAATAAAAATAAAATAAAATAATGCCCAAAAGTATTGTCGGAAATATCTAAGAGCTATTAATTGAGTGACATTTATTAGCAATTATATCCGCCCGCTATCAGTGAGTGTGTGAGTGAAATGAACTTTGAATGTCTTTTCTGGTTGACTGCGCATGCCTCTGCCTCTGTATGAAAGCAATCTAGATTTTAGACCGCTCTCGGATTACTTCTGAACGATCAGGGCATCTCTTCTCTGATTGGTTCAGGGAATCCATCTTGCCTGTCAATCACAGGTGCGTGTAATGCAACACTTCTCAATAGTAGAGAAACACAGGGAAGAAGAGAGCAGAGAAGGAGGGGACATTTTTTCTGGGTTGTTGAGTTTCAAAATGTGCTCTGTTCTTTCCCTTTCTAACTCTTGAATATTACCTACAGCTCCTTTACGTCTAGATGCCCCAGTCATCTTTAAAACAACACACACAACCATGTGAATATTGTGTGAGTCCAGGAGAATACTTGAGGAAGGCCATGCAGTGTGAGCCAGTGAAGTGAGCCACCAGTGAAGCATCATATGGACAACATATGAGTGAAGTAGAGAACTCACTTTTTGTATAGGCAAGACAGGGCTTCTCTAGGGCTTTCCTTTTTGCTTTCATATAAGTCTTAAAATTAAAATGTTTATGTAGTATTGTGACAAAGGTTTTGACAAAGACTTTGAAATTGGGACAACATTCTCGGTACTTGGCTCAGTATGTCCCAACACTCCCAGTACTCCATGAGAATATACCCGCAGATCTCTGGTACTGCTTGTCATGTCGTCCCCATTTAAGCAAGACCAATCCTGGCAGGAGTGGAAGGGCGGACACAGAGAAATACAGAGAAATACACCAGATGACAAGCAGAGAGACAGACAGAAAGACCTGCCAGAGAGACAGACAGACAGATACAAGCAGACAGACAGAGAGGGACATGCTTGGACGGCTCCCTGGCTGCTCCCACACCTCACCAGAATATTCATAATCTCCCCTGTTAGCCACCTGCCAATGGGGCAGCTGTCCTCATGCATAAAGATGCGACCCGGACGGCGACTCAAGAGACTCTACTGCAAGACATGGCAGCGAGATTAACGAAGGTGGGGGGGGGGGGGGGAGGTCATACAGCATCCTCCAGGGGCATTGGAAGGCCAACTAGTGATCCCATATCACCTCCCAACTCTATCTGAGATACATTGTCCTAAATGTCTCTGGCTCTTAACAGACAGATGTCTTGAAGGAGACATGATGATGGCTGGAGAGAAGGATGAGGTGGCAACAGCTGTTGCCGTGTCTTCCAGGGAGAATGACGAGGAAGAAGAGGAGAGAGACAAGGAGAAGGGAGACGAGAGAAGGAGGAAAACAAGGAGGAGGAAAGGAGAGTTAGGATAGGGTTGGGTCGTGGGTGGCTAATCTAGTGATTATCAAGGCAGTTTATTCCAGGAACTCTTTAATGCTCAAAGGTTCTTAACAAAACACTCAAATAAAATCATAGATTATATACGATAGTACTTCACATGATTGGAGTGGAAAATTGTGGCAATTCACAGGGGCAGCGATGTCTCGGATTAAACTTGTACTTTTCTGTACTGGCCTGTTTGATGCAGTCCCTGTACTTTGATTTGACAGTTTGGTCAAACCATCAGCGCTATGGTGGTATCTGAGTACCAGACAGGTAGTCTGCTCTGAAGGAACTGCTCTGAAGGAACAGCCAGGTCCCTACTCACCACTGGCCCCAAGTAAAGAATTGCATGGCATCTCCTATACCTCCAAGAACACTTGTCAACCCCACTTGATAAAAAAATTGTTTGTGCGTGCGTGCGTAGGTCTGTATATGTATGTGTGTCTGTGTGTGTAGGGGGGAATGCCATGGCCACTTTTTGACAGGGTGACCATGGCGATTCAAGGCATGTCAGTGACACCTGTACAAAACACATAAAGGCCCCAAGCTAAAAAATAGACAGACAGGGGGGCACCCTCCCTGCTCTACCTGTCTATCTACCTGTCTCTCTGTCACTCTCTAGATAGCCATCACTCCTTCATACCTTGCAGTCAACCATGAGGCTGCTTTTCGCGACATAGAAACACCACATGCATTATTGAAAGAGGCTTTTTCTATCTACCGTGACATGCCCACATACTCAACATGTCCACTCAGTGATCCACATGAAGTCTCTCCAGGTACAGCTCTAGTCTAGATGGAAATGTAACGGCTCCTGGGTGAATGTTTGTGTGTGTGTGTGTGTGTGTGTGTGTGTGTGTGTGTGTGTGTGTGTGTGTGTGTGTGTGTGTGTGTGTGACCACACACACAGAGTTTGAAGTGGTGGAATTGATTCAAACAACCTTATTGTTAAATGTGCTCATATATAACATTATTCATTGGCATATCATGGGAAATAGAAATAACTTTGGTATTCGCTGGCTTTATATAATTCATTTTGAAGAATGTTGTCTCAGGTTAAAAGATGGAACCAAGATAATAACCAAGATATCTTTAATTTGATAATGTCAAATTAAAGATAATGACACAATACAGCAGTTCAGACATGATTAAACAAAGTCAAAAATGCTGAGAACATTAGATGTGTTAAATTATCCTGCATGTCTACACAAAAAGACAAGACAATATATTCCATATCAGCAAAATGGGCGCCCGTAATGACCCTCAACATTTAGCCTGTTCCACAGGGGGGCGCCCCTTCAAGACGGGTTGCCTAAGTACTTTTTTTTTTTATTCCATTAATCAGTTAGTCAGTCAATAACCGACAAAGTTCTTCTGTACTACTTTTTGTTAAGAGTTTTCTAAAAACAAGTATATTGGTTATTGCTCAGAGAAAACAAGACAAAAAGACCCGTAGACGACGCACAAGCTTAATCTCTCTAGACATTATATAGCCCATAAATTAAAGACCACAGGCTACTATTTAACATTTCAGCATCCACGCCTGGTCGTTTTAAAGCACATCTTGGATGTGTATTACCTAAATGAACGTCGAAAAAACACTTTCTAAAACAAGCGGAAAAACTTACATTTATTCGGCGCTCTTTGGTTTTTACAGTCCCCATCCACGTCCTCGTCGCTCCTCAACAAGTTCAGAGAAAGAATGGAGACACACAGAGCGTCCTTCAAGAGGACGCGTGGAGGTGCACGTGATGAGCTCCTGGAGCGATTGCTTCTTAAAAGTTGATGACCACACGAGTTAAAGGAACGCTGACTTTCCGCGGCAGCCTAAAGAGTTCCCCGATACGCACGTCACAAAAATCGCTGTGCGGACCATTTCTTTGGCAAAGAGAGAAAACAATTAGAAGATGTTTGTTCTCAGTTCAAAACAAATAACGGATCACTTATCCAGAGCGCATGGGCAGCAAGCTGTGTGTGTTAACGGGATCATTTTGACGCGAGGTCCGGTTCCAAAGTGTCCATCAATTTCCCCATGCCATTTCTTCACGACATCGCGTCGAAACACACGCTATGTCCACAAAGACTTGCAAAAAAACTGGAAAAACAACAAAGTAACGAATGAATTCCTAGTAATAAATTCCTTATCCCGTGCCACAATTTGGAGTCTTTAACAGAGAGATACACGCGCGCACCAATCGTCGACCTTTGCTTTTGCTGTGATCAGCTCCCTGACACTAAGAGACCGGAGGAATGACACCAAACGGTGTCCACCACAGAGCGGAGGAATGACACCAATCAGTGTCCACAATGCGGAGAACAGCCTCCCTGCTACTTTTGTGGTGTGGTCCAACACAGGCAGTCAGGAGCAGGAGCCCGCCCCAGCCGGAGATAGCGGGGCAGACAGAACGCGCGGAGGATCTATTTGATTTGAGAAGCGCGCCCAGCCTATTCTTCCGCGGTGCACACCTAGTTTCCTGCCTAATTATTTGTGGACCCCAAAAAACTCCGCAGACGATACTGTTGGCCTGTATATGGACATGTGTGGGCTTCTAATGAAGACTTTAGAGAGACAAGCACAGCTCCTTTCAGATACACTGAAAGCCAGACCGATGGACACCAGTCAAGTGTGTAACAGCAGTCCACATTAGACTATAATGTTTGATTCATGTGTGTGTGTGTATGTGTGTGTGTGTGTGTGTGTGTGTGTGTGTGTGTGTGTGTGTGTGTGTGTGTGTGTGTGTGTGTGTGTGTGTGTTGTGTGTGTGTGTGTGTGTACGCACACACTTTCTCGCATGTGCGTGAGGTCGTCTGAGAAAGAGAAAGAGTCACAGATCGAAGATGAAAATAAGGTTTAAAGTCTTTAAACTCTAATCCGGACGTGTATATGACGAGCTACAATTATTTAATTTCGTTGGCGACATTTTCTTGCTTGAACTGTATTAGGCCTTTCAATGAGCCTGGTGAGAGTAGACTATTGTTGTGATTTCAGGAAAATGCGTATAGTCGGCTAGATTTTAGGTCTGCCATTTATTTTTATTGAAGACAAGCACAAACCTCTGACTTTTAGTTTGGTCACAGAGAGAGAAAATGCTCTCACCATAGCAGTAGGCCTATACAGTTATTTGTACTACTATTTAGTTAACATGTGCGTGTTATTTTATGCTGTTATTTTGAGTTGTAAAACCACAGTGCCAGCAATGTGTGGAGAGCAGCATAGCTGTGTGAGGCAGACACCATTAATTTAGTCCGTCCAATGTGGCTGTGAAGCACATGGTCTCGGAAAGTAGTTCATATGCAAGTTAATACGCCATCTTTTGTACTCAATCTCGTCAAGAAAAAATGCACCCTCATATTCCCACAACGGCTACCCGTTTTAAAATAGCATTACGCATCAAATAATTAACTTTTTTGCAAATTCTAGCAAAAAAAAGTTGGTTACAATAAGGAATTAATACAAAATAAGGTTTCTCACCTCGTTACATAACCTGTTAATATTCCGTGATCTAAAACAACGGTTGACAGTTGACCTGCCACACCCAGAGGTTCCGTGTTGAAATGGCACCTGAGAGGCTGCACAGCGGAGTCACGAGACGGCTACAGTGGCTCGTGCTGCTCGGACTCTGCCACGCGGGAAGGAGCGGAAGGCGGGAACGACAGAACTCCGGAGAGCCACTAATCACACCAAATGGATTCAACACGTCCGGGCCACTTTGAACCCATTTGCTATATCCTTGATAAGCAATGTCGATTTTTTTTGTAGGTTTAGTTTAGTTTTAGGTAGGTAGGTTTTAGTAGGTAGGCTACTTGAAACAAACCGACAAACCAGTGGCTCAATTTGAGCTCATACAGTAGCTTTCAGTAACATGTATCGTATCTCTAAATTTATATTAGTTAGGCTATAGGCCTAATTCAAATTGACATTTCATGGTTTTGATTAAACTGACATCATGTATTTCATATACCAGAGCATCTAATTTACTACACTTTTGAAAGGCTTGTGTATCGTCGGATCGTCGCATTTCAGCACCATGGACAGTCCCGAGAGGGCGGATTTCTCTCTCTCTCTCTCTCTCTCTCTCTCTCTCTCTCTCTCTCTTCTCTCTCTCTCTCTCTCTCTCTCATCTCTCTCTCTCTCTCTCTCTCTCTCCTCTCTCTCTTCTCATCTCTCTTCTCTCTCTCTCTCTCTCTCTCTCTCTCTTCTCTCTCTTCTCCTCTCTCTCTCTCTCCTCCTCTCTCTCTCTCTCTCTCTCTCTCTCTCTCTCTCTCTCTCTCTCTCTCTCCATGCCCAAGGGCAGAACGCCTGACATAAACCTCCCTTCCTAATTCACACTTCACACTGCCACAAAAAAAAGAGAAAGAAAGAATGGAGAAGAACATTGAGATCCCAGTTATTGACTAAATACAATGGCAGCGTATAATATATTCATTTCACCATTCATTTTCAAAAAGCCGTCCACAGAGAATTAATCCCTTCTCTGTCTGTTGTTCAAGAACTAAAAATACGGAGCTGAGGCACATCGAGTCATGAGACAAACTGCTGGGCCTCCCTACTCACGGATAGGTTATTATGGTAGGCCTACATAACATGAAGGACGATGACCATTTGCAATATATCGCCTGTACCTGGAGTTGTTCAGATGTGTTTTTTACCAAACGTTATTTTATGTTTATGCATACTAATTACATGTGGCTAACAAGGATCACAAACACACACACACACACACACACACACACACACACACTACAAACATCATATATCATGGTCCCGTGATCACATTGTCTTTGTCACGTGTTTGGGATAACATTTTGTTCTTCAAATGACCTCTTTCTTAGCGTGGCCATGATTAATATAGAATTGAGGACCACAGCGATTTGACCATGGTGTGTGTCTGGACGCCAGACACACCAGAACTATTGGATTTTTACTTCTGTTATTCTTCCCACTCAATCGAGGGTAATGTTGCGTCCGTTAGGGGGGACAGGATAGTGGTGTGTGTTTGTGTGTGTTTGTGTGTTGTGTGTGTGTGTGTGTGTGTGTGTGTGTGTGTGTGTGTGTGTGTGTGTATGTTAGTGGGGGCAGAGGTGTGTGTGTGTGCGGTGGGCATTTGTGTGTGTGTGTGTTGTGTGTGTGTGTGTGTGTGTGTGTGTGTGTGTATGTTAGTGGGGCAGAGGTGTGTGTGTGTGCGGTGGGCATTTGTGTGTGTGTGTGTGTGTGTGGGTAGTGGTTTGAGGGTTATAGCAGCTGTCCCCAAATTGCTGTCCAATCCACTTGACTTCCTACACATTCTTATTTAGATTCTGTGAAAGATCTGCTCTTGGCTGTTTCAACAGAGCAGTAAACAAATTGTTCCCCGGTCCGACACTCTAGCGACACGGAGCAGATGGGCTTGCTGGAGGTCAGTGGGAGAGGGCCAATGCTTTAATACACCTGGTCCTTTTAGATTTAGTGCAACACAAGGTCCAGGGCTTATCCCCTGCTAACCTTCAGACTGTACAATCTTACTGGTGCAGACCCCACTGTGTGCTCCGTGTTTATCCCTCCCCTGCTCCGTGTCCTTAAACCCCCAACTCCACTTCTCTCTAAATTGAAATATCATATTAAATTCTAAAACAGTACCTGGGTGAAGAATTACATAGGAGTCTAATCCCCAAAAAAGTGCATGATTGAAAAGGGATTAGTGTGTGTGTGTGTGTGTGTGTGTGTGTGTGTGTGTGTGTGTGTGTGTGTGTGTGTGTGTGTGTGTGTGTGTGTGTGTGTGTGTGTGATTATTTGTATACGGTTTTGCAATTTGCTGGATTTGTCCGTGGTTTTGGGCTGCCTGCCATGCAGGAGGTGATTGGGTCTATTCAGAGTCATGTGGTCCGGGTCTATTCAGATTCATGTGTCCGGTGAATGGTTTTGGATCTAGTCTTAACCGTCCAGTGTCCGCATGCAAGGAGTCATGCCCCAACAGAGCCTCGGGTTAGTTACATTTCTAAAGAATCTCGTGGCATTCAATCAAGCAAACCCAGCAAAACGTCTCAATACTCGCTCCTATTGACGTAAATGCACTGTGGATGCACTGGTTGTGCTGGTGGGAAGCAGAGTTCAACACATGGCTGCTAGTGTCCAGCAAGTGATAGGACAAGGGGGACTGTGGTTTTCTAACACTAACAATCATGCTGACAAATTGACTCTTTTGGCAGCCCCTGGGGAGTTGCAGCCCCAATTGGGGGTGGCTCTACCAAATTAGCTTTTGTCAATACCCTGTTTTCCCATCTGTCCTCTCGGGATACGCTGACAGAAATATTAGTGACTGTAACCGGCAGTGGGAATTGAATCCTATTGGCTTATCCACAGGATCATTAGCATAGAAGGTGAATGGGAGTCCATGATTAGACACGTTGCCACCAGACTCCACTCGAGTTTCAGAGGCAATCGAAAAAAGAAAGCATCGAAATAGATGCGTTCCATGACTTTTTCCCTTCACTGTAAAAATGTAGTTAGAAGTCACTGGTAACCATGTTCACTTATGTGAACTTGTTACTTCTTAATATGGATATCGAAATTGATATGTAGATGATGACAGATCATCTAGGGGCTGAGGTTGTAACGTACACTATTCTTCTGTATACTTACTAACTCGTGCTCTCTTTTTCCCATGCCCTTCACAAGCACAGACACTCCAAAAGACACATGCACAAACACACATACACATCCCAAGGCAATTAGGCAATTTCCCTCAGGGATCAATAAAGTATGTCTGTCAAAAGACATCCTTGTGAGACTAAACCTAAGTGAAAACAATAATCAGCATACTGTGTGTTTAAATGTGTTACTGCGAGAGCCGTAAAACACCAGACTAGTTTACTTCAACTGGTTACTTAGGTCTTGATATAATATGATATGATATTAAAAATAATCTTTCCCCCTGTGGAGGTCTTCAATACAGGGGGGGCAACACGTCCAGTCAACTACTTCTAATTCCACAGACTATACTGCTGCCGTGCTGTCCTATCTAATCTTGTTCCTGGCTCTATTTTACACAAACCATGTATCTGGAAATAAGTTAGATTAAGCACACAAGACTATTGATTCAGTCCAAATTGTGACACCATACAAGGACAAATAATTACATTTAAAAAAGTTTCAACGCTTGTATTTCTAATGGCTTCTAAATGATCTGAGGCTGGGATGGATTACAATGAGTTTAGCACCGAGGAGGCCAGAGTGGCTGTGCATGTGTAAGTTTGCTTTCCCGCCGTGACAGTTTAACAGAGGTGTAGACATGCAGCACCAGGCTCCAGTCTCCTGGTTCCAACCTTTTTCTCTCTCTCTCACTGTTTTACTGCACTAGCAATGGGGCAATGGGCTATGGGGGCAAAACTGTTTAGGTCTCTTGGATGGTCATATCATTGTTCATGTATTAAACTCTCTACACAGATTTAATTTGTGAGCATTTATATTGGACTACTTACTTACTAATTAATATACTCATAATAATACTGTTGATGTATAAAGCACCTTTCGAAATGTTACAATGATAAAACATGTTAACAAACACAGTAAGATGTGAGACTGATTGGTTTGGGCCGTGTCTGCATGTGAAACAGCAGTTACATGCCCAGTGCCAAAAGGAAAAGCTATGATTGCAGTCCATTAACCAGCCTATGAAAGGCTGAGGTGCAATGGATGCATTATCTTGATGAAAAAATATCTTACAATGCAAAAAATACAGCTAATACAGCTTTTGAAACAGAGTGTAGTCTACCTTTCCACTCTTCATTGTTGTTTGGTGATGTGATGTTCTGCTGCCTAGAGGAACACTAGATGCAACAATTAGTGCAATTGTATAAATCACTACCATAATTTCTCTAGGCAGGACTAGTGGAATTTGCTTACCTCTTGCTATCTTCTTGTGTTAGTCCACAGCGATTGCATTAGGCTACACCATGCAGGGGATAACTTTGTAGATTAAACAGAAATATATTGTATTGTAATATATTTATTTTTAGATAAAAACAATATATTGTATATCTATATCTAATAATAGTTTATACATAAGTGTGTCGAAAATTGATTGTTTTAAATCATATTAGTAGGCCTATATGCTGAATTTATTTAAAAATAATGTTATCTTAGACTGACTGTTGTTCGATTGCTACCTTAAGTTATATTTAATATCATGCTTTTAAGAAAGTGTAAATAAAATGCTCTATAATCGTATTGCAGGGCAT
>JAXIVH010000009.1:13328197-13383197 GCA_036785325.1 Urophycis tenuis | reverse complement strand
GAGGGAGACAAGATTTACATGAACAGTATTGCTTTTCTCCAGCCTCCACTTAAACAAAAAAAAAATCCATTCCACCACATTAGCACAATTGCTAATTGCATGGCTGTGTGTGTCCAATTGCACCCATTGATTTGTCCACAACCTTCTCCAGTTGAAACTGAATTGTGAAATTAAAGAGCCCTGTGCTGTCAGATGAAGGATTTTGTGTCACTTTAGCAAAACCGACAAGCTAATATGATGCACAAAACTGCTTACTCAAGCACCCAGGAGGCAGGCATTGTAAGGCATTTAATCATGTGTTGGAAATGTAGTTCAGATGTAGTTGCACCAGGTTTCTACGTCTTTTAGCATAACTCCTTTGGCTTTTTTGTGAGGAGCACTCAATTAGAAAGAAAATTTCTGCTCCGCCTCACTCCCCCACAGAGAGCTCATGAAACACAACCTGGTAGTATATGTGTGAGCAAATGACAAATTGAGCGTGTGCAGGAGTAACTAGATAAGTAAACAGCATATGACTATATTAGATACAGACAGACAGATCTAGACAGATATTAATGATCCCATGCAGATGGCTGATTATAAGATCTAGAAGCATACTGTGCACAACGTATGATACATATGTGTTTGGCTTTAATTCTTATTTTTCACCATCAGCAATTAACATCGAGGGAGACTTTTTTTAAATCTATTATATTTATTTATTATATTTGTGGGTCTTGCATCAACCCATTGCAATGTGCCATGTATCTCCATCTGTACAGCAAGTCAGATAGCTGATATGAAACAAGCAGCCTGCATGGTACACATGGGCATTACATTCAAGCATATAACAATTGTCACAACTCTGCCATCTGTCTGGCCTCTCAGCCATCACCTCACTGAATGTACATCACAGATTGTGCTGCTTGTACTATTGGTCAATGTGATGGCACTGAATGCAAAACATAGGTTGTGGTCTTCTTAAGGAGGTAAGTAATAGCCGGTGGATGCTTTTGTTGGAGTTAAACAGTGTTTTGTGTGACGTCCTCCCGTATCACTGAGCTCAATGAGTAACTTGGGGTGGACGCAGGAGGTCTGCAGGACTAATACAGACCTACAGGACTGTAGCGTTCTGTTCACGGATGGCATGTTAACTGGGACACCGTGGGCACCTCTGCAATATTAACGAACCCACCTGGAACACTTACAGAACAGAACAGAACTTACACCTCTCAATATTTATGGGAAATAATAATGTTCCATAGGAATTAGTATTGCATAGGCTTGCACTCAACCATAGACACACACACACATTTGTGACACATAGTAGAATGTGTACAGATTTTTCAGGGAGTTCAGAAGGCAACAGCACATTCCCACCTTGGGTGCAGAGAGATAGTTGTAGTAACTTGGTAGTTACTTTTATTGAAACGGTTTGGAGGGAATGTGCCCGGAGGCTACTGCAACTACTCTCATCAACTGTGCTGCTTGCCACCACATATTGACTCTTTTCCAAACAGAATTTGGTTTGCTTTGTTTATGAAGCTGCATGTAAATGTGGAAGGCAGAGCTCACATCTCTGTTTTTGCTTCACTGTAATCACCTCAAAATAAATAAACTATTATAGAAGGCAAATATATTATTAGCAATATTTACAATATATACATGTTCTGCTTAGCTTTGGCATGGTTGCTATCTGGTTTATTGAAACCACAATATTGGTTTATTCTATGCCTTTCTGTAGGAAGTTGATGTGGCTATTCATACTAAAGCCAATTTGCACTGATTTAGCCAGCAATCTATATTGTTGGCTAAAACCATTATACAATCTATTTGAAAGCATGTTTCCGTAGCAGCAGCTGTAGTGACTCTTCTTTCCTGACCTCTAATTGGTACAGTGTGTGTGCTACGGGGGACAACGCACTGTTAAAAGGTTGCTCTGGGGCAGTGCTGACACACTTGAGGACACACTTTAGTTTCACTTTGTCATTGCATTCCCTCCACTTGCCCCACAATATGCTGTAAATAATTATCCCTGCATTTATTTTGATACCTCAGGGTTTCTCTCAGCATAATTGTGAAATATTAGGCTGGAATGGATTTCTTTTCAAACAGGTTGTGGTGAAAGTAAAAGCCCTTCCTGGTGAATCACATCCCCTAAGCATGGAAGAGTCTGGATTTAAAGGCCACACAACACGAGTGTGGTCTCAGAGTACCTGTTTTATTCACATTGTAAATTCACTTGGGCTTAGCCCCCCCCCCCATACACACACACACACACACACACACACACACACACACACACACACACACACACACACACACACACACAAACACACATGCATAAACAATCACCATAATAAAATAAAAAAATAAAAATAAGTTTACCTAATCTAACCAAAACCACTTATATTTAATGCTATATTAGTTAAAATGTTTTATTGCATTGTATTATATATAATAATCATTTAATTATTGATTTACTTATTTTCCTTGCCCTACTGCTCAGAATCACTGAACAAAAATCATTAGAAAGACACTGATAAAGTCAAAAATTCCTAGGGCTTACAGTTAAACATAATGCATATTTTATGCTGCATGCTTGAAGAAATACCCAAACTACACTATGGCGTGGTTAATTTATGTCTGCTCAAGTGTGTGACAACTGCTAACATGTTTCCTGTCTATAAATACAACATGGGGCACCGTGTAGCTGACATCATGGAACCTTGCTAACAACCAAATTATTTGCTCCTTTAATGAGCCGAGGTACAGCATTACTGTTGCAATGCATGTTCCAGCTGTAGGATATCTTCTACCCTTCGTTGTCATGACAAATCTGTCAGCGATGGCGTTGGTAATCTATCCCCTATTATTATATTATTATATATTAGTTGTTGAGAATCTAGTTAGCAAGACACAAAGTAAAAACCAACATGTGTAAAATTGTATCATTTAAAGATGATTATTTGCACTATATTTTTATAGTATTGTATATTAAACACAGGGAAATAAATAAGTAAAGACTAACGGAAAATTTAAAGTAATTACATTTACACAAAATAGATTGATGTTTCCTCAAATGTTGTCGATCAATTTAACTGCTATTTATTGAAATGATAATCTAGTGGGAAGAGCTTGATGACTGTCCTCAAGTAGAACACATTACATGAACTATAATGTTTTCTTAGCATGCGGACACATACATGCACACACACACGCACATACACACACACAGTTTCTCCTGATGGTGGCTAATTTAATTTCTACTATTATGGGTGACCTATGCCAGAGTTGTTTTGACATTAATGATTTCCTTTCCCTTTATTTCAACTATCAGGATTGGACTCTGAGTGGTCCGAAGCTGGGTGGCCTGGTTTGTGTTGGCGTTCCTGTTCAAATTGAACGTGAAGTGTGCTGGAAAGCAATCATCACGCCACACACATACACATGCTCTGGTCGCCACGGTAACAGCAGAAGGTACAGAAGTAGCTACAGTAAGTAGTATACGGTAATGTATCGATTGGTTCTACAGTTCTTACAGTAACTACATTGATTAACTACAGATACATTATATAACTACAGGAACTAATTAACTTCAGCGTGTTTTAAGTAACTGTTTCTCTTTAATCCTTTCCATGCATAATGACAATGTCAACAGAACACATTTGAACATGATTTTCTAATTGGATTCTTACTTATATTCTTGCAAATAGACTAAGTGTCAGCAAACAAGATGCTTAGCTTCACGACATACTACTAAATTCACAGAGACTCAAAGGCATAGTTTATCTCAAACCAAGACAGCAGTCATTTTTTTAATCTTTATTTTATTCTATATTTAAAAAGCATGCGGGTTCTTAGTGCCAGACTGCTTGGATCAGGAGTTCTACAACATTCAGATGTGTCTCCTCTGTGTGTTCCTCTGGGTATTAGAAACCTGCACAGAAATCACACATTTTATTCCAGAAAGACATACAATAATTATATATAATATCCAATGGAAATGTCAGATTCTATTGCAAATAGCTGTGTGATCTGCTAGTCCTAACCATGGGGTGGGTGGTAAACTTATGGCTTGTTTACAAGTCCTACACTGAGTGGACCAGTTCATTGAAAGAGAAAAACACACATTAGGTATGAACAACCACCATCAAGTCCTGCCTCAGATGAGTGGCTGTTTTGTATTGGAGGACAATAAATTACTAAAATGTAGAGCTTGATAGGAATGGTGACAGCAACATTATGGACTTCATTATGGAGTTCTGTTTTGCTTTGGTGTAAAAATTGAGCTCAAGTGAGAGTGAATGTTTAGCTTTCTGTGTGAACATAGTCTAATAACCACCAAATGAGGTGGCCTGCTGCTACGAACATTAAAAATTACTTTTGATCTGTTTCTGTATCATCTGCCATCTGATGATGACAGATGGTACATAAACAAAGACAATTTCATTAATTAGTTTCATTTAACAGCAACACTGTGTGTATTTTGGTGATCAACCCTTGATTTCGGGGTCAGGATTTCAGTTTGACACTTGCCAGGAGGACTGAGGAGACATACAGGGACCCGGGAGGTGGTGAATAGATATACAGGGACCAGGAAGGGAGGGGTTAGCAGACATACAGGGACCCGGGAGGTGGTGAATAGATATACAGGGACCACGAAGGGAGGGGTTAGCAGACATACAGGGACCCGGGAGGTGGTGAATAGATATACAGGGACCAGGAAGGGAGGGGTGAATAGACATACAGGGACCCGGGAGGTGGTGAATAGATATACAGGGACCAGGAAGGGAGGGGTTAGCAGACATACAGGGACCCGGGAGGTGGTGAATAGATATACAGGGACCAGGAAGGGAGGGGTTAGCAGACATACAGGGACCCGGGAGCTGGTGAATAGATATACAGGGACCAGGAAGGGAGGGGTTAGCAGACATACAGGGACCCGGGAGGTGGTGAATAGATATACAGGGACCAGGAAGGGAGGGGTTAGCAGACATACAGGGACCCGGGAGCTGGTGAATAGATATACAGGGACCAGGAAGGGAGGGGTTAGCAGACATACAGGGACCCGGGAGGTGGTGAATAGATATACAGGGACCAGGAAGGGAGGGGTGAGTAGACATACAGGGACCCGGGCGGGGAGGAGGGAAGGGGGGTGGGGGGGGGGGGATAAAAACAGGAGCCCCTTTGCATCGCTACAGTGATGACAAAGTTCTCTCACACCTCTGTGACTGAGCCCCCCTGGGCCAGAGGAGGGGGTTAGACATGGCATCAGTCCAAGGACCAAAAGCAAACGCTTCAGTGGTTCGACAGTCGGCCTTTGGGGTGAAGATGGAAGGACTTATTTTGTATTTCAAAAACAAACCACAGGTGAAAGTTAAGTGTATGATACAATAATAATGCATGCAAGGCATGCAAGTGGATCCAAGATGGCGGTGCGTATGGACGCAGCGGCCCCTCTCTGTCCCGAAAATGTGGTGCATACATGTTTGTCTTCGTCGGTGTGCCCGAGTGATTTTGTGTTTTCATTGCGTTTGCCCGTCCCAAGGCGCACATACAGCCGTGGGACTCTTTTCAACATCAGAAACCACGCTATTCACGAACCAAACCCGGCACTCACCAAGGAGCTACACGATCTCGGTCTACTCCGGCGGCCCGCTTCGACACCGACCCCCACTACTGCAGCGCACCCGCAGAGGAAGCGCCGCAGGCGGTGCGAGAGGAGGCAGAACCGAGGGAAGCGCAGAGGTATCCGGGCAAGGCTAGCGGCTAATCCACACAAGCTGGCTATACCGTCCATCGTACTCATCAATGTACGCTCCTTGGACAACAAACTGGATGAGCTACACCTTCTGAGATCATCCCAGCGGACTGTGAGAGAGTGCTGTGTTTTCGTTTTCGCGGAAACATGGCTAAACAACAACATACCGGACTCCACCATCCAGCTCGACCAGCTAACATGCTATCGAGCGGACAGAGCCCTCGCTAACGGTAGGACCCGCGGCGGCGGTGTCTGTGTTTATATCAGGGATGCTTGGTGCCAGGACGCTGTGATGGTTTGCAGACACTGTTCACCCCTTGCGGAGTTTATGATCATTAAGTGCCGGCCTTTCTATCCACCGAGGGAGTTTTCTGCCATTCTGCTAGTGACAACAACGATCGAGACAAGGCACTAAGTGAACTGTATAGCGCCATCTGTGACCAGCAGACAGCCCACCCAGACGGATTCCTCATTGTAGCTGGGGATTTCATCCACGCCAACCTCAAGACAGTGTTTCCTCATGTGTACCAGCACATAGACTTTCCTACAGGAATTAACACTCTGGACCTGGTCTACACCACACAGCGAGGAGCATACAAGGCCTCACCCCTCCCCCACCTCGGCGCTTCAGACCACAGTACTGTTATGTTAATGCCAGCATACAGGCCTAAGGTCAAAGTCAGACCGGTCCAGAAGCAGATTCAGGTGTGGCCAGAGGGTGCTTCCTCAGCACTACAGGACTGCTTTAACACCACAGACTGGGACATGTTTAAACAGGCAGCCACCTACAACCAACACACCAATATCCAGGAGTATTCGGACACTCTTACTGCCTACATCAGCAAATGCATTGATGATGTCACAGACACCAAGACCATCACAGTACGGGCCAACCAGAAACCATGGCTGACGGGGGAAGTCTGTGGTTTATTGAGAGCCCGGAATGCTGCTTTTAGAGCAGGTGATGAGGCTGGCCTGATATCAGTGAGAGTCAACCTGATCCGGGGCATCAAGCTAAGAGGCAGTACCAGGATATCCAAACACTTCACTGACAGCAGAGACACTAGGAGCCTGTGGCAGGGGATACAGACCATCACAGACTATAAACCCCGACCACAGACCTGTGACAGTGACACCACTCTGCTGAACAATCTAAATAACTTCTTTGGACGGTTTGAAGCAGACAACAGCACCCCTGCACAGAAGTCACCACCCACTGCAGATGACCAGGTGTGCCTCTCGCCAGCCAGTGAGAGGAGATCCCTCTCCAGGATCAACGCTTGCAAGGCTGCAGGGCCTGACAACATTCCCGGTCGTGTGCTGAAGGAATGTGCGGAGGAGCTTACATATGTCCTCACAGACATGTTCAACACCTCCCTGAGCCAAGCTGTTGTCCTTACTTGCTTCAAGAGCACCACCATCATCCCGGTACCGAAGAAGGCCTCTCCATCCTGCTTTAACGACTACCGCCCCGTTGCACTGACCCCCATCATCATGAAGTGCTTCGAGCGGATGGTCATGCAGCACATCAAATCCATCCTCCCCCTTTCACTGGACCCATACCAAATTGCATATCAGGCCAACAGGTCGACCGATGATGCAATCTCCACCGTCCTCCACTCAGCCCTCACCCACCTGGAGACCAAGGACTCGAATGTGAGGATGCTGTTCCTTGACTTTAGTTCAGCTTTCAACACGATCATCCCTCAGCAGCTGATCAGGAAGCTGGACTGTCTAGGACTGCAGACCTCACTGTGTAACTGGTTGTTGGACTTCCTGACTGGAAGACCGCAGGCAGTCCGGGTCGGCAGGAATGCATCCAACACAATCATGCTGAACACAGGGGCCCCCAAAGGATGCGTGCTTAGCCCCCTTCTCTTCACCCTGCTGACCCACGACTGCACTCCATCTTTCAATAACAACCTCTTCGTCAAGTTTGCGGATGACACAACTGTGGTGGGGCTCATCAACCACAACGATGAGTCTAACTACAGGGAAGAGGTGAGCCAGCTGGCCGAGTGGTGCAGAGACAACAGTCTCTCTCTCAACGTGCAGAAGATGAAGGAGATTGTTGTCGACTTCCATAGAGCCTCAACCCAGCACCCCCCACTGACCATCAACGGTGCTGCTGTAGAGAGTGAGCAGCACCAAGTTGCTGGGGGTGCATCTCACTGAGGACCTCTCCTGGAACTGCAACACCGCATCACTGGCCGGCAAAGCTCAGCAGCGCCTCTACTTCGGAGAGCGAGAGCACCTGCCCCCATCATGTGCTCTTTCTATCGGGGAACCACCGAGAGCATCCTGACCAGCTGCATCACTGTGTGGTACGGCGGCTGCACTGCATCCTGTAGGAAGACCCTACAGCGCATAGTGAGAGCAGCTGAGAAGATCATCGGTGCTCCCCTCCCCTCCCTCCAGGACATATACAGTCCACGCCTGTCCCGCAAAGCACTCATCATTGCGGGTGACTCCACCCACCCCTCTCACTGCCTCTTCAACCTCCTGCCCTCTGGGAGGAGGATGAGGAGTCTCAAGGCAAGGACCAGCAGACTGACGGACAGCTTCATCCACCAGGCGGTCAGGATGCTGAACTCCCACTCAGCACTGACCCCCCTTCTTTCTCTGCCCTCTGCCCGCACAAACATTGGACATTGACACCAACCCCCACCCACCCCCCCACCCATTCAACCCCGGACACCCACACACAAACCCCTCTCCCCCTGGACTTTAACCCCCTACCATCCACCACCACACACCTGCTCACCACCATGCACAGCCCCACCACCCCCTACCACCATGCACAGCCACTTTACACTTTACCACTGTCCATACTGTTTATACAACTGTTTATAGACTGTTTATACTATGTCCATACTATTTATTTATTACTGTTTATTACCCTCCATACGCTGCACTTCTTACTGTTTACACTGTTTACAACATTTGTACATATTCGCGACCCCCTTTTTATTTAGATTTTTGTACTTATATTTTTATATATTTATATTTGCATGCATGTCTCGCACAAGGGATCGAGGGAAATGGCATTTTGGTTTTTGTGTATGTCCTGTAAATTCATGAAAACTGACAATAAAGTTTACTTGACTTGACTTGACTTGATGTTTATGCATCGGACGGTGTTTATTAGACATTTACCAACAGCTGCAGCTGCTATTAAGAAGGTGCCACACACTAATTTCCTCTTTTCATTCCGCTTTGGTTAGACATATTACATTTAATTCCTGGTGCTGACAGAAATACAGAGCGATTGGTGCTCTATAATCACAGACAGGCGGGGCCATTCTTTTACACAGAAGAGGGAGAAAGACAGAGAGAGAGAGAGAGAGAGAGAGAGAGAGAGAGAGAGAGAGAGAGAGAGAGAGAGAGAGAGAGAGAGAGAGAGAGAGAGAGAGAGAGGGCTGATAAGCGATAAGCGAACACACAGGAGGGGCTGATGTGCATAATCTTTAACCAGCAAGCTTTTATTTCCCAGCCCTGTTGGCTACAACTGTAACAAGCGCTCATGACCACAGGGTTAAAGAGGTGGATGGTCCAGGGAGCAATGTATCATTAGAGGGCCATGTAGAGTATGAGCTTTCAGACCACATGGTCAAACAAGGAAAACATATATGACTATATCTATGTCATCTGTCAGTCTTATGGATCTTTCTTGCTCAAAATGTCTATTAACCTTCTACGACAGTTATAGGAAGGAGGAAAGACTCAAACCGCATACATGCCACTGGTTATTTGCTTGTATCATTTCTGCTATTGGATTATTTTCTGGTCTTTTTTTATCATTGAAATACAAGAAACCTTTACTCCTGGAGGTTAGGTAAACACAAAAGATACCTAGTCAAACTGTCCAGCTCTCATCGCAGCGCTGGACCTGACATCTCTTTTGCATCTGTGTGATCATGGCCTCACCCCCATGGAACAACAAGCTAGTTTTGTGTGGACCCCTTTACACTACACAGAGAAGAGAGAGAGAGAGAGAGAGAGAGAGAGAGAGAGAGAGAGAGAGAGAGAGAGAGAGAGAGAGAGAGAGAGAGAGAGAGAGAGAGAGAGAGAGGGGTACACTTCCAAAGAAAGAGTTATTCTGATTCAGTGTAAGCGTTAGCCCTGGAGCTTATTAGAATCTGGGCTCGTCTTGGAGGAGGGGTGGGGGGGCTTACACCATTATGAGCTGCATGGCCCTGAGTGGTCTCCAATGGAAGGCTTAGGATGCTGGCTGATTTACTATAGGCTCCTAGGCAACCACTCCCCATCCTTCCCTTCACACACGCACACCTTTTCTCTTTAAGCAAAATAACTCAGGTATAGTATATGATGGCTCTTCTCTCTTCCTCTAGGCCCTTCGACTGTCCACTCAACTGGGGAATTCTCGGACCTTCTCTATTCACTCAACATATCCCACCACCACCACAAAGAAAACAGTCACTATCATGGCAGAATACATTTAGAATACATTCATAATAACAGGAATGCAATGTACCATGAATTCGTCAGCCACATGGCGCCATAGATAAATATTGGTTTTGAAAAAGATGCCCACACACAAACTACAGTGGCACTCTGTAAACTCTCTTGCTTGGGGGAGTGAGTGTGAATTTAGATAGTTCATTGTGGTCAAGCTCAGAGTTGTACCATAGCTTGGTGGCGTTGGGAGTGCAGCAGTGTGTTTGTATGGCAGTTGACGAGGGACATGTGCAGGGGCAAGGGGTGGAGACCCAGGCGGTGAGCTCATTGAGGTTTGCCATCATGCCTCTAGACCTATGACTGATCATCTGGCATCACAGGGGTCTCCGATGAGGATTTTCAAGGTTATATAACAAAAAAAGGAGACAAGGTTTGCAGAGAAATATAAACCTGGCAGTGATGCGATGAATATTAACACATCCATGCACTCTTAGTCATACACACAATAGTCATAAAATCAAACATCCATGTGCACACACACACACACACACACACAAATACCCATTTAATTTAATATCCATGCACACATACATGTACACACACACACACACACACACACACACACACACACACACACACACACACACACAGACCCTCATACAAGCAGACACTACACACAAACCTGTACTGACACACACTTGAACGGAGGCATGCTCATGTAGATACACACACCAGCATTCACACGATTCATTTATTTGCCTTTAAATGGATTACATAGGACACACATACAGTACACACACACACTGCACACATACCCCGCAACAGCAGCTCACTTGATGATTTTTTTATTCATGCTTTTGGAAAAAATGCGAAAATACAAAAAATACAAAAATAATAAAAATCGTTATGTTAAGTTAAAAAGGAAAACCCATCTGGTATACAATAATCGAGTTATTGAGTTGTATTTATTGGAATCCATCCTTCTTCTCAAATATTGAAACATGTCTCTGCAGTGACACATAGCTTACTTAAGAGTTAAGAAACCAGGGTAGAAAGAATTTCAAGGAGAATTTAGATGCAGCAGTGGAAGAGTCAATTCCTGTATGAAGCTCATTTTTTCTCTACTGGACTCTCCTGTATGTGGATGAAGGGCGAGTCCAATGGTATTCATTCAGAATCATCACTATTATCATAATAATCAATTTGTAACGAATGCAATTTCCCTCAGGGATTATTAAAGTACGTCTGTCTGTCTGTCTAATCAGTATGGTCATTTGAAGGATGGATCTCCCACAATGAGGACGCATGCTACCCACTGAACTAAACAGCAGCAGGCTTGGTGTCACCAGCAGCACCAAAGAGGAGACACAATAACTTGAAATAAGTCATTCTTATCCTTGACTAATTCTAATCATCTACAACAACCGATCTCATTCATAATGGTGCCTCACAATACAGTTGGCAAATGTGAGTGACCCTATGCCGAATACACAACACCCAACACCAGCATATGGGGCCATCCTTAAAAATATTTCTGTTTGCAGTAACAACCAAAAAAAAAGGGTTGGTAGGTCTATATTTTGTTTTTCAAAATTCAAAAAAAAAAAAAAAAGAACAACAAATTTGCATATCATGACGTCACTGGCTGCGTCTCCAACCTGAAGAACAGTACAGTCAGGGCTGGTGCTAGCCATTTGGGTGACCTAAGTATAAATGCATTGTGGTGCCCCCCAAAAATGGACATCCATCCATCCATCCATTTCTGCCGCTTATCCGGAGTCGGGTCGCGGGGGCAGCAGCCTGAGGAGGGAAGCCCAGACTTCCCTCTCCCCAGCCACTTCGGCCAGCTCTTCCGGGGGGATCCCGAGGCGTTCCCAGGCCAGCCGAGAGACATAGTCCCTCCAGCGTGTCCTGGGTCTTCCCCGGGGCCTCCTCCCGGAGGGACGTGCCCGGAACACCTCCCCAGGGAGGCGTCCAGGGGGCATCCTCACTAGATGCCCGAGCCACCGCAACTGGCTCATCTCGTTGCGGAGGAGCAGCGGTTCTACTCTGAGCCCCTCCCGGATGACCGAGCTTCTCACCCTATCTCTAAGGGAGAGCCCGGACACCCTGCGGAGGAAAGTCATTTCGGCCGCTTGTATTCGCGATCTCGTTCTTTCGGTCACTACCCACAGCTCGTGACCATAGGTGAGGGTAGGAACGTACATTGACCGGTAAATCGAGAGCTTCGCCTTTTGGCTCAGCTCCTTCTTCACCATGACGGACCGGTGCAGAGCCCGCATCACTGCCGACGCCGCACCGATCCGTCGGTCAATCACCCGCTCCATCCTCCCCTCACTCGTGAACAAGACCCCTCCACTTGAGGCAGAATCTCCTCCCCGACCCGGAGAGTGCACTCCACCCTTTTCCGGCCGAGAACCATGGACATCAACTCAGTAATTGTCAGTACATTTCTCTTTATTTCCAAAATAACTCCACAATTACACTTGCTGATGGCCTCTCAGTGACAGGACTCACTCTGCCAGAAGTGGTGGTTGTGGGCTGGGTTGTATCTGTACCTGAACTAGTAGTTGATGGTTGTTGGTCAGGGCTGAGTGCTGTTGCAGTCTGCAGAGCTTGGTGGTTGATGATGTGTGCTTGAACTGCTGGTTGATGGTTGATCATCTAAATCTTCCTCCTGGTCTTGAGGAACTCCTTGCACACATCTAAGCATTGACCCTGCATTCAGAAATACAAGAAAAAATACTCAGGGATTGTATGCTGAAATACAGTTTTGCACCTTGATTCAAAAACAATATTAACATAATAATTAAGAAGAAGAAGAAGAAGAAGAAGAAGAAGAAGAAGAAGAAGAAGAAGAAGAAGAATTACTCATTTGATTAATTACAGGTTTATGTAAGCCTATGTGTAAATCACTGGTACATGACAACATTTAAAACTATTTTATCTTTAAAACAATGATTGATGGCTCACAATATAAAAAAATCTACATAATTTGAAAACTATAAATGTGAAGGGAGGGGGATTTCTTTCTTTTCTTTCAAGTTGTAGTTTCACCTGCAGATGTCGGCCTTGGCCCCTTGGCCTATGAACCTCTCAAAAATATCGTCATAGAACAACTACTAAAATTGATGAACACACGTCTAATTTGGCTTAACACATCTCGTTCAGTTGCAAGGTTTCTCAGAATTCATGTTACCAGGAGCCGTTCTTCATTCATCAACTCATTACTTTAAAGTATCAGATTATGTAGCATTACTTTTTCCACTACAGTACACAATGGCATACTTGTTGGTTCACAGTACACATGCATAACGTAGGCTACATAACAAACGCCAAATTAACGTCCTGAAATGCCATAGGCCTATATGAGTAAACTTGGCTAATACTTACAGAACACTTAGAACACGGCTATATGAGCTAACGTTAGTTTGTTGTCGTTAACGGTAACATTACCATTAGACATGAGCATAGACATTCATACAAGGACAGATGTTACAGAATTAGCCATTTTTATTTAAAACATTGTCTTACCTGCCATCGACGCGCTGTCTCTTCTTCTTTCGCTTATCCGCCCCCGACTCTTGATGCCTTTTCGGGGCCATGTCTAAACACAGGGGTCTACCAAACCTGAGAATGATCTAATCGAACATACCACTGGGATGTGGGGGAGGGGGGCACCAAAAGTAGAGAGAGGGCCGCACAGGCATCTTTTTGTCAAGCAAATGTTACTTTTGTATTGCTTATCTATTAACACGTTATACACATGTTCATTTTAAATATATTGTGTTATTATGATTATTTTTATGATGATGATTTTTTATGAGACAGATTTTTTTGGTGCCCTACGCGCAGTGCGTGTTCTGCGTGTGCTGATCGCTGGAGCTGAGTACAGTGTAAATGTAAATATTAGTGGTCTCCTTCACATTAGTCGACACGTCACTGTAAGACTCGAGGGGAGAAGGGATGGTAAAGATCTGGGCACAGGTCTTCCAGAACTTCATGTCACGTTATAGCGGTGTCAAGATATGTCAATTCATTTTTTAAATGTATTGCTACGGTGCCTGAACCCGTATAACTTTGAACGGTGACCGCAAACATTTACTTTACTGCAGCCGCAGCCATCATAACAGACAAGCGCGAACCATTGATGAAATGAAGTGAATATAAAAGAAAGAACGTAGCCTACGTGTGTAGGTAGGCAATTTATATTCGCTATACTTACTCAAATATAATTAATAGGGTTTTTTGTAGTTGCATTAGTTGTTTGAAGAGTAAAAACAAACAAAAAAACGGTTGGTTTTAACGTAAGTTTACAACCGGCAAGTCGGTCGGACTTAAAGGGAAAAAAATATATATATTTGGGTCGGTCGGGTTACGGCAAACCCAAATATTTTTAAGGATGGCCTAGTTGTTGTGGATGAATCGTTTTGTCCACACTGACATTGAGGTTGTTTCAAGACTTTTTCAGACAAGTCTGAACAAGCATTTATATTTATTGGGGACATGCTTATTGATATAATAATTTGTATTCATTTATTTTAATTAATTCCTGTCCCTGCTCCTCAACCTGTCCAAGCTCCAGCTCCTATGCAAGCCCCGATTCCCCAGTTCTACCGACCAGAACATATTTCTTGGGACTCTTGGAATTGCTGCCCTTTCCTGGTCCAGTGTGGTCTGCATTTCGAACTACTGTCGTTCTCTTTCCAGACCGAACCCGTCGAGGTAGCATATGTCATCTCCCACCTCACCGGCAGAGCTGAAGCATGGGCTATAGCCGAGTAGGCCACAAGTTCCCTGTCTGTTTTTCCCTTGAGCTTTACACTGACTCGACCACATGACCACAGTTCATGATGCAGTGAGAACATTGAAGGGTCTTCGCCAGGGCAAGCGGCGGGATTCCGAACTACACCATCGAGTTCTGCACCCTTACAGCTGGCACGGGCTGAAACTTTTTGTCCCTGTTTGATGCCTTACTGTCTTAGCTGTTCGACCTCATCAGTCCGCTGCCGATGACTCTGCTTCGTGGTGCTTTTCCCCTCGTCACTTCCAGTATTAGTGAACCCTGGGGCAGTTGAGAGTTTTATGGATTGGGGGTTAGCAAATAGCATGGACTCAATTTAGTTATCTTGCCCAAGCGGTCAGATGCTAATCAAGTTTCAAGTTTTCAGGTTTTGCTCTGGATGGTTGGTTGCTGTGTAAAATCACTCACCCGCACTCAACCTGTTAAGATCATCATTGCCAAGGGCCACACTCCTGAGTTTCCATCTGTTCCATCTGAACTCCCCATTACATACAGTATTCCTTATCATGAATAATAGTAATAATAATAATAATAATAATAATAATAATAATAATAATAATAATAATAATAATGATAATAATAATGCTAATAATAATAGTATGGACTTATTAGTGCTTTTTAAAGTTCCCAAAAATGCTTTACCATTCATGGAGAGAAAACAAAAACAAGCAGTAGACTATTTTGGAAAAAAGAAAAGATAAGTAGGGAGTAAGAAGACGGGGTTAGCCGAGGAAGCCAAGTCTGAAGAGGTAGGTTTTGATGGGTTTTTTTAATAATGACAGTGTGGAGGCATTTCTTATGTGGTTTGGTAGTGAGTTCCACAGAGAGGGGGCAGCGAATGCAAATATCCTTTCACCACAGGATCCCACAGGAGGTTGGCATCAGCAGACCTAGGGCATGCTGGTGGAGGAGGTTGGAGAGGTAGGGTGGAGCCTAGTTTTTGCGGGTCTTGTAGGTAGTGGTAGTAGAATCTTGATGTTTATCCTGTATTTAACTGGGAGCCAGTGGAGGTCATTGAGGACTGGGGTGATGTGGTCCCTTGAGCGGATACTGGTTAGTAGGCGGGTAGCAGAGTTCTGTACGTATTGGAGTTTGCTGAGGGTTTTGTTAGTGATTCCATAGAGGATAGTGGCAAAACTATCCTGCAGTAAGCCTGGATGTTACAAATGCATGAATGAATGTTTCTGCTGCAGCAAGTGACAGTGAGAGTCAGAGGCGAGCAATCTTGCAGAGGTGAAAGAAGGCTGTTTGGGTGATGTGGTTGACAAGAGGCAGAAACAAGAGGTGGGATCAAGGATGCCTCCAAGGTTACAGATTTGGCTGGAGAGGGTTATGGTGGATCCATCAAGAGTAAGGTAGTCTAGGTCAATGATTAGGATTTCAGACTTATTGCAGTTTATTTTTACAAAGTTTATTTGCATGCATGTTTTAATGTCAATCAAGCAAGTGGTGAGGATGGAGTGGGCGGCTGTGATGGTCTTGGTGGGTAGAGCTGAGTATCATAGGCTTAACAGTGAAATTGAAGGCCATGGTGGCAGAGTATCTGTCTCAGTGGGAGCATGTGGAAGGTGAAGAGAAGGGGATCAAGCACTGAACCCTGGGGGACATCATGGGTGACAGGGGCTATAGGCGATTTGCAGTTATTGATCGAGATTAATTGATGTCTGTCCGAGAGATAGGACTGGAACCAGGAGAGGGCAGTGCCAGTGATACCAACAGAGGATTTGAGGCATGTGATAAGTGTGGAATGGTTAATGGTGTCAAAAGCAGAAGAAGGATGAGGATGCTGATGAAGCCAGAATCTGAGGATAGCAGTAGGTTGTTTGCGACTTTGATCAAAACAGTTTCAGTGCTGTGTTTTGAGCAGAAACCAGACTGAAAAGGCTCATAGAGGTCATAGAGTGGCAACAAAACTCTCCAGTATTTTTGACAGGAAGGGCAGGTTGGAACTGTGCCAGTAGTTACTGGGAGAGTTGGGGTCAAGATCAGGTTTAATCAGAATTAGGGTGACTGCGGTACAATTAAGGTGGAGGGAACGTAACCAGAAGACAAGGAGGAGTTTACGGTTTTGGTGATGAGTGTGGGGAGGCAGGCATTGACAAGAATGGAGAGGAATGGGTCCCAGGCACTGGTAAAAGACTTAATACCGGCTACCATTGAGGATTGGTCAGATGACAAGATGTCAGTGAGTGATAAGAAGGTGTGATCTGTTTGTGGTGGGGTGTCAGGTTCAATTCAATTGTTATATATATATATATACAGTATATTCTTAAAATAAATAAAACAAGACACTTTACATTTAGAGCAGGTCTAGACCAAAATGCTTTATGATGTTATTTACAGAGACCCAACAGATTCCCACCATGAGCAAGCACTTTATGCGACAGTGGCAAGGAAAACTGCCATTTATCTCTCTCTCTGAGGTTGATTAATGCTGATTTAATTTTGTATCAAACTTATTGACTTCCTATACCCAAACGAAATACAAAAATAACACATTTCCAATATTTACTCAAGAAAAACGTATTATTTACATATAAACCATTTAAGTATACGAAAAATTAAACACAGATCAATCCAATAACCAATTATACTGTGACACTTACGGGGTTGAGCGGAGACAAGCACGAGACCAAGCAACGTAAACGGTGGAACAGAGTTTATTTAAGTGCCGGACGAAACCGGTACAGGCGCACACAGCGAGGTGTGTGCGTCTATCAAAGGACAAAGACAAAGCACGTCCATATACGATATACAATACACACACAACAACTCACAATGGGGAGACGAACACACGAGGTTATGAAGGGAAACAAACAAGACACAGGTGAGACACATTGGGAATTAGACACAGGTGCCTGCTAATGGCCGCCGGGGATTCTGGGGGTTGTAGTGCCGGGACCGGTGACGCCGATCGAGGTAGAGGGGGAGGCGTTGGCGTGACAGTACCCCCCCCCCCCCCCCCCGAGGCGCCGCCCACCAGGAGGGCTACCAGGAGCGGAGCAAGGAACGTCAGGCGGCACCCCTCTGGAGGCCGGCGGCGGGGGCCCTCCGGAGGCCGGCGGCGGGGGCGCGGGCCCTCCGGAGGCCGGGGGCGGGGGCGCGGGCCTTCCGGAGGCCGGCGGTGAAGGCAGAACCCCTTGAACTCATGAACTGCCGCTGGGACAAGGGCCTCAGGGGAGGCTGAGGCTGCAGAATCTGGCGATGGAGTCTCTGGAGCGGCTGCAGACTCAGGGGGTGGAGTCTCTGGAGCGGCTGCAGACTCAGGGGGCGGAGTCTCTGGAGCGGCTGCAGTCTCCGGGGGCGGAGTCTCTGGAGCGGCTGCAGACTCAGAGGGCGGAGCCAACGGAGCGGCTGCAGACTCAGGGGGCGGAGCCTCCGGAGCGGCTTCAGACTCCGGGAGCGGCGTCGGACGGACGGCCACCTGCATGCGTGGAGCGGGCGTCAGCTGGACCTCCCCAACTGGGGACAGCTGCGGACCCAGCGGCGGAGACAGGAGGCCGCTGCGGCCCAGCGGCGGAGACAGGAGGGCGCTGCGGCCCAGCGGCGGAGACAGGAGACCGCTGCCCAGCGGCGGCCTGGCTGGACAACGGAGCCGCAGGCTTGGTGGCCCGTCTGGCTGACCGAGGTCCCCCCAGTGCCAAACGGGTTCCACAGAACGGGTTGGCCTCAGCTGGCCCGTTCTGAGGCTTGGTGGCCCGTCTGGCTGACCGAGGTCCCCCCAGTGCCAAACGGCTTCCACAGAACGGGTTGGCCTCAGCTGGCCCGTTCTGAGGCTGGGTGGCCCGTCTGGCTGACCGAGGTCCCCCCAGTGCCAAACGGGTTCCACAGAACAGGTTGGCCTCAGCTGGCCCGTTCTAAGGCTTGGTGGCCCGTCTGGCTGACCGAGGTCCCCCCAGTGCCAAACGGGTGCCCCAGTATGGGTTCCTCTCAGCGGGGGCTGGGACTCCTCCACTCGCGGCGTCGGAGGCGGCGCCACTCGTCGCCGGCAAGCACCGGAGAAGCTCACGGAGCAGTGCCTCCGTGCTCGTGATCCGCTGCTCCAATACGTCGTCGGTAGGGAGCCGCTTGAGCACGGAGGCAAGCGTGGGCTCCTCCGCTGCCTGGTCCGCTGTCTCCATAGGTGGTGAGTTGTTCTGTGACACTTACGGAGCGGAGACAAGCGCGAGACCAAGCAACGTAAACGGTGGAACAGAGTTTATTTAAGTGCCGGACGAAACCGGTACAGGCGCACAAAGCGAGGTGTGTGCGTCTATCAAAGGACAAAGACAAAGTACGTCCATATACGATATACAAATACACACACAACAACTCACAATGGAGAGACGGACAACGAGGTTATGAAGGGAAACAAACAAGACACAGGTGAGACACATTGGGAATTAGACACAGGTGCCTGCTAATGGCCGCCGGGGATTCTGGGGGTTGTAGTGCCGGGACCGGTGACGCCGATCGAGGTAGAGGGGGAGGCGTTGGCGTGACATATACAGACACCACATTAGTTAATATACTCTAAAACCAAAACTAAGCTGGCAAATAAACAAATAATTAACTGATATGGGTACCCACACCGCAAAGCGTCAGTTCGAAGGGGACAGCTGCAGGCCCGTTATGTTGCTTGGGAGTGTAGAAACCATCAAACAAAATGGTGGCTTCGTACCATTGCGCTGCAAACAAAAAAAACCCCTCACTGCTGGTCATTGTTGTCGTCGTCATCCACACCACGACAAAGCAGTTCTGCCGATGCAGGTGTTTCAAGACGTTGTCCGAAATCCACACAGTGACAGCCAAACAGGATAGTTCGGAAAATAAGAATTCCGACGATTTAATACAGGGCAACCGAGCAGGCTTCTCCTTAGCCAAGTCCTATTTGCTCAGTCGCGCTGACTTGCTTCCCGCCTTCTCCTCAGTGAAGACTCTACCCCGAGTTCTCCGCAATCACCGACCATATAACCGTCGCTGCACACTTTAATTAAAATATATATAAACTCACTTTTTGTAACGTCTACAAAGTACATTTACTTCAACACTCCTTAACTTGTTGTTTTACCAAGTTCTAATGTCACCCCTTCTCTCTTCTCGTCTCGTACTCTCACAATCTCTCCGCGTCCGTCTTCCTGCCACTTCCTCAACTTTCATCCCGACTGCTGATTGGTCCTCACTCCAGATCAGTGCATTTTATTTAACAAATTTATTTAACAAATGTGTAATATTCTTTTAAAACAATAAAATAAACTAAATACCCAAAACCTCTATAGGGCTACGCCAGGCTCAGGGTAGGTGGCCTTCTGCCTCGGCCATGTGGGTTGAGGGAGAGAGAGAGAGAAAGGGGGGAAGAGGTGGGTGGAAGACATGGCATAGTGCAGGCCAACAAAGGGATGCAGAGTAGCAATGGCAGTGAAAACATCAATAGCAATAACAGCAGAAATAGTGAATAGAAATGGTAGAAATAGTTAATATGAATAATGTATGATGATAATAATAACAATGATAAATAGTAACAATGATTGTAACAATGATTTGGGGCAGCCGGCCTACTGGTTAGGGCTTTGGATTTGTAACCGGAGGGTGGCCGGTTCGAACCCCGACCAGTGCGCATGGCTGAAGTGCCCTTGAGCAAGGCACCTAACCCCTCACTGCTCCCCGAGCGCCGCCGCTGTTGCAGGCAGCTCACTGCATCGGGTTTAAGTGTGTGCTTCACCATCACTGTGTTCTGAGTGTTCCACTAATTCACGATTGGGTTAAATGCAGAAGACCAAATTTCCCTCACGGGATCAAATCAGTAATCAGTAATTCTTATTCTTTTGATAACATTAATAATAATAGCAATAACAATAATGATATTACAACTAAAAATAAAAGATTCTAGCAGTCATAGTTGAGCAGGAACATGGTCAGATAGTCCCAGAGGCACCTGCATGGGTGAGGGAGCACAAGACTCCGGGACCAAAGTGTGAGTTTGTGACATTGTAGCAGTTTAATGTTAACTTGAACAGCCTTAAGTATAAGCCTTAATTAGCCTTACTCTTGAATGCAGACACGGTGTCTGCCTCCTGAACCCAAACTGGGGTCTGGTTCCACAGGAGAGAAGCAGACAGCCAAAGGCTCTGGCTCCTAATTTCCTTTTAGATATTCTAGGAACCACAAGTATTACTTCATTCAAGGAGTGCAGTGGTCTAGTGAGATAGTTCAGTATTGTGAGCTCTTTCATTATGGTGCCTGACAATTAAGAGCTTTGTAGGTGAGGAGAAGGATTTTAAATTATATTCTGGATTTTACAGGGAGCCAATGTAGAACAGCTAATATGGGAGTAGTATTTTCCTGCTTCTTATCAGAACATGAGCAGCAGCATTCAGGATCAGCTGTGAAGTCTTTAGAGACTTATTGGGACAGTATGATAATAGGGAGTTGCAGTAGTCCAGCCGAGATGTAACAAACACATGGACTCATTTTTCAGCATCCTTTTGAGATGGGATGTGCCAGACTTTTGCAATGTTATATAGGTGAAAGAAGGCAGTCCTCAAAATTTGCTTCATTTATGAGCTGAAGCACATATTCTGATCAAAGATGACTCCCTGATTCCTTGCGGTGGCGCTGAAGTCCAAAGCAATGCCATCCAGAGAGACTATATCTGTAGTTAATGTGCGTCGCAGGCGTTCAGGTCCAAGTACAATAACTTCTGTTTTCTCTAGTAGTATATATAATAGTAGATATAATAGAGTATAATAGTAGAAAATAATAGAAAATTGCCGGTCATTCAGGTTTTTATGTTCTTAAGACATGCTTGACACCACAGCCCTTCCCCCCTTGGCAAGTCAGACCACAACCTCTTGTGGGAAGGCAACCTGTGCACATCAGGCCAGTGAGGAAGTGGACACAGGAGACCGCTGAGGCACTGCAGGACTGCTTCGAGTAAAATTTAAGTGGTATAGAAGACATATGACGCATATGAAAAGCCAACCTTGGTAATATGTTCATTTTTACGACTTCAGATCTTCCCCAAAGGGATAGGGGTAAGACTGTCCATCTTTTAAGATCTTCCCTAACACTTTTAAGAAGTTCTGGTGCATTTATCTCAAAAATTTTGTTAATTGGAGATCTGATTTTAATTCCTAAATATTTCATACCTTGGGGGCTCCACTTGAAAGGGGAAGTGCCCAGGTGTACTTGGTAGGTGAGATAGTTGAGTGGGATGGCCTCACTCTTACTATAGTTAACCAGAAAACTGTCCAAATGTATCAATAAGTTCTAACACTTGTGGAATAGATTCCACTGGGTTTGATAATGTCAGTAATATGTCATCAGCAAAAAGGCTAGCTTTAAAATCATAATTATTAATATTAATACCGGTTATATCTTTCTGAGCGCGTATGGCACAGGCAAGAGGTTCAAGGGCCAGTATGAAAATGGTTGGAGATGCCGGACAGCCTTGGCGTGTAGACCGATAGAGATGGAATAATTCAGACTTGTTGCCGTTTGTTTTAACCGATGGTACTGGTTCATGATAAAGTGCTTTTATCCAATTTATACAAACTGAACCAAACCCATATTTGGACAATATATAAAAGAGGTATTTCAATTCTACTCTATCAAAGGTTTTCTCAGCATCCAGCGACACAGCTATTGCTGGCTGCTGGTAGGCCTCCGCCTTAGCCATCACATGTAGGAGCCTTCTGATATTGTTTGATGCCATTCGACCTCATATAAAGCCTGCCTGATCAATATGTCCCAAGGAAGTTATAACCTTGTCCATTCGTTCTGCAAGAATCTTTGCAAATATTTTGTAGTCACTGTTTAAAATGCTCAAGGGTCTATAATTGCTCATTTGTAAATGGTCCTTGCCTGGTTTAGGAATTAAAGAGATAGTTGCTTGACGCATAGTTGATGGCATAGACTGATTGATGATTATGTCATTAAAAAGCTGCCTTAAAAGTGGTGGTGTAAGCCTGTCTTGAAAACATTTATAAAACTCAGCTGTATAGCCATCATCACCTGGTGTCTTATCAGATGGCAGAGAATTGATAACAGATTTAATTTCATTTTCAAGGACGGGTGACTCCAATGATTCCTTTCCTTTCTCACTAAGGGTTGGTAAAGATATATTTCTGAGAAAGTCATCCATATCCTTTTCACTAGTGGAGCAGTCTGATTTGTAGAGTTTGCTATAGAACTTTTTAAAAACTTGATTCATTTGATTTGGGTCACAAATTAAGGATCCATCCTCATCTTTAATACTTGTAATTGACTGACGATTCTCCTGTTGTTTTAGTCTTAAAGCAAGTAGTTTACCAGCCTTATCACCAGCCTCATAGTATTCGCCGTAATTTAAAAAGAGCAAATGCATTTTCCTCGTGTAAGATTGCTTGTAATTCTGTTTTAGTAATCAACAATGAGTTCTTTAATCGGAGGTTATTTGGGTCCAGCATATGTTTTACTTCTAGGGATTTGAGTTCTTTATTCAGCTCATGCTTCCTTGCAATTTTCCCCTTTTTCCTGGCAGTTGAGTAGCTTATAATCCAGCCTCTGCAGGTTGCCTTGAAGGCTTCCCATACAGTTTGTACCGATTGCACTGATTTAAGATTTAAGGATTGCCAGGTCACATGATAGGGATTTCAAATAGGAAATAATTTTATATCGTTTTGTCTTATTTGAGATCCCCTTTACATTCCAACTAATCAGATTTATATGGTTTGAACCCATAAAGCTTTACATACCATTCTTGTAACTTCTGTACCAGAGGTGGGTGGGTGGGTTAGGGTTAGTGCACAAACTGGGGGGAGAAACAAAAAACAAAAGAAAAAAACAAAAACAAAAAACAAAAACACATTTACTAATGCAATGCCAAAAGGCAGCAAGGGGGAACAAAAAAAAGAAATAGTGATAGACAAAATGTCCATCACTTGTAGAAGGTCACTTGTAACTTTGACCTCTGCAGTCTCTGTGCTATGATGTGCTCTAAATCCTGACTGAAAGTCCTCAAATAGGTGATTTTTCTGAAGAAAATCACACAACTGATTGGCGACTGCTTTCTCAAGGATCTTCGAGAGTAAGGCAGAACCTCAGGATCAAGCGTAGGCTTTTTGAGAAGGGGTTTGATTACAGCTGTTTTAAATTACTGTGGTACATAGCCTGTAAATAAAGACAGATTAATCATATCAAGTAAAGAAGTGCTGATTAACGGAAAAACTTCTTTAAGCAGCTTAGTGGGGATGGGGTCCAAGCGACAGGTGGTTGGCTTAGATGAGGAAATCATAGAGGTTAGTAGGTGAATGTCAGGAGAGAAACAATCCAAATAAATACCAGGAGAAACAGTTCTCTCTAAAGTTTTATCTAAACCTACGATTGAAGAGCAGTCGGTCCTCTCTCACCTCTGGTTCCGTCCCATCCCCGTTCAAATCTGCTGCTGTTACACCCCTATTGAAGAAACCTGGCCTAGACCCCAACATTTTCAATAACCTTCGCCCCATCTCCAACCTGCCATTTATCTCAAAAATTCAGGAAAAAGTTGTCGCATCACAGATTCAGGCCCACCTCTCCAACAATAACCTCTATGATCAGTTCCAATCCGGTTTCCGCCCCCGTCACAGCACAGAAACAGCCCTCATTAAAATAACCAACGACCTCCTGATGGCAGCTGACTCTGGTCATTTATCCATCCTCATCCTCCTTGATCTGACCGCAGCCTTTGACACCATTTCCCACCCCATCCTCCTCGACCGACTAGCCTCCATTGGTATATCCGACACACCCCTAGACTGGTTCCATTCATATCTCTCTGGCCGTACTCAATTCATTCAGTTAAAATCATTCTCATCCCATACATCCCCCCTCTCCTCAGGTGTTCCCCAGGGCTCTGTCCTTGGCCCTATCCTATTCATCATCTACCTCCTCCCACTCGGTCAAATATTCCGTAAACACAACATAAATTTTCACTGTTACGCGGACGACACCCAGCTCTATGTCTCCTCCAAACCCTCATCCACCTTCCCACCCTCTTCCCTCTGTGCCTGCCTACAGGAAATCAAATCCTGGTTTCCCTTCCACTTTCTCAAACTTAACAGTAACAAAACTGAGATAGCCCTCATTGGCTCCAAATCCTCACTCACCAAGCAACCCAGTTTCACCCTCTCTATTGACAACTCCTCAGTTTCCCCCTCCCCTCAGGTTAAGAGTCTGGGTGTCGTCCTCGACAGCACCCTATCATTCCACACCCATATCAACAACACCATCCGGTCTGCCTACTTTCACCTCCGAAATATCAACCGCCTCCGCCCGTCACTCACTCCCAACAGCGCTGGTATTCTGGTCCACTCTCTAGTCACCTCACGCCTGGATTACTGTAACTCCCTTCTGTTTGGTCTTCCCCACAAACTCCTCCATAAACTCCAACTGGTCCAAAATGCTGCTGCCCGTATCATCACAAAAACCCCTGCCATCTGTCACATCTCCCCCGTCCTACACCAACTTCACTGGCTCCCTATCAAACACCGCATTGAGTACAAGATCCTCCTCAATACATTCAATGCCATTCACAACCTTGCCCCCCCATATCTGTCTGATCTCATCCAAATCCATACTCCCACCCGGTCACTCAGATCCGCCTCCTCCATACACCTACAGGTTCCCCCAGCCCGTCAGTCCACCATGGGGGCACGAGCCTTCAGCCGCTCCGCCCCACGCCTCTGGAATAGCCTTCCCCCGGACATTCGAAATATGGACTCACCTCTCTCCTTCAAATCCCACCTCAAAACACATCTTTTCAGACAGGCCTACTCACACATGGACTTAATATCTGCTGCAAGCTCTGTGCCTTTTTAAATCTGTTTTAATCTGTGTCCTTTGATTGTTTTATGCTTTTATGCTTGTTAGGTGACCTTGAGTGTCCTGAAAGGCGCCTCATAAAATAAATGTATTATTATTATTATTATTATTACTGGTGGAGAGGCGGAGGTGCTGAAGCTCTACTCGCCACTACTGAGAGCTATAGGAATACAGGGCTCAATAGAGCTATGACTCTCTGTCAGCCTGGCTACAGTGCTGAAAAGAAAGCTGGGGTTGTTCTTATTTTCCTCTATTAATGATGAGTAACTGAGATGAGGCTGCTTTGGAGAGACTTCCTATATGTTGTAAGATTTAGCCAGACTAAATAAGCTTCTTCCGGTTTGGAGGAGTGCCATTTCCTTTCAAATATTTGTGATGTTTGCTTTAATTTGTGGGTTTCTGAGGTATGCATGGAGCCAGCCTCCTGCCACCCCTTACCCTCCTCATCATGGGAGCATGCAACATAGTTAGTGTAGTGTTAAGAGTGTTATTTGGAGGACTTCCGGTTATGGCGGCTGGCTGAGTAGACGCGTGTAAGACTGCTCTGCTACTCAACTCCTTAAATCCTTTCTAAAAGTTCGATTTTAAGCGTTAATCAACCCAACTACAGCGCCAGAACTTAAGAGAATATTCATGGGACCAAAAAAGCCAAACCGCGGCCGGACACAACAAACCAACTTAACTAACTTTGCAACTCCAACAGCCAAAGCTAAGCTAACCGCAAGCAACCAGGACATGGAAACCGACATCTACGCCAGCCCAGCTGCTAGCCCCACCGCTAGGCCCTCCGCTAGCCTCGCCGCTAGCCCCGAAAAACAGCCAGAGGAAGACACTACCACTTCCAAGGGAGAGTCCGTTGCCTCTTTGACAACAATACTGACAGCTATTAACATCATGAAAACCATGATCTCCTCCAAATTTGATGGGGTAATGTCCGCGATTGAAAGCGTAAAGAAAGACATTACAGACTGCACCAAACGAGTTACAGAGGCAGAGACAAGAATCTCAACAACAGAAGACGATGTGAACGTGCTTCAAAAGAAGGTGAAAAGTCTTGAGGGGCAAAATAAAGTCCTCGAGGAGAAAGTACTGGACCTGGAAGCTCGTTCACGTCGCTCCAATGTACGGCTTGTCAACCTACCCGAGGGCGCGGAGGGTGAAGACACCTGTGGATTCCTGGAGAGCTGGATACCGGAGGCGCTGAACCTTGCGCCGCTTCGGGAGAAAATGACGGTGGAAAGAGCACACAGGATCGGATCCAAAAGAAACGGAAACACTAACGCCGCACCTCAAACCCTCATCATGAAGTTTCTAAATTACCGAGACAAAGAAACGGTGATGAAAGCGGCTCGGGCGAAAAATCAAATCCTCTACAAAAATCAGCCGGTGAGATTCTACCAAGACATGGCAACTGGGATGCACGAGAAGATGAAAGAGTTTGACGAGGCGAGGCGACAACTCCGTTCACTGGGGCTCCGGTACAGGATGATCCCTCCTGCCCGGCTCATTGTTACCTACGAGGGGCGCACACACATCTTCGACAGCGCGGACAAAGCCGAGCACTTCATTGAGAACATTCAGCTGGATAATCATTCAGATGATGACTGAAGTACAGGTGAGCAGATGACACCATATAAGCTAAAACTGTTGATGGAACACTATCCCGATGTCACAGGAGTGGAGGGTAGAGCGAGAATTACCGTAGTTAAGTTGTTACATTGAGTTCTGATCGCTCTCCCTCCCGATATGTAACAATCCTTAAATTTACACCGTCTAATTGAGGAAATGTGGATATGCGCTTTTTGTCTGTAGGGTTGATTTAAAAGGTATTTCTGAATCATAGTAGCAGAGCAGCTACGTTTTGTCTTTTATTTTATTTTTTATTTAACATCAGCACAGTTATACTGATCCTCACCTGGTGCGTGTGGATCAGCTCTTTGCTTTCTAGAGGTCTAATATATAAAGTGTGGGGGGGGGGGGGGGGACACCTGAAGGATAATATTCAGGTGAATAATGGTTCAGGGAAATATCTTTTGTCCTGTGTTCTTTTTCTTTTTTGTTTAATTTGGGATTACTGGAATGTTGGGAAAATTCAAGGTAACTTATCCATATGTCTGTTGATCTTAAGATAAAAATTACATCCTGGAACTGCAGAGGGTTACAAAAAACAAAAAAGGTCAAACAAGTTATGAACAGGATTAAAACATTACAGTCTAAAATAGTATTCCTTCAAGAAACTCATTTAACACATTAAGATGAACTTAAAGTGAGAAGGAGGTGGAAGGGTCAAATTCTGTCAGCCCCCTTTACCTCTCAGGCAAGGGGGGTTATGACTTTGATCCATGACTCAATTCCACTACAAATTGATAAAATTATCAAAGATAAGGCTGGGCGATACTTGATTATTCAAGGGAAAATTCTTAGGGAACAATTAATTCTAATAAATATTTAGGCTCCAAATACAGACGATCCCAAATTTTTCCAAAGCTTGTTTCTTACTATTGCCTCTTTGTCGGGTGCCTGTATAATGGCAGGTGATTTTAATTGCACCTTAGACCCACGGAAGGATAAAAGTATAGGAGTGGACCAGTCACATTTGAGAAGCAGAGGTGTAATTCATCACTTCATGAAAGAAATGAGTCTAATGGATGTTTGGAGGGAAGATAATCCCAATTGGAAAACATATTCATGTTACTCCGGTACACATCAGTCGTACTCTCGCATATATTTCTTTTTAGTCTCAACAATACTAAAATGTAAAATAAAGGAGACTTCATATGATGCCATACTCTTGTCAGATCATGCTCCAAACTCTCTGGTATATTACAATTCCAAATTGACTAGTGATATTCCCAAATGGAGATTCAAAACAAAATGGTTGGCAGATACTGGCTTTGTCACCTTCTTAGATGAACAGATTAAATACTATTTTGAAACAAATACAACAGAAACATCAGGAAGTATCAGGTGGGAGGCCTTTATTAGAGGACAAATAATTAACATTACTAGCTTTAAAACCAAAGAAACCTACAAGAAAACAAAGTCATTAGAAACAGATATAAAGAAATTAGAAGATGAATATTACCAATCAGGCTCGCAAGAGGTTCACCAAAAACTACTCCCGTTAAAAACGCAATACAATGAATTATCTTCAACAAGGGCTTTATCAAGCTTATTACGACTCAAACAGACGTTCTACGATCAAGAACAAAAGCCTGGCAGAGTGCTGGCATGGCGCATCAAACAACTTCAGAATGAAAGGCTTATAACCTCGCTACAAAATGATAATAGTGAAAATATTGTCGACCCAATTGAAATAAATGATAACTTCAAACAATTTTACGAAAAACTTTATAGTTCAGAAATAAATCCCAACACATCTGAAATGAATAATTTCCTCGATAATATCCACATTCCCAGAATTTCAGAAGCAGTTAAAGTAGAGCTAGAGAAAGATATAACCTTAGTAGAACTATCTATGGCCATTGACAGTATCAATGGAGGAAAAACCCCTGGGCCTGATGGGATACCCATTGAAGTTTATAAAATGTTTAAGCATAAACTGATGCCAGCAATATTAGAAATGTTTAAGGAATCGTTTCATAATGGAATTCTTCCAACATCTTTAAGGGGAGCACTAATTACTTTGCTACCTAAACCAGGCAAGCCAAATAATAAATGTGGGATCTTTAGGCCAATTAGTCTTCTAAATGTGGATTTAAAGATTTTGAGTAAAATAATAGCCAGAAGAAAAAATAATTCCAACTATTATTGACAAAGATCAAAACGGATTTGTACAGGGTAGGCAAGGCTTCCATAATGTTAGGAGAATTCTAAATATACTATTTGAGGAAAACGGAGAAACAGATACAGCACTACTGTCCCTAGATGCTGAAAAAGCGTTTGACAGAGTAGAATGGCTGTATTTATTTGAAATCCTCATACGTTTCGGCTTTGGAGAAAACTGTAATAAATGGATAAAACTACATTATACAGAACCATATGCTGAAATCATGACTAACCGTAATATATCCAAAACCATTAAGATACAAAGAGGGTGTAGGCAGGGAGATCCCTTATCTCCCTTGCTGTTCATTATGGCTATAGAACCACTGGCAATTGCAGTAAGAACACACAAAAACATAACAGGTATAGCAATTGGACAACAAGAACATCGTCTAGCTTTATTTGCGGACGATGTAATAATATTTCTTAAAAAGATGGAAAAATCCATTCCTGAATTATTAGAACTCCTTGATGTATTTGGAAAATGTTCAGGCTATAAATTAAACAAATCAAAATCGTCAATAATGTTTTTGAATCAATCAGAAAGTCAAAGTCCTCCTATTGCAGCCACTCAGTTTAAAGTCCTGGGGGGGAAGACGACAGCCTTCACGTGGCCTCCCCTGTCAGTAGTGAGAAATGGTGCAAGATCAGCTCACGAAACCAATGTCGCCAAAGAATCAACGAGCCGGCAGGTCCAAGCCAAGGTCACGACCAAGGCAGAGAACGTTCCTACCAGGTCCGGCAGATACCCCTTCTGTTGAGAACAAAGGCCTGTCGGTTCTCCAACTCAATGTCGAGGGCCTTACCATCGCTAAACTCGAAGTCATCAGGCACCTCGCCGAATCCAACAAAGTGGCAGCAGTTCTCCTGCAAGAGACACACTGGGTTTCTGACGACAACCTCAAGCTACCCGGGTTCCTCCTTTCTGGATCTATCCACAGCAAAAAGCATGGAATGGCAACATTCGTCCGAGAGGGATTGAGCTGGTCAGCCACTAGTCAATCTCCACCTGACTGCAACATCGAGTGGCTGGTCACCAAAATCCAGGAAACATCTGTCGTGAATGTGTACAAGCCCCCATCAACAGCACTGACTGCAACATCTCTCCCACCCGTGAATGCTCCCACCATCTATGCAGGCGACTTCAATTGCCAGCATACCGAGTGGGGCTACAACCACACATCACAGGATGGCGAAGTGCTGAGCGAGTGGGCTTCTAACACTGAAGCACTGCTGCTCTTCGATCCAAAAGAGCCCCCAAGCTTCTTTTCTGCACGCTGGAACTCCTATACCAACCCAGATTTGGCCTTCGCCATATGCCGCAGTAGCGACCTGAAACCGGAGAGACGTGTCTTGGACAGGTTCCCCCGTTCCCACCATCGGCCGTCCATCATCAAAGTACCATCACTGGGAGATGGAACTTCAGGAAGGCAAACTGGCAGTCGTTCACAATGGAAACGGAAAGAAGGTCCACTGGTCTCCCGGACCCAGAAACAACTGATGCGGACACTGCATACTCCGCCTACTGCGAAGTCCTCCTAAGGGCAGCGAAGCACAACATCCCACGTGGCTACAACAAGAATTACATCCCGGGCTGGGACGAGGAGTGTAGCTGCCTGCTGCGCCAACATCAGCAGGCCAGCTCCAGGGAAGAAATGGACGCAACAGCAACAACACTACTACAGAAACTGGACGATACCCGAAAAGCTAGGTGGACTGAAGTAGTGGAATCCATCGACTTCACACACTCCAGCAGGAAGGCATGGCAGACCATCAACCTGCTCTCAGGGAGAAAGACAACACCCCGCAGGTGTCCAGTGACTGCAGATGCCATTGCTTCCCAGCTCCTGAAAAATGGTCGCTTCCCCGCCGCCGATAAACACTTCACACGACTGACATCATGTGAGGTGTCATCCCTCTCCAGGGCAGCCAGTGTCGACGCTAATCTCTCAGGAGACTTCACAGTGGCTGAACTAAGGGCAGCAACTAAGAAACTGAAGCCGGGCAAGTCTCCAGGTCGAGACAATATCCACCCAGAGTTTGTCAAACACCAAAGTGACAGAACATCTCACTGGCTATGGTTCTTTTCATCCTGCTTCCGGAGGTCCAGGATCCCAAAGACCTGGCGCCGTGCCTCCGTCATCGCCCTGCCAAAACCAAACAAACCTGCTGAAGACCCGAAGTCCTACAGGACCATCTCCCTGCTCAGTGTCCCATATAAGATCCTGGAGAGGCTGATATACAGCCGCATTGAGCCAGTGGTGGACCCACAACTCCCTCCGGAACAAGCGGGCTTCCGCAGAGGCAGGTCAACGGTTGACCAGGTAACACTACTCTCACAGGACATTGAAGACAGCTTTCAGGACAATGAGAAAGCCGGAGTAGTATTCCTGGACCTGACAGCCACCTATGACACTGTGTGGCACCGTGGGCTCCATTTAAAACTACTGAGGACAATCCCGGACTGGCACATGGAGCTGCTATCAAACCGTAGCTTCGTCCTACAGACCAGCGATGGCCAGACCAGCAGGCTCAGAAGGCTGAAGAACGGTGTCCCTCAAGGCTCCGTCCTCTCACCAATGTTGTTCAACATATACATCCACGACCTGCCAGAAACATCATCCACCAAATACGGATATGCGGACGACTTGGCCATCATGCTTCGACGCCCAACATGGAAGACAATGGAGGATGGCCTCAACCGAGACATGGGCATTCTGTCAAAATACCTACAGAAGTGGCACCTTCAGCTCAGCATAGGCAAAACGGTCTCTGCAGCCTACCACCTTTACAACCGGGAAGCAAGGAGGGAGCTGAACGTGTACGTTGGCAACAACCGCCTGGAGTTCCAGCAAGCCCCCAAGTACCTCGGTGTACGCTTGGACCGGACACTGTCCTACAAACAACACCTGGATGAAGTAAAGGCCAAAACAACAGCAAGGGTCTCACTCATCCGCCGCCTGGCAGGTTCCACTTGGGGAGCTTCCCCCCAGACCCTACGCGTATCCACGCAAGCCCTGGTCCTACCCGTAGCAGAATACTGCGCCCCTGCTTGGAGCAGAAGCCCACATGTGAGCAAGGTAGACACTGTCATCAACAACGCCCTCCGGATAGTAACTGGCTGCCTGAAACCCACCCCTGTCTCCTATCTGCCAGTCCTAGCTGGAATTGCCCAAGCCAACCTCCGACGGGATGCGGCCACCCTAGCCCTGGCAAGAAAAGCCCAGAAGCATGACTGGCATATCCTGCACAAAGCCACAACAACACCGGCACCACCAGGCAGGCTCAAGTCTCGCCATCCCTACACCAAGGCAGCACAAGAGATGCTACAGTCCATCCCTGAGGACTTGTCCAGAGGAGCCTGGCTGGCAGCATCTTGGAAACAATCATGGGAGGCAGCTGGGCCCTCCCGCATCCAGCGTTATATCCAGGACCCAGCAGGTGGAGTAAAAGGAGAAGACCTGCCACGGCACCTATGGACCTCGCTGAACCGCATGCGCTCTGGAGTCGGACGCTTCAAATCATCCTTGAAGAAGTGGGGCCTATCAGACAGTGCGGCATGCGAGTGTGGTGAACCTGAACAGACGGCCGAGCACATAATAACAGACTGCCCCTTATACAGCCCACTCTCAGAAGCTGGCCTCTGTGACCTAGGACCGGAGACGAGGACATGGCTGCAAGACACTGAGCTGGCAATCTGATACACGAGAGAAGAAGAAGAAGAAGTTTAAAGTCGTGGATTGCTTTACATATCTAGGCATTCAAGTTGTCCCACACCTTAAAAATATTGTAACCAGTAACTATGAACCATTAATGCAAGAAATTTCAAAGTTACTGGAAAGGTGGACACCCATACCAATGTCATTAATAGGGAAAATAAACATCCTTAAAATGAATATAATGCCCAAACTGTTGTATCTGTTTCAAAATCTTCCACTTCCTCTTCCAAGTAACCTGTTCAATCAACTTAAAAGACTGTTTGTCAGATTTTTGTGGAATTACAGACGCCCCAGGACACGACTGTCACTATTATACTTACCTTATGACAGAGGGGGACTCAAATGTCCCAGTCCTCTCTGGTACTATTGGGCTGCTCAATTAAGAACAATGTTGTTTTACTTCACGGAAAGAGATGCTACTCCCTGGAAAGAAATGGAGGGACTCCAGCTAAATCTGCCCCTACCAATATATCTGTACTCAGCAAGCACAAAAACCCTTAAAAAGAGTACAAAAAACCCTATTGTTAAAAATATGATTGATGTTTGGCATCAAGTTAGAAAATACCTAAAAGAAGCACCTTCTCTGTCTGTCTTTAGCCCAATTTGGAGAAATGACTCCTTCCCTTCAGGTAAATCAGACGGGGGATTCAAATCTTGGGCTACTAAGGGACTTGGGAAGATAGGAGACCTTTACAACTCTCAAAAAGTGTTAATGACATTTGGGGAAATGGTTGATAAATTGAACATACCCCGTAATCATTTTTTTAAATACCTACAGTTGAGAAATTTCATTAGAACACAACAAAACCAAACATTAAACATCCCTGAAATGTCAAGTATAGAAAAAATAATGAACATGGATTGTTTAGGGAGAGGTTTAATCTAAAAAAATTACAAATGTCTAGTAGATGGAAGTACAGAAACGTCTGCAAATCGGCTCGGGGCATGGAGAGAGGATCTTCAGGAGGTAATATCAATAGAGAAGTGGGAAGAGGCATGCTCTAAAGCACAATCAAGAACTACTAACACTCGCCTAAAATTACTACAATACAACTGGTTGATGCAAACGTACATCACTCCAGAAAAACTTAACAGATTTAACAACGCCATACCTGATATTTGCTTTAAATGTGACAAAGAAAAAGGTACATTTTTCCATTGTATTTGGCAATGTACAGAAATACAAAAATTCTGGCAAGAAATAAAACAATGTATTCAAGATATTTTGCAAATTCAAATACCTCTAACCCCACAGTTATTTATTTTAGGTCTATACCCGAACAATTGGAAGATTAAAAAACATCAAAGAATGTTCATAGACTTAAGTGTGTTAATGGCAAAGAGAGTAATAGCCCTCTCATGGAAAAACGTGAGAAGTCCAAGTGTAAGCAGGTGGTTATCTGAACTATCTACAACTCTCCCTTTAGAGAAAATCACATATACAATAAAACACCAACTACATAATTTCCACCAGATCTGGGACCCCTTCATTTGCTATATATCATGAAGAGATTTGTCACATATCATGGAAGAATCTGGGGACGTGTAATATGTGGCCTTTTGCCGAACTTAAGATTGAGATGAGACATATTTGTTTGTTTGCTTGTTTTCTTTTTTTTATGTTGTATTTTTTTTTTCATATACAGTGAACTTGAATGAACCAACTCATGGACTTGATTCCAAACCTATTTGGAACAAATTGTTAAGGAGGGGGGTGGGGGGTTTAACATGTTTGTTCAAGACATGTAGTTGTATTGTAATGTATGGTTTCTTTGTTAACTTGTGAAAACAATAAAAAGAATGTTGGTAAAAAAAAGAGTGTTATTTGCAATGGGCTTGCAGTATCAACAAGATGATCAATTTGTGCAGGATAAAAGTTAGCAAGGTCATCAGTTGGATTTCAACATGGCATTGAGTTTAGTGCTGATGGAATTGCTTCCTTTAATGTAGCTATAGCACTATCAGATAGACATCTAGTGTAGGATTTTTTTCCTAACGGTGTGTAGTCCAGCAGTGTGAAATTCAAAAGTTACCATGTAATGGTGCGATAATAGAGGATTTTGTGGAAATATTATTGTATGTTCAATTTCATGGTATATCTCAGAACAAGGTCTAGTGTATGAAAATAGTGCATGAAATAGTGAGTGGGTTCATTTACACTCTGACAGAAGGCAATTGAATCTAATAATAACATAAACGCAGTACCAAGGTTGTCATTCTCAACGTCTTCATGAATATTAAAATCACCAACAACAATTACTTTATCTGTTTTAAGGACAAAATTTGACAAGAACTCAGGGAATTCAGATTATATTTGCTGTTGTGTACCACTCTCCTGGGCCATATTCAGAATATCTGAGAAAGGCCAAGCAGAGCGGTACACAACAGTGTAGGATTCATCAATTTCCCAACCAAGGACAGAAAAATAGTTTACGGAAGGTTTGGCGTGAGGATTCTGGCAGCGACTGAAATTACATTAAAACAATTAAACATACCTTGATCTGACTCCATATATTGCCACACAACCACGGTTGTGCCGTTAATTACTGAACATTATCAATACCGGGGCAGGCTAACCCCTGGATTCTAACCTTATTGCAAAGAAGAATGTCCTTCCTTCACACTTTCATGAAAACTGACAATAAAGTTTACTTGACTTGACTTGACTTGCGCCCCTCATAGATAAATACTATTATCACTTCATCCCCTATCCGGTTCTAGGCGGACTAATACACAATTAATCACTGGTAATGTATGAGGTTGAATAAACCTGAGTGGACACGATTATCAAGCCTGCATGTGCACCTGGCTTACCAGGACCCTCACCATCCGAGCTATTCCTGTGGCCACCAGAAATATAACTCACCGCATAAATAGCAAATAGCGTTACATCTCACGGTTCAACTGCAATCAAAGCCAGTGGGACTAGAATATATACCTTAGAATAAGACTTTATTAGACAGAAACAAGTTACTAACCAATCAAAAAATAAACACAGTGAGGAATGAGAACATGATGAGAAGACTATACAAAAACATACAAAGAATACAAGACAGTAATCAGAGAATGAAGTTACCTGGGTTGTAGGAATGTGGCTACACGCATGACGCGTGGGAAGTTCTGACTACAGATATCTTCGAAGAGCAGTGTCCATCGCGTCCCTATATACTGTTTTCTCAGTTATCCAAAGGCATTGTTTAGGAGACCACATGCTGAGTATTCATTTGTCTTAAGACCATTTGCTGTTGGTTCCCAGGGCCCAAAACAGTGTGTCATCTTCAGCGGAGCTGACTGGGCGTTACCTGATTTCATATGCATTGAGCATCCTAACCTCTGGGTTTAATAACCACATGATTTCACCATGAGACTGAGACAGTTTTACTACACTTACAGAGTTAATCAAAATGATACCAAACATGATATGAAAATGATATTGTAAAGTAACACAATCATTTCCACATACTCTCCCCCTTTTACCCCCATGTCTGTGTCTTCAGTGTGAAAGGTGTGATTACCTGGCTCTCAGAGGGTTGGGAGTGGATCAGAAGAACAATGGGAAGGAAACACAGTTAATTGCATTATGTTAACATATCCTGAAATTCCTCTGCCATCTGTCTCACAGGGGGCAAACCCCCATACATCACCACATCAAACCAAAAGGTCCCGGATATTTTCTATTTCTTTCTATTTTCCTACAACAGCAAAGCGAGGCAAGCATGAACCAAACAGTGAATGCAATCCGACACCAGGTGATAAGTGAAGGGCTGATTTGTAGCCTCCACTAATCGCCTGATGCGCCTGTGAGGCTGAATCAATGACTGAGGAAGGGGGCGTGGCAGACAGACTGTGACAGCATAGGGCAGTTGCTGCAGGGGCACACCGTTTTTGGGTGACCATCTCCACAGAAGCTGCAAGCTCACATTCATTAACTAATAGCTCCAGCTCGTTTCTATTCTTCTCAGACCGTAGAATGCTACAGTGCATTCTGGCACTTTTTGACGGTCTGAGATCACTGTTTTTCAATATTACTGCTACATCCCAACATCCACCATCCTTCTGTATCCAGTCTCTGAAGAGCACAGTAAAATGTATATCAGGTTGATGTCATTACCTGCCATTTGGTTTATCAAATTAGGAGGAATAGCAGCAGCAGGGGGCTGCTGGACAACAGTCGCCAGAGTTCTGCGTAGCACCATGTTGCATGCAATGGCGAAAACTCTGGGAAATTTGAAGCTTGGGGGTGGAGTTGTAGGTGGTTGTAGGACGTCGAATCTGCATGATTTTTTTCAGACCCTCGGTCCTGGTGTGGGTGGCCCCAATGGCTAACTGGTATTTTGGAGTGTTGAGTATGGGATCTTTTTGAGCAGCCCTTGCTCAATTGACCTTGATAAGGACCAGATGTCTGGACTTTCTGCAACTTTGCTCTTTTAGGAGCACAGGAGGAAATAGGCCAGCCGTGTTGTTAAGCTGGAGACTTTTTAGGCAAAAGTAGGAGGCCAGAAAGAGAGGTCAGGAACAAAAGTTATTTGTGTCTAACTCCCAGAGGAGGAGTTAGACACAACTATGGCTGCAAAGTGCTTCCCAGATCTTGTACATGGCCATTGCGATATATCTGCTATATCTGGATGTTTGGTGGCTATAAGACCACTACACCGAACATTGGGGAAACACTTGTTGCCTATTTTTGGGAAGTCAGTTGTATCTAGATCTGCTGGTCCAAGATCAGAATCATCTTCCCAGAGATCTCCCTCCTACCCGACAAGTGACGTGGTGAATGCCAAAGTGAGACACAGTGTGATTGATTTCATGCAAAAATTCAGCTCAGCACAATGAACTTTGCAGAGTATGTGTGAGATGGAAGGTCTTAAACTAACTATCAGCAGCGCATGACTCGAGTGTCCCACCGGAACTAGCTATGCCCATGATGTTACACCTGAAACATTGTTGAAGAATTGCAGTTTTGCAATTCTTCATTGAAAGAAATAGAATGGCTTCCTACTGTCTCCTTCTATCTTCTTGCAGAGGTATGTGTGATAGCTTATGTGTGGCCATGGGTAATATGATTAACATGCTCCCAGATGTCACAATACTGTAAACTTAGATACATATGTAGCAGGACATTTTCACAATGGCCTTAGTAAAGTTCCTAAGGGACCTTGAGGAATGACTTTACAGAATTAACTTTCTGAATAAACATGTTTGGATCTATCTTCTATCTATCCCTTACAAAATAATAAGAAAAAGAAGAAGAAAGAAGAAGAAGAATTACTCATTTGATCCCGTGAGGGAAATTTGATCTTCTGCATTTAACCCAATCGTGAATTAGTGACACACTCGGAACACAGTGATGGTGAAGCACACAGTGAGGTGAAGCACACACTTAAACCCGATGCAGTGAGCTGCCTGCAATGGCGGCGCTCGGGTGAGGGGTTAGGTGACTTGCTCAAGGGCACTTCAGCCGTTCGCACTGGTCGGGGTTTGAACCGGCCACCCTCCGGTTACAAATCCGAAGCCCGAACCAGTAGGCCGCGGCTGCCCCTAAGACACATCTACATTTATTATTATTAAAGAATGGCAAATAGCGTGGAAACTTTTTCCTGTAACAGAATACTATATTAAATCATTATATATAAATATTAATAAATATATATTAGATTACCATGCATGACTGCACAAGGGATAGTAACATCTTCATCGTCCTGTGTATTACTGAATGCTAAAGCTAGCTTAGTTTCAAGTTTTATAGTCACATGCTAGATAACAATGTACATCATTACCAGCAGTGAAATTCTTGTTACTCGGATGGGTCAACTTTGCTATGTAATATAAATATAAATGAAAAAAAGACAATATAAACAGAAAATAAGAATAAAAATAGACTATGCTAAAAACAATAAATAAATAATAAATGGCAGAGTAGTGAAGTGTAAATGAAGTAAGGTGCAGAGACATAGCAGCTAGATTAAAACATGTTACTATAAGGTGGCCTGTGCGTGTGTGTGACGGGAGGAGCGTGAACAGACTGCAGCTCAAGTGGCTGGGGTCCGAGATGATCCACTGGGCCTTCCTCCTGCAGCGTTTCCTGTAGAGGTCCTGGATTGGAGGCAGTTCGATCCTGGTGATATGCTGGGCCGTCCTGACCACCCTCTCCAGAGTGGTGCTGCCAGCCAGGATACTAGGCTAGTGACTGTTGTGAAAAGTGCAACTGACAACTAGGGAAAGACCTAGTGACAGCATGGAAAGACAGCTGACAATTCAATGCTGCAGTACCCAAGGTTATATAAACCTGTTGGCTACACCCTACTTGGCAACAGACACAACTTTGAGAAAAACACCCTTAGAGTTTGCAAGAGCGGGAGCGGAAGATGACTCACCTATGGTTGACTTGGCTATTGACTCTGTCTGTGGAAGGCTCAGTTCAGTTCAGTTCAGAAGGTTGGAAAAAGCTTCAGGTTTGCTTGTGCAGCTGGCAAAAGGTAACAACCTTAAAGGGCCTTTGAATTCACCAAGGGAGGAAACGGTGCTTGGTACAGGGAACACAGGGACCCCGCATTGACAATTATTTCCTTAGAAGTATGTCAAGTAGTCAAGTGAAGTCCAGCGGACTTAGCAGTGGGGAAGGCAGACAGGCCAGCCAACCTAAAAGGGAGAGGATTAGTGCTCAGAAACCTAGAATTAAGTGGCCAGGGGCCTCAGATGGTAGGAAATGGGAAGATATCAACATTGAACTGAGTAGGATTTTAGGCAAGCTTAAAGGAACTGTCAAAGGTAAATTGGAAAAAATGGGTGGTGTTATTTATGACTATGGAGCAGAAAGGTTTGGCATGTTTGAGAAAAAGAGGAAAGTAGTTACTGATGTAGTTGAATCTAGGCACCAACAAGAGATAGACAGACTTGGGTGTGAAAACGGTTCAGGAGGCTCTGGAGGAAAGCTACAGAGGTTGAGAAGGAAGGGCTAAATAGGTTGCAGGTAGATGAGATAGAAGGAATGATTGGCAGGTGATATTACAGGGAAGGTACAGAGACTGAGACTGAGATGATATTCGGGAAGGCGACGAGACAGGCAGGGCCGAGTTGTCAGGACAGGGGAGAGGCAGGCAGAAACAAGGAACGGAGAGACCAAGGTCGTGGTCGGGACAGAAGGCTGAGGTGGTATCTTGGAAGGCGACTAAACAGGCTGCTAATTTTGATCAAACAGCAATTTGCCACAGTGAAACTACGAGGCTATCAATGTGAATGACAAAAGATTTCTAAAAATGTTTCTGTGAATACATTTTGATGACACCATGTCCAGTCGTGTCTGTACATTGAGAGCATGGAAAAACCAGTCAAATTCCTTGTATGTTTGTGAACGTACTTGGCGAATAAAGCTGATTCTGATTGATTCTGATTCTGATTCATTTTTGTTTAAATTACACACACTATTAAGTTGATGTAATTACCAACATTATTGTGTCAACATAACTCATCAAAATAATATTTGCCACTTAAAATGTTTATTTAAATCAAGACATTTGAATCTTTATCTTGCAACCATGCATTTAATGAAGTTATGGTAATACAATTACTGAATTACTTTTACACACTGTCCTCTTATTGCATCCATAGTGATTAATTAAATTAATTGGCTGATATCACCATCTCTTATGTATTGACGATTCATCTCAATAACAATCATACAAGCCAATGTTTACTTACACTGCAGTACGTGAATTTCAGTTGATTTTGATAAAATATTGAAGAGATTCAAGATTCTTTATTGTAACATGTCATGTACAAGAATATGTGTTCTGGCTCCTCGACTTTGCAGCAGCAAATATGTTATAAATATCATAAAAATAACAGTCTGAACAATAACAATAAATACAATAAAACAATTTAAAAATATAACATAACGGTATGCAGTCGTATCGCAACAGATTTGTTTAGAATACGTGCTTTCTCAGATAGAGTGATACTGCCTACTTTTAGTTATGGAACAGGGAAACAACAGCTGAAACTAACCCCTCCAAAACATGTATGTAATAAAGAATGCATGCACTTATCATAAAACCCCCTCATCCGTGAACAGCCATTTGCTACACTATTTTACACTTACACACTCAAATTGTGTGTGAAACTCTCAAACATTCTAATTGAATCCTTTAAATACATAGGATGTGTTGGCTAAAGGACGGAGCATGCATGTCTTCACTAGAGAGGGTTAAGCTTCTAGGATACTTATAGTATAATAGCATGGTGTGTGTGCATATGTGGGGCTCCGTCTTGCCATAGTTCCCTTCATGTCTGCATGCTAACGTTGGGGGAAATTGAGTGACGCAGATCAATCTAAGGTCCTCATTCTGGTTGCCACTCTTTGAACTTATGTGCACAGTTACAACCGCACAGATCGAGCAGAGAATTACTTATTAAACATCCTCTCTTGTTTTGACAAAGGTTATAAATTCCTAGTGGACAGACAGCATTGATTTCGGATTGAATTCTCTGGGCAAAGGGAAAGGGTATGGGAGCAATTGGACAGATTTTCCTCTTGCAGGAAAACCTCACTTTCGATCATTTTGGAGCATGTGTGGCAACTTCAACTCAGCCTCTCTTTTTTTGACAGGAACTTTCTGTTAATCGCCATCATGAACAATTTGTATAATATTCCATTTGAAGGAGTGCCAGTGCAGTTTGCTTCAACATTCACCTCCACAACAAGAGCCCTCCCTCCACCACGCGGGAAGGTCAATCCCTCCCGCACTCAGCAGCCTCCACCCCCTCTACCAACCTCCCTCCTCCTCCAACCTCCATAAGTCACATAAATCATGTATGCGCACACCTAGTTGAGCCCCGAGCTCACACTTCTCAGAAGATGCCTGACATGCATCACTCCCCACTCCCCATGTTGAGATCCCCTCCCATACCCACCCAGGTTATTCCCCATATCGGCCCTGGGTGCACGTCAAGCAGATTAGCGGTGCTGTTGAATATGCAAACTACATATATATATATATAAAACAAAGTAACGACAAGTGACAGGAGTAGAGAATGTGTACTGGAACCGGGTGGCGCCACAGTTAACGCTCTGAGGTAGCTGCTAATGTACCAGTGGTTTTTATGATGTCATCCCGATGCTTGTAGGCTGAACAATGGACTGCAATAGATCCCCTACCTGATCACCACGTCACCCTGACTCCTGCTGGATGAATCGTTGAAATGACAATTGTCAAAAATGAGAATGTTAATATGAGTAAAAACGTGAATGGTTATCAATTATTGTGGTTGTAGTAGTTGATATCTTCTTCACCCACAACATTGACTAACCAGAAATTGGGATGAAAACGCAAAAGTAAGAACAGCAAAAAACAGGTAGAACAATCAATTATGTTGATCTTACATACTAACACTGAGAGTGTATGTGTGTGTGTGTGTGTGTGTGTGTGTGTGTGTGTGTGTGTGTGTGTGTGTGTGTGTGAGACGCCAAAGAAACAGCAGATCCAGGCCCGACAGTGCCAGTGCCATTGATCAGAGTGTAAATATAAATAAATAATACGATCCCAGACCATGTGAATATCAGCTGTCTGGCTTGGCATCATCCAGAACCTGTGGAACATATTAACTATCACTGCAGGGTGGAAACAGCACTGGGCCTGCTCAACACAACAGACTGGGCCTGCTCAACACAACAGACTGGGCCTGCTCAACACAACAGACTGGGCCTGCTCAACACAACAGACTGGGCCTGCTCAACACAACAGACTGGGCCTGCTCAACACAACAGACTGGGCCTGCTCAACACAACAGACTGGGCCTGCTCAACACAACTGACTGGGCCTGCTCAACACAACAGACTGGGCCTGCTCAACACAACTGACTGGGCCTGCTCAACACAACAGACTGGGCCTGCTCAACACAACTGACTGGGCCTGCTCAACACAACAGACTGGGCCTGCTCAACACAACAGACTGGGCCTGCTCAAAACAACAGAATGGGCCTGCTCAACACAACAAACTGGACAAAAAGCAGAGAGAGAGAATATAATTTTTTTTTTCATAGTTGGACATAGGTTTGTATTATTTATTATTTATTTCATATGTGATGAAATGTAGGCAATGTGTTTTTTGATGTGATACTTTAACTTGGAAAAGCAGTTAACCAGTACCAGTTATGAGATCACAACTGTACCATGTTACCTGACAATGCCCACTGACTTAGTGATATGCAGTCAATGAATGGACGAAGGTTTTCTTCAACAGGAAACAGACAGAAGATTGTCTTTATTTGGGATAGGTGTGTGTGTGTGCGTGGATGCCTGAAAAAGTGGAATAATAACATTATTTATAGAGCATGTCTGTAATTTAATTTAGTTTAGTTTAGTTCAGTTTATTTAATTTATAAAAGGACAGTGTGCAAGTACATTAATCATTTAACAAATGAGAAGATGGTTGCACCAGATTTAGCAGAGCAGCTCATTTCCATCTGCAGTCCTCGTACCTAAAAACAGACAGTAAAAACAGGCGATTATTACAGTAAAATGAGACAAGACAGACAACAAGAAAAGTGCAGTATAGAACGTATTATGTTCAATACAATACTATACATTAAGAATGTTCATAAAAGTGCGTAGTGCGGCTCAAATAGAAGATACAGTCAGACATTCATATAAAGTGCACATAGTTTTCAGTAATAGAAATAAAAGATACTAAATACTTTTAAACTCAAAACGAGATGCACAAATTGCTCAAGATCTGGGACATAGGTAGAGCCCTGTAGGGGGTGAGACTACCCATAAGGGTAGCCCCATCCCCAGTGGTCCCTACAGCTAACCTCAGCACAGAGGTCTCAATCTCAGTGCTAGCAGGACTGTTGTGCTGCCATGACTGTGGGAATGAGACTACCCACACTCGTAGCCTCGTCCCCAGAGGTACCCACAGGTAACCTTGGCCCAGAAGTCTCAATTTCAGTGCTGGCATGACTGGTGGCTCAGAATCCAGTTTTTAACCTCCTGTTGAATCTGTGAAATTCTGGGATGTGTTTCAGATATTCTGGAAGCCTGTTCCATTCGCTGGTGGCTTTATAAGAAAATGCTGATTGGGAGAAAGCAGTTTTACGTTGTGGGACGCTGCAGTCCCCATGGATACAGACCGTAGGGCTCCGTGAAGCACTTCTCAATGAGGCTGCACAAAGGTCTTCAGGAGGGGAGGTGCTACGTTATGAATGATCTTATGAATTAGGCAAATATCTGAAAACACAATTAGATTATCAAGACTCAGCATTTTATATTAAAATAGTAGATCATAGTGATGGTGCCGTCGAGGTTTCTTGTCAAGAACTTTCAGGGATTGATTGTAAAATGATCTTACTGGATTCAGAGCCGTCCTACTGGCCTGAGACCAAGATGATACACAGTAAAGGATAGGAGACAGAATCATGGCACGCAGATATGCTTTAGCAGCTACGGTTGACAGTGCATTGCGAATGAAACGGAAATTTGCAATAATTTACCTGAGTGTGTTACACATCTTTTTAATGTGTTTTTTAAATGTTAGGGTGGAGTCCAGAATAACACCTAGGTATATAAACAATATTTATCCTGTGGCAATTTACAAAGTTGTTTGGGCGCATTTGTGTTTCTGTGCATTTGAAAAGTACATAGTCACTGTGTTTTTTGTGTTCAGTGTAAGGCATGTCACTGAGCCACTCCGCTACCCTTTCCATGGCTGCTGTTCATTTATTTGCTACTGTATGGACATCTTTCCCATGTGTAAATCCATCATGTCTGACACAACTTTTTACTGATTGGACATGCACAGTATTTTACTACAAAATTGTACTACTAGAAATTATCCAGTCTTCTGTCTTTTTCAGAGGGAAAGCAGTTTTCCCTATCATTTGTAAATGATAGGGAAAACTATCCAAACTACCTAAACTAACTAAATTATCATTTGTAAATGACGACATTTACAAATGATAATCACCCACAACACAACTCAACAATACGTCAAATGAAACACCTAGAACTGCTAATAACCAGTAAAAATAATTTCCTCTAACCATGCAAATGTACACTCTACCCATCAATGCAGGACGTCAGACGTGACTTGAACCGCAAAAAGATAAGATTCCCAGAGCGTATAATCAATGCCAACCCCACATGCCCCTGTTGTCTGCAAATATACACCCTCTCCTCTCTTCAAGACCCCACTAACTGTATCATAAAATGAAAAACTAACACAAAAGCTGAAATAGTACGTTGAAGACACACTGATGTGAGATAATGAAAGCAATGTTAATAGCGCTATTAGTCACGGCGCTCAGCTCTCTATTGTAGATATAATCTGTTATTAGGACCTCAAGGAAACTTCAGAGCCATAAGTGTAGAGTGTAGAGGGTTATATTTTAGCATTTATTCTGAATATGGTCTTGATATTCGTTCTATCGGGGAGAGACAGACTCTTGTTCTCTTGTCTGTCTTTCAATAATGAAACGTAAAGGCATTTCCAGACAGTCCTCAAGGTGCACACGACAACATATTGTAAGGGCTGTCAGCCCCATCACAGGAGCAGTGGAGTGAGAGGAGGAGGAGGGTGGAGGGGAAGAGAAGAGAAGCCGTTGAAGCAGTGTGTTTGTTTGTGTTTATGAATGTGTCTGTGTGCATGTGTGTATCTGTGTGTGTGTGTGTGTGTGTGTGTGTGTGTGTGAGTGTGTGTGTGTGTGTGTGTGTGTGTGTGTGTGTGTGTGTGTGTGTGTGTGTGTGTGTGTGACAAAGGGAGGGAGGCAAGAAGTCACAGTGCAATGGGGCGAATTGTGATGGTTTTTATTTATTTTATTTTTTTACGAGGAGAGGGAGTGGAAAAGAAAGGTATTGGCAGACAATGTGGCTGGGGACCGGCCTGAACCCACATGGTCATAGGGAAGATGTGGACAAAAGAGAGGAACAAATAATTCAGCTTTCATCGTCGATTTAGGGAAATACATCAAGAAAGAAAAGATAGATTAATTACAGAGGAGATTATTTTTTGGCTGGGGGGGGGGGGGGGGGGGGGGGGTTATTTCATGTACATTGAGTCATAAACATTTAATCATTATTTAGCCGACACTGTTATCCAAAGCAAAATCAATCTTTGTGTACAATCAAAATTGGAATGACTAGAAAATAAATTTCTGCAAGCTGCATGTTTCTAAATAAACAAGTGGTCAGAATGCAGAGCTATGTCTCTTGTAGTGCAGACCACTATAGGGGTTATATCTTGATATAATATTGCTTGCATAGTTATTCTTACCTTGGAGAACATGCACTTTATATTATAACAGTAATTATGAATAATACCACACACCCAAAAAATATTGTATAAATGCAACATGGGCTATCAGCTGATCAACATAGAAATGTATAATAATTATAAAATACCAAACGTGCCAAGCAGGATTTTTTATTGGATGGTTGAGATGAAAAGAGTTTGGGATTTCAATGTTCAAGCCCTTCCGTAAGCAAGCATTTTCTAGATAATTAATTGATCGATAATATTCTCAATAAATCAGACTTCAGTCAGATTGGCCTCACCTCAATCATCTAAGCTTCCAGTACTTTTTCACCTGCCCCTCCTCCTCCTCACCTGTCTGCCAGCCACTCCCTGCACATCAAGCCAACTCTTTTCACCTGATCATGCCGTTGCCTCGAATCAGCAATCAAGATAGTAGGCGAGTTTCAGATGAGGCATGCGGCTTCGTTTGCCATGCGTCAGAATGCATTCTGGGATGAAAACGTCAGAAATACCTGTGATAAACTTCCGATGCAACGAGTCACCTGGCTTTCAAAACTTGCGTGGTTTCAGGAAAACAACTTCCGCCTGCTTTTCTGGGCATTTTCTCTCGAGCAAGTGCAGACATAAGACACTCCCCTCAACATCCCCTCAACTTTGCCCTGGTTGGTTGGAATACCGACATTAAATTCCCCATGTCAGAAGTGACATAACTCCTTTCAGAGAGGCGTGCCTGGTGCCCTCTCCCAAACTATGCATATTAAAAAGAGATTAAAAAGAGACAGTTTTGTGAAATTTCACTTCATCACTCATCATGCATTTTTTATTTTATGTATTTTATTTACACTTTCTCCACATAGCCAAGCCATTGTGCATGCAGAAAATTCATCACATTTGCTCCTCGGCCTGCATCAATAAGGGGAGATCCAATGCCTCGAACTCGTCTGCTACGAAGAACGCAAGCGCCAGTTCGTTTGCCATCCTTGTTGACGAGAAGTTCACCTGTGTCTGCCTTGACGGGATGGGAACTTGACGGGATTAGGACGAGTTCCGCCGGATCTTCTCAATTCTCGTTGCAACAAATGCACAAATGCAAACGATCTGAAACTCGCCTAGTGTCTAAATCTCTCCCTCACCATTCACCCTTTGCCAGATTGTTCTTCACTTCTCATGCAAGTCTCTCCAGTTTTATTCGGATTGCTCCCCCAGTTTCGACCCTACCTCCCTCCCTGACCATCCTGTCTCATCGCCTTCCCAGAGATCCCCTCAGCCTTCTGTCCCTGACTATAAACGACTCTCTGTTCCTGGGTTGTACCTGCCTATCCCTTGCCCCAATTACCCAACCCTGCCTATCCCCTGCCCTGTATACTCAACCCTGCCTGTCCCTTTTCTCGACCCTGCTTGTCCCCTGCCCTGTACATTTGACCCTGCCTGTCCCTTTACTAGACCCTGCCTGTCCCCTGCCCTGTACCCTGTACTAAACTCTTCCTGTCCCTGAGGCCATCCTTAAAAATATTTTGGTTTGCCGTAACCCGACCGATTTTTTTTCCCTTTTAGTCTGACCGACTTGCTGGCTGTAAACTTGTGTTAAAAACAACCGTTTTTTTTTAAACAATGATAAATAATAATAATAACTTTATTTATATAGCACCTTTCAAGAGAACCAAAGGTCGCTGTACATAGTGAGGCAGATAAAAACAGTTAAGACAAGGAACAGGAGTTGAACATAAATGGTAAAGGTAAAGGGGGCGTTTAGCAGACGCTTTTGTTTAATGTGACTTACAATCAGTACATGTGTGGGGGTTCGACATGTGGACAGTTGGAGGAGGGGGGGATCAAGGTGATCGAACCGCCGACCCTACGGTTAGCGGACGACACGCTCTTTCCACCCACTCTACCCACTGAGCTACTGCCGCCCCCAACATGGACATGGAGTATGGAGTTGACTAGGGACCATAGGCCTTGGTCAACAGGTATGTTTTTAGGAGTTTTTTGAAAGTATCCAGGGATGCAGCATTTCGGATCTCTGCTGGGAGAGTTCCAGAGGGTGGGGGCTGCCACACTGAAGGCTCTGTCCCCAAAGGTCCGTAGTTCGGTGTGGGGGGTGGAGAGCAGACCCGTGTCTGGACTGCAGATTCCTGGATGGGCTGTAGGGGGTGGAGAAGGTCAGATAGGTACTGGGTGGCAAGGGCATGGAGGGATTTGTAGGTGAGGAGGAGGAGTATGTAGGAGATGCATGACTTGACTGGGAGTGAAGGTGGATAAGGGTGGGCGTGATGTGCTGCCAGGGCTTAGTGCATGTGAGAACCCTGGCAGCTGAGTTCTGCACATACTGGAGCCTGTCCAGGGCTTTACTGGGAACCCCGGACAGGACTCCATTGCAGTAGTCCAGACGGGAGGTGATGAAGGCATGGATGAGGGTCTCTGCCATGGAGTCAGAGAGTGATGGCCGGAGTCTGGAGATGTTCTTGAGGTGGTAGAAAGTGGATTTGGTGATGGATTTGATGTGTGACTGGAAGGAGAGAGTGGAGTCCAGAATGACACCCAGGTTGCGGACTTCTGGGGATGGACAGATGGAGCAGCTATCCACATACTCCTCAAACAACTAATGCAACTACAATAAAACCCTATTAATCATATTTTAGTAAGTATTGCAAATATAAATTGCCTTCATATACACGTAGGCCCTTTCTTTTATATTAGCTTCATTTCATCAATGGTTCGTGCTTGTCTGTTATGATGGCTACGGCTTCAGTAAAGTAAATGTTTGCGGTCACCGTTCAAAGTTATATGGGTTCAGGCACCGTAGCAATACATTAAAAAAATCACTGAACTATATTGACACCGCTATAACGTGACGTGTTGACTGATGTCAAGGAGACCACTAAACTTTTACGGGTTGGAGACGCAGTCAGTGATGTCAGGATATGCAAATTTGTTTAAATTCATACCGACATATTCACCATGACCAAAATTGTACTTAAAAAAAAAATCTATATATATATATAGACCTACCTACCGACCGTTTTTGTTTTTTTTGGTTGTTACTGCAAACAGAAATATTTTTAAGGATGGCTCAACCATCCCGTCTCATTGTCTTCCCGACTTCTGTCCCTTCTGTTCCCGACCATGAACTTCCTCTCTCTGTTCCTGGTTTCTGCTGGCCTCTCCCCTGGTCCATTACCTGCTCAGAGTATTGTGTGTGACAATAATAAGTAATTGCCAATTATACCTGCCTCTTCGTGTGCTGCAATTGGGTCAGACCTCTACCCGTTACACTTTCCCTATCAAATATCAGCAAGAAGGTTTTTTGCTAAATCTGTGACCAAATGGCATCACAGCCAGCAAGGGTACCCCTCGTACTGCTGACTTTGCATGTTTTGACTGTTGGTACGTACAGGTAATATCCTAGTTAGCCTACTGAGATTTCACCTCAGTCAATTTTCTGAATAAATGGGCTACGTTTTTAAGGTGACGTTGATGTTAAGTGGCTTTCCAAGCTAAACTAGGAGTAGCATCTCACAATGTTATACTGTTATGGCAAATTATGTTCAAACCTAATGTGTACTCAGGTGATCAAGGAGGGTTAAGGGAGAATTCTTGCCTAGACATTAAGCATGTGTCATCATACTCAGTGTATTTCCCCATTATGACAAACAGGATTAGCATGAGACCTCCAGTATCGAAACTGGAGGTCTCATTGCACTTATAAGTAACCTGTATGAAGATGCTGACAAACTGGATGTGAATGAGAACAAGTTTCATCAAACAAAGATTTGACCAAAAAAAACATTGCGTTGGAACTATATTGGATGATAAATATGTTAGAAAGTGAGTCGTGAAGCTGTGAGGTAACTTTCTGAACAAGTGATAATCTGAGTAAATGGTTAAATAAATATACCATAAAATAGCAGTATTCGTTATTTCAATATATTTGCTGGCAAGTTACAGTCACAAAAGGTCTTATTGTACATTCTGGTCATGCATCCGTACGCAGGTGTGACGCAAAATTGAACAGTCCTGTCCCTATTGTTGCTGGGGTGGTGAATGGCAGCCCCAGTTACATATGCAATGAAAAGCTCTGCCTAAGCAACTTCCCTGATCCACCCATCCATCACAGCACACACACACGCAGTCTATCAGAGTCTATCTAACAGAGCTGTGTCACCACGTGTCTTCTGTCAATCTGCATGCTTGTGTGTCCCGCCATGGAGGTTTGTGTTGCACATGAGCCCTTCAAGCTCATAGGATTCCATGTACAGTGGGATTGCTCAAAAGACCATTCACCCAATCACCTTGCCCTTGACTTACTCAGCAGGGTCTGGTCAGCAGAAGGGAAGCTGACATGCAAGCAGAGAGAGAGAAGCACCCCATCTGAACAAGGATATTTAGCAACTACTTTACCAAATCATGTGCTGGTGACTAAATTTATGATGCCTTGGTAATAGTGGCCTCTGGCATGGGCTACCGTGTACACTTTACACAGTATGTGTGTGTGTGTGTGTGTGTGTGTGTGTGTGTGATCTCAATGACTGGTATTCATCATATGAAGAGCTTTCAAGCTTTCAAGCTTTCAGCATCATCTACTTTTAGTGTCGGCATATTTTATGAAATAAATAAATAAATGAATATATATATATATATAATATATATATATCCTTTTTTACATGTATTAGTAAGAGTTTTATTGAAACTTAAGGTCCTTCTTGGGGGGAAATTCACAAGTTATGTATTAATTAATTTTAATTTCATTTTATTTGTAGCGCTTTTCAAAGACCCAAAGTCGCTTACACAATGAAACAAAGAACAAAGAAAGAAAACAGTACCGCATATATACATACATACAGAGGTACATACAAACACAAGACAAGACATCCAAGACAAGACGTAAGGACAGGACAGGAGCAATAGCAGTCCAATGGGCCGAGATGCAGGGGAGAGTGGTGGGGTGGGATGAGGGGGTAGCGGGGCATGAGGAGGGGAGAGGGCAAGGGAGGGGATTGTTAGGGTTATGGATAGGGGAGGTTGTAGGCTTGTGAGAAGAGCTATGTTTTTAAACGGGATTTGAATGTGGGAAATGAGGGGGTGTCACGGACAGATTGGGGGAGTGAGTTCTAGAGTCGGGGTGCTGCTGAGGAGAAGGCTCTGTCGCTGAAGGTTATCAGTCTCGATGGTTTAGCGATCAGAGTGAGTGTGGAGGAGGATCGGAGGGCTTGGGAGGGTCGATTGGGGGTGAGGAGATCTGACAGGTAGGAAGGGGCTAGGTGATGGAGAGCTTTAAAAGTCAGGAGGAGTATTTTGAAGGTGATGCGTTGTTTGATGGGGAGCAAGTGGAGAGTGGAGAGGACAGGAGTGATGTGATCACGGGACCGGGTGTGGGTAAGGAGGCGAGCAGCAGAGTTTTGGAACATTTGGGTTAGGGTTAGGGGAGTCTATGGAGGGAGTGAGAGGTGATGCCAGTGAGGAGGGAGTTGCAGTAGTCCAGACGTGAGGAAATTAAGGCATGGATGAGGGATTCGGCAGCAGAGGGGGAGAGGCAGTGTCTGATCTTGGCAATGCGGCGGAGGTGAAAGTACGAGGTCTTGATGATGGAGCTGACATGGGGATCGAAGGAGAGTGGGGTCCAGGGTGATGCCAAGGTTGCGTGCCAGGGGGGAGGGGGTGATGGTCGAGGTGCTGATGGTGAGAGAGACGGGACCAGTTTTATTGAGGGTGAATTTGGTGCCTATGAGAAGGAGTTCAGTTTTGTCACTGTTTAGTTGGAGGAAATTGTGGGTCATAGTGGAGATGCAGGTTTCAATGTGGGTGAGGGGATGGTTTTGGGTGGATTTGGTGCTGATGTATATCTGGGTGTCATTGGCATAGTAGTGGAAGTCCAGGTTGTGTTTGTGAATGATGTGACCAAGGGGGAAAAGGAAGCAGATGAAGATACAAAAAATATACATAAAGAAATATAAAAATATAAAAAAATGTACATACATCCAGGCATACACTTGGAGGTAATAGCACACACAAAGATGTAGCATGTCAGATTTTATGTGGTAAAAAAGACCAGTTATGCAGAGAGATAACCAGTTATGTAGTTAAATTAAATTACCAGTTATGCAATATGAATAACCTGTTATGCAGCAGAAACTAAGATGAAAGTGACCAATTGTGTAGTTTGATAACCACAGGCAGGAATGATTTCCTATGTCACTCTGTGGTGCATCTGGGTGAGAGGAGTCTTCTGCTGAAGATACTCCTCCGCTGAGCCAGGGTGGAAAAGAGAGGGTGAGAGGCATTGTCTATGATAGTCCATAGCCTGGACAGCATCCTCCTATCTGCCACGGTCGTCAGAATGTCCAATTCCTCACCCACCACATCACCAGCCCTCTTGATGAGTCTATTAAGTCCACAAACCTCATCCCACTGCCCCAGCATGTGACAGCGAAGAAGATCGCACTGGCAACAGTGCGATCTTCGCACTGCAGATGTTGAAGGACCTTAGCCTCCTCAGAAAAAATAGTTGGCCTTCTTGTAGACGGCCTCTGTGTTCCTGGTCCAGTCCAACTTGTTGTTGAAGTACACTCCGGGGTACTTGTACTTCTCAACAGTGTCGACAGAAACCCCCTGGATGAACACAGGGCCCACCAGTGTTTTTGCGCTCCTTAGGTCCACAATGAGCTCCTTTGTCTTCTTGCATTGAGCTGTAGATGGTTCAGCTCACACCAAGAGATAAAGTTGCCCACAACAGTCCTATACTCACCCTCGTCACCCCCTTCAATACAACCAACTATTGCGGAGTCATCAGAAAACTTCTGAAGGTGGCAGGACTCAGTGCAATAGCCGAAGTCTGAGGTTTAGAGGGTGAAGAGGAAGGGAGAAAGGACCGTCCCTTTTGGGGCCCAGTGTTGCTAACCACCCTGTCAGATCCACAGTTCTGTAGGCGTACAAACTGTGGTCTGCCCATCAGGTAGTCAACAGTCCAGGACACCAAGGGGGCTTCCACCTGCATCGCCGCCATCTTCTCACCTAGGAGACCCGGCCGTAAGGTGTTGAAAGCACTGGAGAAGTCAAAGAACATGAGTCTCACAGTGCTCGCCGGCTTGTCCAGATGAGAGTAGACTTTGTTCAGCAGGTAAATGATGCAGTCATCGACTCCCAGGCGGGGCTGATAGGCGAACTGCAGCTGGTCCGAGAAGGGTCTGACCATAGGCCTAAGTTGCTCCAGGATGAGCCTCTCCAGGGTCTTCATGATATGTGATCTCAAAGCCACCGGTCTGAAGTCCTGGGGCTGCTGGGGGCGCAGTGTCTTTGGGACAGGAACAAGGCAGGATGTCTTCCACATCAGAGGGACCTTCTGGAGGTGCAGGCTCAGGTTGAAGACATGATTAAGTACTGCACACAGCTGGGGGGCACAGGCTTTAAGTATCCTGGGGAACACACCATCAGGGCCCGCCGTTTTGCCAGAGTGGAGTCTAATCAGTTGTCTTCTCACCAGATCAGGCGTGAAGGACACTGTAGAGGTGTCCGTAGGGGGAGGGATAGGGTCCTCCGGTAGTGGACGACAGTATGCAGAGCAGGGGGGAGGGGTGGGGCAGGGTGGAGGTGTGAAGTGGCCGGGAGTGAATAGAGATGGTGAGAGGCAGGAGGGCGGTCTACAAGGAGGGGGAGAAGGAGGGGGAGGCGGAGTGGCACTGTTTTTAGGGCTGCCAGCAGCAGTAGCAGCAGGGCCATGTGGGGAGGGGGAGGGGCCGCAGTATCAAACCTATTGAAGAAAAGGTGAAATTCATTGGCCCGAGCCACCCCACCCTCCAGCCCCATACTACCAGTCTTCTGGAAGCCTGTGATGGTTCTCATACCACTCCACACATCCCTTGTGTTGTTTTGCCGGAGCTTCTTCTCCAGCTTCCTCCTGTATGTCTTTTTCCTCCTTAATTCTGACTTTGAGTACCCCTTGTACTCTCCTCAGCTCAGCCTGGTTGCCCTCTCTGAACGCCCTCTTCTTATCGTTCAGGATATGGCCTTGATGTCCTTGTTGATCTAAGGTTTGTTGTTTGCGTAACATGTGACTGTCAACGCAGGGACATAACAGTCCACACAGAAGTTAATGTAGGCCGTGATGCACTCTGTGAGCCCATCAATGTCCTCCCCATGAGGCTCGCAGAGTGCAGGCCAGTCAGGCACCTCAAAACAGTACTGCAGTGCCTCGTACGATTCCTCTGACCACTTCCTCACAGTCCTTGTGGTCACAGGCTTCCTCTTCCCCAGAGGCACATAGCAGGGTTTGAGGTGAACCAGATTGTGATCCGACCTGCCCAGAGGGGGGAGAGAAGATGAGATGTATGCCTCCTTAATGTTAGCATACATCAGGTCTAGGGTCCTCACCCCTCTGGTAGGACAGCTCACATACTGCTTAAATGTCGGTAGAACTCTATCCATGGTGACGTGGTTAAAGTCGCCCGACATGATGATGAGGGC